>CM076578.1:1982226692-1982377579 GCA_034641835.2 Pinus albicaulis
GAACAACAAAATAGGCAGAAAAACTAATTGAATCAGCAATCCTATTTATAGTTTTACAAAAGAAATGAACTTTTACAAAGATGAAGCTGCCGAAGGATTATCTTATGCAACTAAAACTTGCATGGTGGAGTCTTTGCGTATCTGTTGACAAAAATATTCTCTTGTAAGTGGTCTTTGGTAGAGGTGCACCCAATACCCATTTTCTTTAAAGGAACAATCAAACCCATCAATGGTGGTTAACGTAAGGGTGCCATTGTCATGTAATTCCTTTATTTCATAGGGACCTAACCACCTACTCTGCAATTTACTAGGGAAGTCTTGAAACCTGGAATCGTAGAGAAGTGCCCAGTCGCCCTCATGAAATGTCTTTTTCTTGATCAAAGAGTCATGCCATTTGGCTCTTTGTTGTTGAATAAGTGCAGTATGTTGCAGAGCCGAAAGCCAGATTTCGTCTTATTCATTTTTTTTTGTAATCTATGAATCTGGGCTTCAGTTAAATCCAGTCCCACTTCTTGGGCTGTCCTTAGTGTTTGTATCTCAAAATCTATGGGAAAAATAGGTTCCTTACAAAATACCAGGTGATATGGGGAGTATCCAGTAGTATTCCTCCAAGTTGTGCGATATGCCCATGTAGCTTCTGGCAGTTGAGTAGCCTAGTCTCGTCTGTGCGATGAGTCTGTCTTCGTTAGAATAGCTTCAATTACTTTTTTGGTGCTTTCTACCTACCCATTAGCTTGCGGGTGGTATGGAGAGGTAATTCTGTGAATAACATGATGATTTTTTAGTGTAGCAGTGATCTTGTGGCCTACAAATTGCAGCCCTCCATCAGTGATTACTTATCTGGGTAAGCCATATCGTACAAAAATTTCGAAAAGAAAGTTTATCACAGTTTCTTCTGTGGCTCTTGGTAATGCTACTGCTTCTACCCACTTAGTTACGTATTCTGTTGCAACCAATATATATGATTTCTAGTTTGGTGATGGGTTGATTGGCCCAACAAAATCTAATGCCCAACACTCAAAATGTTCTATGATTAGCTGTGGGTGTAGGGGAATTTCATCAGATTGGCTAGGGTGGCCCATCCTTTGACAAATATTGCAGGCCTGAAATTTTTTTTTAGCATCCTTAAAAATCATGGGCCTATAGTAGCCCATTTGTAAAATTTTGTGTCCAATTCTGCGATATGAAAAAGGTCCATCGCAAGGTCCATTGTGGCAGGCTTTTAAGATATCATAAATTTCGTCTTCCCTAATACACCTACGGATATGAATATCGGCCCCTGTGTGAAAAAGGTATCCTCCAATCCAGGAGAATCGAGTGTTGCGCTGTAATATTATTTCCTTTCTTTGGGTGTCAGATGTTTAGGTAGTTTTCCCACTGCTAAATAATTCGCCACATCTGCGTACCATGGTGTTTTCACGGTTACAGCAAACAGGTGTTCATCTGGAAACTAATCCTCTACTGATATTGTGTCATCTGTTCTCGACACTCGAGAGAGGAAATATGCCACAAGGTTTTCCTTCCCTAGTCAATCCCTTATAGTTACATCAAATTCCTGCAAAAGTAGCAACCAACGTGTCACTCTTCCATTCGTAATGGGTTTATTAGCTAAGTATTTAATAGCAGAGTGATCCATATACAAAATTACAGGGTATCTAGTTATATAGTGTCTGAATTTGTTAATAGCATAAATAACAGCTAAAAACTCCTTCTCTGTTACTGTGTAATTCAATTCAGTAGGGGTTAAGTTTTTGTTAATGTAATATATAGCATAGGGTTTCTTATCTTCTTCTTGGCCAAGAACTGCTCCAATGGCTATGTCTGATGCATCTGATGAAATTTGGAATCGTATATCCCAATTCAGACCTCGTAATACTGGTGCTATTGATACTAGCCATTTTAAATCTATAAAGGCAGTATCACATTTGTCAGTCCATATGAAATAACTTTTTCCTGTTAAGGCATATAATGGTGCAGCAATCTGTGAAAAATTCTTGATAAATCTACGATAATATCCAGCAAAACCCAGAAAACTACGTACCTCTGTTTGAGTGCAGGGAGTAGCTAATAAGAGAATTAACTGTATTTTTGCTGGATCTACCTGAATTCCAGCTGCTGAAATGTAATGACCCAAGATCAGGCCTTCTGTCATCATCATATGGAACTTTTCTTGATTTAAACATAGGCTGGTAGTAATACATCGTTCCAGAAATTTTTCCAATGTTTGTAATGCCTATTTAAAGTCATCTCCAAAGGGTGTGAAATCATCAATGTATACTTCTAATCCTTCATTTATCAGGTCTGCAAAAATACTAAGTATGGCTATTTGGAATGTGGCAGGTGCGTTACACAATCCAAAAGGTAATACCCTGTAGGTGGTCTTATCCTAGTCTTCAGGAGAAATCTGAATTTGGTTGTAGCCACTGGAGCCATCCAGGAAAGGAAAAAATTTCTTCCCTACCAGTGTATCTAGGACCTGATCAATAAATGGAAGGGGAAAATGGTATTTTTGCGTTGCCTTGTTGAGTTATCTATAGTCAACGCATATTCGCCTTTCCCCATTCTTTTTGGGAACCACAACTAATGGAGAAACCCATTTATTGTCAGATATAGGATAGATAAAATTCACATCTAACAGTTTTTGAAGCTCTTCTTTAACAATATCTTTTAGGTGAGGATTTAATCTATGCTGAGGTTTTCGAATGGTTTTTGCATCCTTTTCCATGTAGATGTGATGCATGCATAGCTGAGGGTCAATCCCTTTCATATCTGAGTAACCCCAAGCGAAAGCCCCTTTATTTTTCCTAAGGACTTGAATAAGTTTCTGTTGTTGGTCATTACTTAGAATATTGTTAATGTTCAGGATCTTCCCTGGCTCAATTTCGATAGGTTTGCTATTATAACCAGTGGTTGTTGGTATTGTTTGATAATGGATATCTCTTAGGGGATCTTCTTCAATTTCGTTGTCAAGGACTGCTTTAATCATGTGACATTTCGAACTTAATACTGTGGTAGGATGATTGATAAAAGTATTAATGACATCGTCTTCAATTTGGTTTTTGAATTCAAGGGCATCTACCATAGTCAATGGTGACTGAATATTTTCCGTTAAGTATGTTGCAGGTTGTTTCCTAGTTTTCATGATAGTCAAGATTAGCTGAGTAGGAGGGTATATAGCTAAATTTTTCACATCATTCCCCCTGGTTATAGTCATATTGCCTATCCAGCAGCTGATATAAGCATCAACAGTCTCTAGCCAAGGCCTTCCTAATATTAAGGGATGTCCATCTTGCTGGTTCCTAGGATTAATAATCAAGAAATCTGCCAGGAATTCTTGAGTGTCAACAGAGACCATCACATCCTGTAATGTTCCTTCTGGTCTAATGAATGAGCGGTCAGCTAGTTCCAGTAAGGCAGTTGTTGCTTCCAAGGCTGTGATACCAAGAATGTCGCAAATTGTAGTTGTGAGAATATTAATGGCTGCCCCTAAGTCAACTAAAGCATTGAGAAAATAATGGCCATTTATCTGGACTATGAAAATGGATTTTCTGGGGTCCTCATATTTTACAGGAGTTTCTTTGCCTAGTAATAAATCAGACAAAGTCCCGACAACATGGACAGTAGGGGTTGTTTTTGTTTTCCTCACAGACTTCTTTATACACAATTCTTTAGTAGTTTTGGCATATATTGGAATATCTTGGATAGCCTGGAGGAGAGGATTTTTTATACAAATGTTCTTGAGTTCATCCAGAAGAAAAAAGTCAGGATATTCAATCGGGCGTGGTATCAACAATCTTTCTAGGAATGGGGGGGAAGTGGTTATGATTTGTTCAGGATTTTTTTGTTTGACTGTATCTTCCCCTTGTTTTATTTCTTGATCATCTACAGTCAGAGGCTTATTTGTGTGTGGTTCTTCTGGTTTCAAATCTTTATCCTTATCTAGAGTGATTATGCGTCCAGATCTCAACTTAAGCTCATTACATTCTTTCAACTCATCTCCAGGGTCCAGACCCTCAATGATTTGTATTGACTGAATTGGTTTGTTATTTGGATTTGGGTTGGGTTGAGCTGGAAGTTGCGGTCTTATATTAGATTGAAGATTTTGCTGCAACGTGTAAGGTGCTGGTAAAGTTGGTTGAGACAAAGGAGCTGTCCCCATAGGCTGGTTCATAGAGCTTTGCCAATTTGATTGCCAATTCTGATTTTGCGAGGTGGAAGGGGACCATTGGGAGGAATAAGTGTTGTTTTGCTAGAATGGTGGTGGATAAGGGAAATTTGGCCAATTATTATTTGGATTTGATTGGTTCGGCCATGGTGGCATAAAAAATGCTTGAGGTGGCAAAAAGGGTGGCTGATTCTGCCATGTTGCCCCTGAATATTGCTGAGAATTATATTGCGAGGAAGGAAAGAATGAAGATGGATCGGTAGGCATACCTGTCTAATGTGCTTGCCATTGACGATGTTGGTTCAACAGATATACTGGTTCCATCTCTTCTTCTTCTTCCTTGAAATATGCTTTCAATCCTAGGAGTGATGGGCAGCTTTCCATGGCATGCTCTTTAGTGGATATGGCACATGTTCGTACTGTATCTAGGGGGCATTCTTTATGACTGTCCTTATGTCTGTAACGGGGGCAGAAAATAACCAAATTTTGTTTTGCTATAGCCTGCCTTTTCCTAGCTTGCATGACATCCAATTGTGTCGCCAGGGTCCCCAGGATATCAGTCTTGAAATCCTCCAGTAGATTTCCGATTTCTCTTTGTGTAATGCTTCCTCTTGAGGCTTTGTTGTCTCTGGGGCTTGCATCATGTTCGACTGGTTTCAGCCTTGTACTGCCCCTAGAACACTTAATGCACAAATCTATAATATTGTTATAGCTTTCTTGATAAATGTCACATTTACCCATTATATTTAATGTCTCTACCCATTGGTCTTTCATTATATTTACGGGGTTTTTAGAACATTATCAGGCATATTTGTGTAAGGAGATCTTTGCAAATTATATTGAAAATGCTCTACATATTCTTCCAGAGTCTCGCTAGGCTTAGCTACCATTTGAAAAATTTCATCTTTTAATTCTCTCTTTCGACAATAATCTTGATATTTTTTAAGGAAAGATGTTTTCATTTGGTCCCAGTCATTGATGGTACCTCCACCAAGTCCCATAAACCAAAAAAGTGCTGCTACCTTCAGAGTAGATGGGAATAGCTTTAGCTTTTGGGGGTCAGTAGTGTAATCATAACCCCTGCATAAAACATCAAACTCGAAAAGGAATGAATTGGGATCTTTTGAAGTTAGCCCATGAAAGGTAGGAATATTCTGTAATGGTATAGCCTTCATGGGGGCATTGAAAGCTGTGTCAACAATAGGGTATTGCAATGTAGAAGTTTGAGGTTGCTAGTGATTAGCCATTTGCTGAAAAATATGCCAGTACTCTTCAGGGATCTCCAGAGCTGAAGAGTTATTCCTGGGATGTCTACAAGAGGCTGGAATAGTTCTAACAACACTACCTTGATTTGGAATACAAGGTTTCCTCTGTTCAGTCACTACTTCAGGAGATCTAGGTTCTGATAATTTAATTTCAAAACTGTCTGTTTCTCCTTCTCCTTCACGGAGGTTGCAAGAATTTCCTTCTTGTGAAGGGTGAGTTTGTAAATTCTCAGTATCTTGAAAACTCTGTTCAATCCCTTCAGTCTTACTTTGAATCTCAATGTTATCTACAGATGGTGGCCCTACAGCTTGAAGGAAGTCAATAGGACGTCTGGCAGCAACAATCCAGGGTCCTACAGATGACTGAGACTCGGCTTTTCTTAAGATTTCGTCGATAAAATTTGATCGTCCAAGGGTCATTGGTCCCTTAAGTTTTTTAGGTTTAGAGGGAGGAATTTTATCTTTTTTAGGTCTTTCCCTCTTAGTCATTCATGCAAAAATACAAACATTCATCCCTACCTTAAATTCTCACGCAATTCTGCTAGAAAGTTGGCGGATGAGCGAGCATTTTACTCGTTCTTTACACAGGTTCTTACCTTCCATTTTTAATACCCAATTCTCCCTCAGCAGAAAAAAATCATCAATCAGACATTACTCAGAGTAGCAACACACTCCCCGGCAATGGCACCAAAATGTTGGGTGCTAACAGGTGTCTTTAAAAAATCCTAAATGCCTCACATTAATTATCAACCAGGGTAAGTCTTTTTATCTCAAGTGTGTACACAGTATGTGCAAGATATTCATACAAAGAGTAATGCTAAAGCCAATCATTTTAATATAGATGCGATCATAAATCTGAAGCTTAAAAGAAAATGATTCACTAAGTATTATAACCAAGAACTGTGATTCATTCTTAATTCAACCAATTCAAATGAAAATAAACCGAGAGCACTGAAGCATTAAACAAGCTATTTCATCTGGATCTAAACTATAAAACAAAAGGAAAGTAGTGGAAATAACAGTTTATGCTTCTAGTAATCAAAGCCAATTCTTTTTAATCAAACAACTAATAAATTGGTAATGCGCACTCATGGGAATAAATACAAAAATCTAAACTCTCAAAAGTATTTCATTGTAAAGCAAAAAAGCATAATATACTTGCAATAAATGGAAAAGTATAGCACAGAGAACAACAACGAGATTCACCAGAGACCGGGCCCTTAGCTGCCAGCGAACATTGCTTAGTTACTCCAGAACAATCGAATGAACAACAACACAAATTATATATTAATCAACACAGTCATTACAATACAACTCTGTCTTTCAGGACTATGTTCTGTTCATTATAAAATGATATATAAATGAAAGAGACATGATACAATATGTGATACGATT
Organism: Pinus albicaulis; assembly: GCA_034641835.2. NCBI lineage: Eukaryota > Viridiplantae > Streptophyta > Pinopsida > Pinales > Pinaceae > Pinus > Pinus albicaulis. The sequence goes on from CM076578.1 coordinate 1,982,233,518, forward strand.
TGATTTACATTCTCTGCTTTCTCCTATGTCATCATGATGTCCGTTTTCATATTCTTCTTGTTCCTTTATAGCTAAAGGAGGAGGTAAATGAGATCCCTCAAGATCGGGGGATCTTGAGGGATTCATAACAGATTACTATCTTCGAACAGTTGGTCGTTCTCACTGATTCGTCTTCTGATTTAATTTCCTTTAACGCGCCTTCTTTTCCCTTGGTTAGATCTTGCTGCTCCTTTTTGGGAACAACTACTGTTTTATCTGTTATTTTCATCATAAAAGAAATGGGAATTATTTTGGATGGTTAAACTATTTCATTCATTCTTTTATCAAAATCCATTCATGATATTATTATATTATGACACAAAAATGGACAAAGAAGAGGAAAAAGGACAATATCTGAGAGTAAATACATACCTAGCAAGGCTCAACATACATCATCATCTTGAATCCTATTGGTTCTTATAAAGTTTATTCTGGTTATACATTTTGTTTAGGAGGCCCATTTTAGACCTCAAAAGTTCTCTAATTTGAAAGGTCACACGTTGCATGTGAGGAGGAAAATGAAGGAAAATAATGGAAAATGAAGAAATTATAGGTTTTATTGATAAAAAGGCTTCTGAGGATCAATTGGTAACCTTTTGTCAGCATATTTTTATAGCTCTCTCATTATCCTCTCTCTTTCATACTCTTAGATACTTAAAGTTTTCTTCGAGCAAGTGGACATAGAGGGTAGTAGCTACAACGGGATTTGATTGCAGGTACCGAGTTGCAATTATGTTTTCCTCACTAGTTTTGGCATGCATGGTGTATGCATGTGGATTTTCCTAGCTTTGTCATTTCCTGGATAGCCATGGTGTTGTGGTTTTATTTCCATTGATTTTTTTCTGGGTGGTTCTCATGATTCCTTTAGTTGTGGGTTGAGTTATTAATTCCTAGAAGCCTTGCTTGGAAAAACGCTATGGAAGCTGGACGGAAAATTGTGGGTTGAGTTACTAGTCCTGGAATCCTTGGTTGGACAAACGCTGTGGAAGCTCTGGTTGGAAAAACGCTCTGGAAGCCTTGTAACAGTTGGGGTTGAGTTACTAGTCCTGGAATCCTTGGTTGGAACAAACACTTTGGAGCCCTGGAACAACTTGGATAGAGACCAATATGTGATGGTTGTGATGTCCGACTATGAGGTGGAATCACTAGTTGAGGGTTGAGGTGGTTTGGCCTCTGGGAGCCTTGGATTGGTTTTGATTGATGTGTTTGATGAGATCCCACATTCATGCTTGGAATATGGCACGAGGGTGATTGGATGAAGTGAGACTTGGCTCAACCAATCTATGGTCGAGTGTGTTGTGGTTCCTGTGATTTGGCAATACCAAATGACAAGACAACATCAAACCACTTTGGGATCCTAGGATCTAGCCCTCCTGGATCCAGAGAGGGATCTCTCTATAAATGAAAAGAATGATATATCTTTAAGGCCAGTTTATGGTATTAGGCTAGGTATGAAGCACAAGGGTTTTTGGTTTGTTTGTTTGGTTGGAGATTATTAACTGAGAAGGTTATGTGAAGTTAAGAAGGAACAAAGTAGTAGGATGTTTCAGCATGGGAAGAGAGGTCAAGAGAAGTGCCAATCCATTGGGCTATGGAGTCATAAAAAGGTTTACTCGCATAACAACTATCCAAGGGTTTCCATAGGGCAAGTCATCTATACCAAAGGATCTCTTTAGATAGGTGGTGGGATGGAACATTAAGAAGTGAGGTGAAAGAAAGAAACCAAAGTGCAGCCTAAGATCAGGTAAGGACTTTTGACCTATCCTGCTTTGACATACTTCAAAGGAAACTCTCGATAAAGAAACAAAGGGTAGCTTAAGATCAGGTAAAGACTTTTAACTTATCCTGCTTTCAGCATACTCTTAAGGAAAACAATCCAACAGTCCTCATAACCACTTTCAAAAAGTAGAAAAAATTTAAGATTAAACACAGAGTAAGGCCTAAAATTAGAGAAAGACTTTTAACCTTCTCTGCTTTTGACGCCAACTCACAGGGAAAATTTCAAGACAAACTATTGGAGAAGAAACTAGAGGACAGGGCTAACCATAGAATTCCCTATTTTAATCTTTTACTTAGCATGAAATGAAAATCTCTTTCAAGGACCATGTTTCAAGTTGTACTCAGCAAGAAATGGGCTCACCAACATTCCTTGATTGGTTATACTCTATAGAATTATCCTTAAAATACACAATCAAAGGAAAACATAGAGATAAAGATTAACAGTGAGATTTAGGGTACTTCCAACAGTATGTCCTAATCTATGCTTGCTGTTCTTTATCAGAGAATAATGGACACTAAGAAAAACATGAAAGGAGACAATTACAGTAAGGAAAACATCACCAACAATATAGACCAGGATCCTGTGAATCTTCTTGTTCTGTTGATGTGCAAAACCAATCACATAATTTGAGCCCAGTGGCTTTTTACAGTCCAAAATTCTCTTCCCAGCCTACTATATTACAAAATAATCAGCCTCTTCCCCTTAATAACAGTTCAAACAGTCAATAAAATCCCAACAACCAACAACTTTACAATGAATTTTCAATGAAAAATTATAGGTGAATGAGGAGGTGGAGTAGTAGATATGAACTTAAATGATCCATTAAGAAAAAGGGGAGGAAGTATTCGAATGCCCACTCTGCTTAATGGCTCTACATTAGCTGTTGGTACCCTTTAGGCTGGTTTAGAAGTCTTTTTCAGGTTGACAATAACTTCAGGGGTATGTTCTTGGAGGTACTTTCTTGTCTGTAGTACTCTGTTTATCCTCTGTGACAAGAAAGGGTGAAGATTTTCCTTTCAGGTATTCCATGCTTTGTAACTAATGCACTGACAATTTTTAGGACTTCTTGTTAGTATAGTAACTACTCTGGAGCTTGATGAAGAATAGAGAATGGGTAGTATTGATTTGGTCCTTTCTTCAGTAAAAGGAATGTCTTGCTGATGTATCCTCTACACTGTTACGATCAATGATTTGTATTTAATCTGTGTTGACTGTGGATTAGGCTTCTTAATCTTCAATATTATGCCTTTAACCCTTTAATATCTTCCTGATACACTTTAAACTTTCGCTAACCTGTTTGTGTGAATATACAGGTTACAGAGGCGTCGGAGGATTTATGTCGGGTCAATAGCCTTGATCTTTAATGAAACATGATATTAAACCCTCTCTGTGATATCTTCTTTAGTGATCTTCAGCTCTGCGATGGTATTTCACCATGGCTGTGACTATGAAAACAGTGTGAATTCACCACCTTTGAAACCTGCAAAAAATGAAAACTCATTATAAAAACCAGCAGGAGTGGGGAAAGGACTGCTTCGGAGGCTCGTGGGGATGGAGGATCAGTGATGGTAAAAGGTGGATGCGGTGGAAAATGTGATGAAAATCCTGGCAGAGCAGCTAACTAGGTGAAAACCACCAAACCAAGGTTTGGGTGCGAGGATGAACATGGACCGTTGGATTAGAACAATCAACGATGGAGATCGCTTGATGAAGTCATTCAGGAGATCAGATGAAAGGAAAATGGATGGGGGCGAGATTAAATCAGAACCGTCCGATCTCAGAGATTGACGGCTGGGAAAAAAACGCGAAAGGCAACGATGCAGAGGGCAGCAGTATAGCGGAAAATCTGGAATGGTTTTCGCCTGGCGAAATGGGGGGGGGGGGAGGCGGTATTGCCTTTTGGAGCGGGATTACATACATTGAATGACACGTGGAAAATGAAAACCGCCCATATCGTGTAATTTTGAAACGTTAACTCTTGGGCGCAAAAATTACGCAATATTGGATAGCGACCATCGGATCTGGAGTGTCAGATCGGATGGCGCGGGTTGCACGCGATAGGAAGCAATATGTGTGGGCAAAACATATGGTGGGGTTGATTTAGGACCATTAGATCTGCGGATCGGACTGTCGAGATTTAAAGAGAAAGTGAAGCTTTTGAACAAGAGGAAAACGGGGTAACTGAATGAGCGGAAATATGGGAGCTGTCGAATCTGTAGGAATGGATGGCAGAGATCTAATCAACGATCAGTGGGATAGTGAAAGGGAGAAAGGAAAATGCGGAGTGCGATGAAATCTTGGCCGTCGGTTCTTGTGTATTCGACAGTCAGGATCAAATCGGGGAATCGGGCCATCGGAGGAAAAGAAAAAGGGAAGAATGTGTTTGCAATATGTGACTAAGCGTTGGCCATAGGATCAGAAGAGATCAACGGTCATGATTAAATCGGCAAGGTGATGACGGAGGGCTATGGGCGGAGCGCGATGAGATCCTGGCCGTTGGTTCTTGTGGATTATGTTATGCTCCTATACCAATAGGTGTCATATATCATGATTGACTTGATGGGCTATGTAATATGTTCATACCTTTCTTTGTTGCAAAGGTTTTCCATATTGTCAAAAAAAAAAAAAAAAAAAAAAATTAAAAAATGTAAAGAGGGTATACCCTAAAAGAAAAATCAAAGGGTGAAAAGAATAAAAAATGGCCAAAAAAGTAAAATAAAATGAACCCCACCAAAAGAAAGGCCAAGGAAAGTGTGCAAGTCTAAATGCCACTACCTTTTGCTCTTATGTAATAAATAAAATTGTGTGCAACTTGTATTCTATGCCACAATTTATGAATAGTCAAACAGCTTAATCTTGGCTAGTTCATCTTTCAATTTTATGTTTTAGAGATATAGAATAAAATCTGACCAAACTGTTTAATCTTGGCAGATAAGTAGATAGGTAGAGTAAATAAAAGGAGCTCAACAGTTTAATCTGAGCCCTTGGATGTAATCAGGATAGAATTAGATAGATTTCCAAATGTAAAAGAAAAAGTGTGATGAGGGTTTGCCAGTCTAAGTGCACCCTAATAAAGAAGAAAAAATAGTAGGGTAAAGTAGGTAAGGTAGGCAGATGATGTTGCAGAATTACATGTGATGGATAATGATTCTAGAAGTCTTAAATCTTTACTTTCATCACAAGTGCAAAGGCAGACACTGCACTGGAAGAATTTCAAGCAAAGCAAAGTCAAATTATTAACTTCCCTTCTCATTCCCTAAAAATTTCACTAATTTCCCCTAAGTACTAAGGCATTTGAAAAATAAAGGGGCTCAAGGCATTTCCTTGACTTTTGGAGGGACCAGACCCTTGGCCCAATAATTGGAAAAGCCTAAGTACTTAAAATCATTCATCATGACATTCATTTACTTCTAAAAAATCTTTTCCTAAGTAAAATCCTATTTTACTTAGAAAAATTATGCAATATTTCATAAAAACCCTGCTTATTCAAGCATAAGTTAAATACATTAATCTAATGTTTTACACTTAGCGATTTTTATTCATTTCCATATTAATTTTTAACTTATTATTTAAATCCCTATGTAAATTTTCCCTTTTCCTGTATTATTTTAATAATAAAATTCCCAAATAGTAATATCTTGCTCGTTGGTTGAAAAATAACCATATAAAGTTAATTAATTAGTTGAATTTCCAATTAATAAACAAAATCGATACTCCGTCGTATAAAGGGATTAATTAACCCCCATGGTTAATTAATAACCTAATCCACCAATCAAAATGCCCCCGATGCGATTATTTCATAATAAATTACGTCGGGTCTGCCAGTTATCTTTCCGCCATCTTCCTTTCTCGACGATCGTCTGATCGACTAATCTCAGATCTACGGTTATTATCAATATCGCTGGCCATCCTTGTTCGAACGATAACGCGTGATGGTCAAGCAGTTTTCTGACCAGTGTCACGCCAGGCATCATTCATCGTATGGAATCGCTCGCCCTTCGCTGAAAACCGCCTTTCCCCAAAATCGGTGCGATGGAAACCGCTTACCGCTTACCTCCTGTGACGAAACCACCGTACTTACTGACGTCATCCATTAAAATAATAAAAAACCCGCCAAACTTTGAATTTGTGAATAAAACAAAGAACCCGCGTCATTTTCATTATTTCACGCAGTGACCGGTGCTCCCATGCAAAAAACTTCAAAATCAGTTGTTGAAGATTTCCAACCGCCACTTTTCCAAACGATTTTCAGCTGAACCAGTCAGCTATTTCCTGCACCTGTTTCCTCACTATTCACTTTCCAAAACAGGTATTTATCCAATTTCCGTCGAACCCTGCAAATCTTGGTTTTTACTTTAATTCCACAGAAAAAGACTAAAAAATAGTACAATTCGGTCTTTTTTTCACCCCATAAGTTCCCAGACTTGTAATTTTTCCCATTTTTCCACTGCAAACCCAAATTCCTTTCTGAATTCACAAGAACCAGAATACTAGAAGCACAATGGTGTGAATACATGTTGGACCTTTTGTAAAAAATATCCTTGGATGAATTTTGGTTATTTACTACAGTAAGTAATGGTAAAAAGGATAAACAAAAAATAAACAGAGAGCATAACAGTTAAAGAGTATCAGTGGTTAAAGTGTATCGGGTAAAAGTCAGAGTGAAAGTTAAAATGATGTTACAGAGCAGTCAAAGGTAAACAGTAAAAGCAAATATAGAGGCAGTAAAATGGTAAAAAGAAATTAAAATACTTTCACCAACATTGAATTTTGTCTAAAGTGAAAGTAAAACAATCAAAAGAACAAAAAAGTGAAAAGATGAAAAACACAACAAGAAGGAACATTTTTGCGGAAATTTCATGTTTTAATCATCATTTTGCAGAAACTATTGTGATCAATCCAAGATTAATTTTTCAAAACTGAAGGAGGTTTATGTTCTTAAGAGGACCATCTACAAAAACCTCTCTCACTTTTCTAACAGCTATTATGGTTTTGGAAATATTAAACAATGTTGGAAAGCACTTCTTGCAGAAAATACCAGTTAAGTCATCATTTTGCAGAGAAGATTGTGGTAAATCAGTAGTACATTTTACAAATACGAAGGAGGTTTTTTTCCTAAGGGAACCAGATACAAAAACCTATCTCAATTGTCTCACAAGTTTTACAGAACAAGAGATACATGCGAATCTTTACAGGCTATTTTTCAGACTCTGTAAAACTCTGTTTTACACATATTTTTACAGAGCCTATTGTGCACAGTTGGAGAGGAATTTTAGGAAAATTAAAGAGTTTTATCTTACCAACATATGTATCTACAATAACCTCTTTCACTTTTTACATATCTATTACAGATTGATAAATACAAAGATATCATTGGACCCCAAGTTTGCAGATTTGTTGGAGCAGAATGCACAAAGAAAGGAAGCAGTTAGTGACTTGGATGCCTCATCATCAACTAAGAGTTGTATCAAATTCGAATTCTCCTCTTTGTCATCACCTATCCATAAAAAATAGTGCCAAATAGATGCATTATTTTGAGTGTCCTTTACTTAAGTTCTATTTATGTAAAATAGTTGGAGAGATTTGTGAACTAATCTTGATATTTTTTTCAAGATATTTTAGTTTAGAATTGGTATAAATACTTCACTCTTGGAAGTATTTTGGGGGTGGATTCTTAGACTTTGTTGTAACATTGACTATTTTGGAGTAAAGTGCTGTTGGAGAAATTTTTTGTGGCTAGCTGGATGATGAATTGATGCGAAAGACTTTTTACAGGATTCATGTGTCAGACTACGGATCAATAAGTCATCTTTTCTCTTGTGTTTTAAGGTCTTTATATCTGTTTATTATATCACTGTGTTTCATTTCTCAATGATTAATGAAAAGGAATAAATCAGAAAGTGCTTAAGTGTAATCTGATTTTAATCATTGTTAATCTAAATGTTTTCTTCTAAACTGGTTTAAACAGTGAATTCTTAATTGATCTTGTTTCTCTAGTTTATGCATTTTGATTATTTAGTAAAGAATAATTAAATGCTCTTTATTGATAATCACTCAATTTCCCTCTTTGAATGTGTTGAAAGATTCTTAATTTCCTTTCATCCATTTTAATTCCATCTCATTCACTTTAAAGATCTATAATTGTTCCCTGTTTGATTATCTTGCCCCGTGAAACCATATTTTGTTTAGAAACTTAATCTAGTGAAGCCATATTTTGAATCCATAGCCCAATGGCCTGAACTACTCAATCTTGCCCTCAACTATCGAATTCCACCACCCAAATTCAAAAAAAACCCCCGTACTTTATAACTAGCCTAATATCTTCTAAAACAAAGCTAAATTTTACAGAGAAAGCCCTCTCTGGGTACAAATTGGCTAGATTCTGTACCTAAAAGTTGGTTTGTGGTTACCTCAGACTATTTATTTTGAACCTGGAGAAATTACTGAGTGATAACATATTCAACGGTCTAGATCAAATTGGCGGGTGCGGGTGATGAGCGAAGCGAAGAGCCGATGGAGCGATTTGATTGAGCATGGACCATCCAATCTAACTTGATTGACGGTGGAGATTAAATTAGAGGTCGGGATGGTGAAGGGTTGTGGGCGGAGCACGATTTAATCCTGGCCGTTGGTTCTTGTGGATTCAACGGTCTAGATCCAATAGGGGGATCGACATCAGAGGAGGCAAGGAAAGGGAACAAAGAAACAGGAAACCCTGATTACGATTGCGCGATGGGGTTAGCTCCTGGTTAGAGCTTCGAGTCACTTGCGGGGAAAGGGGCTAGGGCTAAGGCTGAAAGGGGCTTAAGGCCTTAATACAAAAATGAAGATTTTTAAGGATTTTGAAGGGTTTTGTGAGGAATTTGGAGGTTCCGATAGATGGAAGGAGGGATTTTTTAAACCAAATACAGGGAAATATAAGGTTTAAAAAGGGGATTAGGATGATTTAGAGGTTAGATGAAGGTTTATAGAGGAATTTTTTTGAAGGGAATAAGGGCGAAAAATGGAATTCTTTGTGAGTGAAAGAGGAGTGAAATGATGGAAAATGGAGGCCTTTTTGAGAATAACTTATTTCATGAATAGTAGAGTTCATTAATGGAAACAGTAGTGAAGATTCTTTGAAGGATAGAAGACACATGGAGGCTTCAAGAATGATAGATTTACAAAGGAAATGTTTCTCTTGAAGGCTCAGAAACATATTTAGCCACCTGTTTGCTTTGAAAAATTATTATAGGTGGCTAACAATGGCTCCACATGGGGATGGCATATTCTTGAAGGTGCCAAGAATCTCAGATATAATCTTTGGAAGTAGGCCAGATGCCTGGTACTTGACCATCTTTTCTTCTTTGATCAACTGCTGCATACATGATGTGAATTATATCAGTAGAAACATTTTCCCAAACAACTACCTACCCATCCTACTATCCTAACATTTTTTCTTCAAGGTGCATTTAGACTTGCAGACCTTTCACATCATCATTTTTTATTGAAAGCAAGAAACTATTCTAAATCTACCCTTATTCCTCCATGAGACCAGATTAAACAATTGGACTCATAGCTTCTCTACCTAAACTACTATCTGTTAGGATTAAACTGTCTGACAGATTTTCATTCTCTACATTCTAAAACATAAATTTAAATACATACAAACCAGGATTAGACTATCTGATTTGCTGTGGGTCCATGGAATAAAGACAAGTTTCACATGGACTGAACTTTGCAGAAATTGAAAATAAAATTTGAAGGCTTCAGATCTGAAAATCACTAGCACCCTTCCTTCTTCTTGTGACTCAGACTTTGAGCTTTTTAGAGTCACCTTTATTTCTTCATTTCAGCTCTAGTTTTGATCTTGTTAGAGCTGTTTCTTCTTCTTTTTTTTGCTGGTTCAAGATTTGAGCTTGCCTGAACCTTCTTCTTATTTTTTTGTATATTTTTTGAATTTTTCTTCAAAGTAAAATCAACAACTAACTAAATGCTCACAGGCTGAGCTTTATTGAGATTCCTACCTACCCTACTCTAACTTGAAATATTTACATGTCTAGCTGACAAACTCTCTTTTCCAATACATCCAGTCAATCAGATGATTCCATGACTGGTTTCTGCTCATCTCTTTGAGCATGTTGGACAGGCAGGGCCACTCCCATTCTATTTGTTTTTTAACAGCAGCTTCCAAAATGCTTCTTGTTGTCTGCAACAAGCTGCTCTTGATGGATTTTTATCCTTCTCTAAAAGTCTGCAGGAAATGAGCATAAGGATCTTGAAATAATACCTGGTTGTGAGTATCTGACAAGTAGGCTTCAACCAAAATTACTTCCTCTTCCACTGGATCAAGGAAAAGATTCTTTTGAGAAAGAAACTCTTCCTCATCTTCATTCTTTTATGAGCTGGAGGACTCACCATACACTGCAGTGTTGTCCTCCTGTAGCTCTAAGATATTCTAATCTGGTGGGCTGAGCTATGTGAAGAGATCAATGTATTCTTGAGAAGGGGTATGTTCCGTTGCTTCCTCTTTTTCAAAAGAAGGCTCCTTGGTTTCAACCTACTCAGAAATTTCTTCCTTGTTTTCCTCTTCACCCTATGAGATGAAAGGCTGCTGATTCCCAATCACATGAAAACTATTATTGATGATCTGAGATAAAGAAGAGTGAAGATTCAATGAATATTCACCTGCTACTAGACTTCCATAACTTTCCTCATCAGTATCATAAATAGCCTACATGGGCTCATTACTTTCTTTGAGTTGATGGAACTGATTTTCCTCCCACAAATCTACTAATGATGGTCTTGCATGATCAACTTCTGTTTGGAGAACATCATCATTAGACAGATCAAAATTAGGAAAATCATGAATGTAAGTAATGCTACAAATTAGATATACTGGATTATCTGCAAGTCTTTCTTCATTCTGATTTATAGGGGAGCTTTCCAAATATGTACAACGAAGCTCGGTAGATGAATGGGCAAGAGTGTTTTATCTATAAAATATATTAGAGGCAAGCTGTCTATTGATGATCTGATCTATTTCTTCTTCTGTCAAAGGGGAAGATTTTCTTGTGTTTCTTTGAGCAGAAGTGTAGCAACTCTCTGTTTCTTGTGAAGACTGAGTTTGAGACTGGATGTTTTCTTGGGCCTCAGCTACAAGGGATGATGAATCAGTATTTTTGCTTGCCGGTATATCTTGAGGAATGCCCTTTATTTCTTGACTTATTTCTTCCTCAACTGATTCATTTGGGTTCTTTTGATAGTTAGGATGCATATGAAAGTCTTGAATGGCTTCTAACAGATCTTCAGGATGCATGTCTACCAAATTCTCATCAATATCTAACAGCTATTGTATGATTTTATGAGATTGGTCACAACAGTTTGCACTCCATGGTATGGATGAGAGGTTTTATTTGTATCTCTCATAAAATACTTGGTGCATGTCTTTCAAAGAAAACAAACTCCTAGGTTATAACCATTCATACCAGTCCCTTGCCTTTCCTTCTAATGTTAACATGAACATTTTCATAAGGCAGTCTTCATGCCATTCAGTCTTTACCTTCCAGACATGTATGTGAAATTTGATGAGATGTAGAAATGGGTCCTCAAAATCTTCACCTTGAAAAACAGGAAGGTTATCATCCCAAATCACCTCAGACATCTTATGTGGGAACCCAGGGATATGTTCTCTAATCATTGGGGCATATCTTCGTTGTATCCTTGGAATCATTTTGCAAATCAGATAATAGGTCACTATGTCTATTCAACCAGTTCAGGGCCTTCTACTAGTGGAGTCATTTGATCTTTAGGAGCTGTGGAGTGTGGAGTTGCCAGGTGGATGAATTTGAATGTTTGGAAGTAGGCTGTTCTCCACCATTAGCAATTAAATACCAATCTAAGGAGATTATGGGTCTTCTGAGCTATTAAGGATGTATAAGATGAAATTCACTCAGAATCCCCAATGGATTCGCCATTATATTGTGGTTCATGTGATTTGGCAGATTTGGCAATACCAAATGACAAGACAACATCAAACCACTTTGGGATCTCAGGATCTAGCCCTCCCGGATCTAGAGAGGGATATCTCTATATTTGTGAAGAATGATATATCTTTAAGGTCATTTTATGGTATTAGGAGAGGTATGAAGCACAGGGGTTTTGGTTTGTTTGTTTGTTTGGAGATCATTAACTGAGAAGGTTATTTGAAGTGAAGAAGGAACTAAGTAGTAGGATGTTTCAGCATGGTAGATATGTGAAGAGAAGTGCCAATGCATTGGGCTATGGAGTCATAAAAGGGTTTACTCGCATAAAAACTATCCAAGGGTTTCCATAGGGCAAGTCATCTATACCAAAGGATCTCTTTAGATAGATGGTGAGATGGAACATTAAGAAGCGGGGGAAAAGAAAGAAACTAAAGTGCAGCCTGAGACCAAGTAAGGAATTTTAACCTATCCTGCTTTTGACATACTCACAAAGGATACTCTCAATAAGGACACAAAGGGTAGCTTAAGATCAGGTAAAGACTTTCAACTTAGCCTGCTTTCAGCATACTCTCAAGGGAAACAATCCAGTATTCCTCATAACAGCTTTCAGAAAGTAGAAAACATTTAAGATTAAACATAGCATAAGGCCTAAGATCAGAGAAAGAATTTTAACCTTCTCTACTTTTGACACAAACTCACAGGGAAACTTTCAAGAAAAATTGTTGGAGAAGAAACTAGAGGACAGGGCTAACCATAGACTTCCCTAGTTTCAATCTTTATTTAGCATGAAATGAAAATATCTTTCAAGGACAATGTTTCAAGTTGTACTCAGCAAGACATGGGCTCACCAACATTTCTTGACTGGTTGTACTCTATAGAATTATAATTAAAATACACAATCAGAGGAAAACATAAAGATAAAGATTTACAGTGAGATTTAGGGTACTTCCAACAGTATGTCCTAATCTATGCTTGTTGTTCTTTATCAGAGAATAATGGACAATGTGAAATAACATGAAAGGAGACAATTATAGTAAGGAAAACATGACCAATAATATAGACCAGGATCCTGTGAATCTTCTTGTTCAATTGATGTGCAAAACTAGTCACATAATTTGAGCCCAGTGGATTTTTATAGTCCAAAATTCTCTTTCCAGCCTAATATATTACATACTACTCAGCTACTTCCCCTCAATAACAGTTCAAACAATCAATAAAATTCCAACCCCAACAACATATTTTAAATGAATACTTATAGGTGAATGAGGAGGTGGAGTAGTAGATATGAACTTAAATGATCCATTAAGATATTGGGAAGGAAGTACTCAAATTCCCACTCTGCATAATGGCTTTGCATTAACTATTGGTACCCTTTATGTTGGTTTAGAAGTCTTTGTCAGGTTGACAATAACTTCAGGTATGTTTCTATGAAGTACTATCTGGCTGCTAGTACTTTGTTTCGTCTTCTGAGATAAGCAAGGCGGATATTTTGGCTTGCAGGTCTTCCATGCCTTCATAACTAATGCACTGACAGTTTTAAGGATTTATAACAGAGTAATAACTGTTTTGGTATTTGAAGGAGGATGGAGTAGGTCGTGTAGCTAGTCCTTCTTGGAGAAAGAACATTCTGCTGATAATAAATCACTGATATGGCTTGATGTGTGCTTTAGGCTTCATTAAGCCTCCTTGATCATCTTCGGGTCTTCAATATTGTGCCTTTAACCCTTTACTCTCTTCCTGATACACTTTAAACTTCTGCTGACCTATTTGTGTGAATATATAGGTTACATAGGCACCGGAGGATTTATGTCAGGGTAAATAACACTGATCTTTGATAAACATGCTTTTAAACCTCCTTAGTGGTGTCTTCTTCTGCTATCTTGGCTCTGTGATGGTCCTTCTACGTTATGAGTTACCTGTCTGTGACTGCGAAGACTGTATGGATTCATCACCACTGAAACATACGAAAAATGAAAAACATGTTATAAAAACCAATGGGAGTGGGGAAGGCTGCTTTAGAGGCTCGTGGGGATGGAGGAGTAGTGATGGAAAAAGGTGGATGCAACGGAAAAGGTGATGAAAATCATGGTGGAAGGCGAAAAAAGGTCTAATGGGAGTTTGGGTGCAACGTGAGTTGTGTACCGTTGGATTAGAACATTCAACTGTGGGGATTTCTCGATGTAGTCATTTGGGAGATCGGATAGATGGAAAATGGGTGGGGCCAAGATTAAATGAGAGTCGTTCGTTATCAAAGATCAACGGCCAAGATTAAAAGTGAAAATTTCATTGAGGAGGGCAGCAGTAAAGCAGAAAATCGGTAGCGGTTTTCACATTGCATTTGGGGGGAAGGCGTTATTGCCATAAACAATGCAATTCCATACAACATCTGACGCGTGTCCCTCCTAATACTACTTATTTCACAAAATTTTTGGGAATTAAACCTCCGGCGTGAGCGATATGTAATGTCAGCCATCGAATGATCAGCTGCAGATCCGACGGTGCAGACTGCACGTGACAGGGAAGTTGCGCAGACGAGGAATGGTGGGCCTGGCATTTATTTTTTCGTGTAGCTAAAACATTAAGTGGTGGGGTAAAAGTTTAAGTAAAAGACTGATTTCATCGGGTTAAGTCCCGACCATAAGATTTCTCAGATGGACGATGGAGATTAAAAGATGGGTCGGAGGTTTTGAAAGTGAAAGGCAAGTGAATGGGCAGAGGAAAGGAGGCACGATGGCCTGATGGCGGTTGATCTTGTGCAGATCAATGGTCTATATTCATTTAACTCTAAACGTCGGGGAAACAGAAAAACAAAGGAAATATGGGTTTAGCATGGGGAGGGTTCATTTTTTAGCACCCGGTTGTGGGGCTAGGGCATGTGGAGGAGAAAAGCTAAAGTATATAAGCCCTCAGGGGCTAACAAAACTTTATAGTGCAAAAAGGGTGTTTTAGGCCAAAAAACAGGGATTTTTAGGCCAAAGGAGGGATTCCGATAGGAAAAAGAAGGGATTTTTAAACCAAACAAAAGGGAAATATAATGTTTAAAGGGGTTTAGGATGAGATGGAGGTTGAAATGAGGGTCTACAAAGGAATTTTTGTGAAGGGAATGAGGATGAAAAATAGGGAATTTTGTGGAAGTGAAATGGAGAAAATGGAGGCCTTTTTGAGAGCAGCTTCTTTCACAAACAATAGGGTTCATCAGTGGAAATAGTAGTGAAGATTATTTAAAGGATAGAAGACACATGGAGGCTTCAAGAATGATAGATTTACAAAGGAAATGTTTCTCTTGAAGGCTCAGAAACATGCTTAGCCATATGTATGCTTTGGCAAAATATTATAGGTGGCTAACATCAGGTCACTGAAAGAACTGCCAATATGCATAAGGTACCAGCATGAAAGCAAAGAATTATGCCCAATGTAATGGCACTGGTCTATTAAATCCATAGATTACTGAGTTTTTGGACACCTAAAGGGCAAGTTGTCCTCCGCAAGTGGAGCCACTGTTAGCCACCTATAAATTCTGATATACCTAATGGTGGCTAAATTTGTTTTCAAGCCTTCAAGAGATATATGTCCTGTGAAATCCATCATATTTAAGTCTTGTGATGTTTCTCCATCTCTGAATTAATATTCATTGTTGTTTCCATCTTGAAATCATGCTGATTCACCGAAGAAAGCTATTCCAAAAGGCCTCTGAAACTATCTATTTTCACTTTTCCCCCCACTTTCATAAAGCTTTATTTTCATCCTTTAACCCTCCATTTCCCTTTAAAAGCCTCCAAAATCCCTTTAAACCTCTAAAAATCCCTTTTACAAGTTTAAAAAACCCCTTTTTTTCCCCTTCTACCGAAAGCCAAAAAGCCTTAAAATCCCTATTTTTCGCCTAAAAGCAGGTTTTCCGCTCTATAAAGGGATTAAGCCCCCGAGGGCATAAGTCACCCGCTAGCCCCGGTCCTTTCCATCCATGGGGCCACACCCGAGCACTTATCCCTAAGCCCTCCTCTCCTCATATTTCTTCGTGCATGCACCTTTTCCTTTACAAATTTTTTGCCCGACGTTTATTTCCTGATGCAACCTCCGCCGTTGATCTCGTAGATCTAACGGTGATAAACAACCCTCCTCCCATACAGCCATCCATCCACATTTCCATATATCTTCTGCTTCACCTTTAAATCTCCGCCATTCATTCCAGAGATCGAACGGTTCGCACTAAACCCGTCGTTCACCCCACGAAAAAGAGGGCCAAATGTCACCAAGGGTCCCACCACACCTTCTGCCCGCGCATCTCACCTTCTATCGCATTCATTCTTCACCGTCCGATCAACGCATCATGATCCGACTTCTAACACTCTATATCGCAAAAACTTCCACGCCCAAATTTTAACGCTAAAAAATATTGTGAAATGGGCGGTATTGGGAGGGACGCACGTCAGATGGTGTATGGAATCGAATTCCATCCGCACAAAACTTTCTCCCCCCATTTTATTTTTCAAAAGCCATTCCTGTTTCTGCCATACCACCCTCCACAACACAACTTTAGCTTTAATCCTACCTATCGATCTTTGAGATCGAATGACCCATGCTATATCGTGACATCAAATGCATTTGTTTCCCATCTCTCTCCCAAACGACTCCATCAAAATATCTCCACCATTGATAGTTCTAATCCAATGACTGCCATTCATCCTTGCACCCAAATCTCCATTGACCTGGTTAGCTACTCTGCCAGGGTTTTTTCCGATTTTCTGCTGCAAATCACGATCCTTCCTTGCTTCTCCTCCACCCCTAGAGCCTCTACAAGCAGTCTAACCAAGCCCGCATGGATTTCATAACATGTTTATCGTATGTTTGCAGGTTTCACGGCTAGTGAAGCATAAGTTTCCTCCACAGTCACTAGAGGTGACACAGAGGCTCCGATAATTATTTCAAGGCCAAGAACCAACATCAAAGAGGACCAGAAACAAAAGGCAAGGTCGTGTCAATCAATGGATCAGATCCATGAACCCTGAGTGACCCTCCAGCTCAGCAAAACCCTCCACCATGTACACAAAACACTCAAAAAGATGATGATCACATATCCAGTGGCAGAAAACAAGGCATAGAAGATTAATAAACTTTTGAAGGCATCAGTACATAAGCATTTCGAGAAATCAGCAAAAGAAAAGCATACACAGAGCCAAAACAGGTTGAAATAGAAAGGAACAGAGCAGTTATTAGTGTAGAATATTGACTGACACTGACACAACCCATCTCCATGCTCAAAGGCATGCCAAGCAGTTATTACACCAAGGAGTCTACTACAAACTGTTAGAAGTAGTTATTTCTAAGTATGGTAGTCCTCATAGCCCATTCTTCACGTAACTCACACCAAGAAGATAACAGTACCACTCCACATGGTTTTTTCCTCTCAAGGACACCCTGTGGGTGATTTCTGTCATGTCAAACTGGTCTCAACAAGCTTCAATGTTATTGATCCTGTCTAGAATTCAATAAAATGTTTAAGACATAGGATGGGGCGTTCGAATGCCCTCTCCTATCTCCAATGTTCATTAAAACTTTATTCACCTACTTTTCTCATTTTTCCTATAAAGACTCTTTGAAGTCTCATTGTAAAAGGTTGGCATTTGGTGATTTCTATTGTAACACATATTGCTGCTTTGAAGAAGCATTGGTGTTCTGAAGGAGTCTGGAGGTCTTTGTTTTTATGTTGATGAAGGAGGCTGGACCATTGGATCCCTGAGCCTAGTTTTGGTGAAGTACTTCTTGTCGCTAATGTTATTTCCTGTTTTCCACTTTGTTCCATCATGCCTTGCTTACAGTAGGATAAAAATTTTAGGCAGAGAAATGTATCCTAGAAGCACCTCTGACCTGTTTATCCTTCATTTTTTATATGTTTTCCACTACTGAAACATGACAGGGTAGTCTAATAGCTCTCTTGAATATTCAGTTTGTTTTATTTTAGAAATGGTAAATCCAGTTGGGTTAAAGACTATTTAGGCGTTCCCTCTTTCTTCGCCACTAAATATTGTATCTGAAATCTCCCTTTAATTATTAATGTTTGCAGTTTGACAGAGAGGCCTGTTTCAATCATACCCTCTGGTCCTTACTATAATTATTGTGTTGAAGGTCCCTATAATTGCAGTCCTAAATGTGTAAGGCGTCCCCTCTTCTTTGAATTCAATTGTATGTCTTTTTTGATTAAGCCTTCAACAATAAAATTATAGGAGGAAATAGGGCATTCCCCAAATCCTATAGTTCATTAAGAAGGTTTTAGTCTTCATTTCTCCTTTACTTTGAGTGTTTATATTGATCGAGTCCAAAGAAGTGAGCTTACTGGAGGAAATAGGGCATTCCTCAAATATTTTAAGCCATTGTGAAAGGGTTTAGTTTGTTTTTCACTCTTATTCCTTAATGTTCATCCCATTTCACTTATATTATTCAACAGATCCTTGAACAAGTTAGATTTTCCCTCTAGTTTCCCTTCCTTCTCTGTCAGAACTATTTGGACTTTAACATGATTCCATTGCCCAATGGCTTGTAGATTCCCATGCTCTATCTATAACACATGAAACACATTTTTCCAAACAAACAAAAAAAACCACCCTGCACTTCATAACTATCCTAAAATTAACTACCCAAAACTTTCAAGACATATCTTTATAAAAACATTGAGAGATACCTCTCTGAGACTAGGAGGGCTAGATCCTAGAGCTCTAAATATTGGTTTTGATGTTGCCTTGTCTTTTGGCTAGCCAATCTACCAAAAGACAGGGACCCCAACACTACCTATGAACCTCCATGATAGCATTTTCAAACTTTAGTTTGTACTCTTCAGAATCCTCATATGTTCTTTCAGTTTGGTTTGAGGAAAATAGACCTTGTTCTTCTTCTATGAAAAAAACAAGTTCCTCAATATCAGATCCTATTAGATTCACATGGTTTTCTTCAGGTTCTTCAGTCTCTCTTTCCTCTTCATCTACATAGTTTTCTTGGAAAGGAGGTTTGATTTGCTGGTCATTTTCTCTTTGTCTTATTTGAGGAGGATCTCTTCGGTTTATGTTTTGAGGATTTTCTTGGTTTTCCCTAGGGGGTTCTCTTTCATTCACGTTAATTTTCTCCATCATTCTTTCCATTACCCTAACTATATTTTCAATTTTAGCATCAGATGTGGAGGCCACAGTTTATTCTTTGTATGTAACCCTTTTTTTGTTCTCATCCTAGCCCTTTTAGCAATTATATTGGCTTCTACACTTACTTCTCCCCTCTGCATGTCTTATAAGGTGAGGGAATATCTTTCTCTTTACTAGGGCTAGGCCTTGTGGGGGTTTCATGTGGGGAGGGAGTCCATTATATACACTATCGAACCTAGTGCAGTAGTCTTGAACACTCTCCCCAACATTTCTTTTAAGGTTCTCATACTCTGATAAGATTTGAAGAGGATTTTTGTTAGTTTCCCACTTGTTTATGAATGTTTGATAAAGGGAAGGGAGATAATGAATTTTATTAGGAGTTAAGTTCTTGAACCATTTATTTTCTTCTCCCCCTAGACTTTGGGCAAAAATTCTCATTTTTATGGTGTCATCTTCTATTTCTTGGTACTCAAAAGCATCATTCATCTTGTCCACATGTTGTTGGGAAATTGTAGGATCAGTTCCATTAAAATGAGGGATTCTTGATTAATAGTCTTGTGGCATGGTAGTAAAGGTTCTGGTAGTAACAAGGGGGCATACCATGCTACCATGATGGGAGGTAATGGAACCCAAGGAAGATTAATAATAGGGGGATTTATGAGAGGAGGTGGAGGATGAAATGGTGTGGTTTTCACAGTGGACGTATGAGTGGGGTGGCAGATGTACTTGGACTAGTTAGTTGATACTGAATAGATTTGGAACGAAAGGAGTCAAAGTGCTGGAGAAACTGAAGATCGGGAGGAGTAGAAGTAGAGGCTTCCCTGCTAGGACTCTCCTATATGCTGGTAGGCTCAAGGTTTTTCTGGTCTATCCAACTTTGAGACTTAGTTCTGAATAGGTTTCTTCTATGGTGTATGTCAAATTGGATACTTTGCAAGGATGTGAGATTTTCAGGAACAAAACTTTCTTTGTGAATTGGTCTAATAATAGTTGAATATTCAGTCCCAGAAGTTTTTCTTAAGATTCTTTTTGGGTCATCAACTATGGTAGGAGGGTTTAGGTCAGGGTGAGATTTGGTGCCAATTATTTGTGAAGCCAGATTTCAGACCCACAACACAGAGATGCTGAAAGTTTATAAGAGATTTCAAAAACAGACCTATCTATAAGAATATTGAATTCACACAGTATGTGACTGGGATTTCTAATATTAGGATTGATTGATACATTCCCAGAGGAGTCTGTGAGAACTAGTGGAGTCAACAGGCCTACTGAAGACCAGTGGAGTCACCATGTGGATGATTTACAACTTTAAGGCTGGTTGTTGTCTACCATCAACAACTATATACCAATATTGGGACATTTTTTGGGTTTTCTAAGTTCTTTATATAACACTAAAATTTTCAATAAGTGCTCCCCATTGGAGTCGCCATTATGTTATTTCCCTGTAATTTGTCAAATTGGTAAGACCATATAGACAAGGTTAACATCAAACCAAGTTTGGAGCCCTAGGACCTAGCCTTCCTAGACTCAGAGAGGCCTCTCTCTATATTTTTATAAAATATGTAACTTGATTGATTTAGGGTATTGATTTTAGGCTAGTTAAAATGAGTTTTAGATATTTTAAAATGTAACTCTATCTAAAAGGCCCAAGGAAAAATATCCAAAATTCATTTATTGCAAAAATAACTTCTAACATAACTATTTGAGCTAATTTTGGAAAAAGACTGACTTTAAGGCTTCAAAATATCATTTTCAATAACTCCTAGTAAGGGTGCAGCGCCAAGGTACAGGGGCGCAACGCCAAAGGAAACGTGCACCGCTAAGACTAGAAAAATCACCTGCTTTGCAGTTGACTTTTGGAGGCCATATCAGTGTCCAAATGAGCTCCATGATAGCTCATTATAAAGGTCTCTAAGTCTGTTTTCCAGATCGGCTTCCATTTTCTATAATGGTGCCAATTTTCCTTGCCAAAAACCACTTCTCCCAATACTTCTAAACAGACAGCGCCAGTGCCAAAAAGAGGGCAAAAAGGTGATTTTTAGGTAGTTTTTGGCCCGTTTGAGGGATCACTTTTGCTCCAAATGTTCTGAAATTTTCTAAGGTTGATGTACTTGGCATGAGGAACATGAAAATTTTTACTTTTTTTCATTTTAGTGCCCCAAAAGAGACCAAATCGCCAGTGGCACTGCACGTTTGACCCAATTTCTGCAAGCCAAACTGTCAAAATTTCAAAATGTGCACAAAGTGCCAAAATTTGGAATTTGTTTTGCTGATCAAGGTTTAGAGGCTTGGAGGGACACATCAGCAAGGATATTGAGCTTCTCTTTCTCAATTTCCTCGGTCAAAGCCTGAATCTTTGCAAGGGCTTGTTTGAGCTTGGCCCTTGCAATCATGTTTCTCGTGGCATAATGTGTTTCCATCTTCCTCTACATGTCAGTGTCTCTCTTTGCCTTCTCTAGTTGACCCTCTAGGTGTAAATTAGCCCTGTCAAGCCAAGATTCTCTATATTTTCTAATTTCTATGGCAATCATCTCACTTGGAGTGAGATGCTCTGCCAATTCAACCTATCTTTGCCTTTCCCAGGCTAAAGCCCTCTTCAACCCAATGGTCTTTGGAATCTATCTAGGAAGCTGATCTTCCTCATCTTCAATGCCATCAAAAGTGCCGAAGGTCTCATCTAGAAAATCCTTGGCCTTTTTGTCCTCTTTCTGAGCTCTGATTTCCCTAACCTCACTGATGGCCTGCTTTGTCTCCAACTGCTGATTTTCTAGCTCAAGATAGTTGATCACATTATTTTCTCTAAAAATATTAGCTTGGAGCTCACTAATCTTGGCATCCTTTCTCTTGATCAATAAATTGGTAATTCTCTCCTCATCCTCATCATGAAGGTCAATCAACTGAAACTCCTGTTCAGTTTCATGCTTGTCTTCCTCCTCAACATTGATATGCTCTGTAACCTTTTCCTTTCCCTTATCAACTTGCTTTGCTGATGAAGAAGACATGGCCCCTTTAAACTCAAGTGAAGAAAAGGCATGCCTGTGGCCTCTATGATATATAAAAGGAAAAGGTGCAATGTCAATCATTTCAGTGCCAGCTGTCCCAATGTTCCCTTCACTGCTTTATGCTCCGGTATCATGATATGATAGTGAAGGATTGTGTAAAGGTGATGAGGGAGGATCAAAATGAGATGAGGGGACGTGAGTGGATAGTGATGCATGAACAATGAGAGGTGATGTAGGAGAGGATATGTGAGTATGAGAAGATGAAGGAATATCTTGTTGATGATGGCCAGGTGGAGTAGTGAAAACCTCATTGGCAATGAAGGTATCCCATGGAATGTATTTCTGTTGGAGTTGATGCATGACCACCATCTTGATGAGTGAATGATGAAATAGGCTCTGCATTTGCTGAGGATAATCTCTCTTTTGCACAATGTAGGCCATTTTTTCAATGCTACAGAAAATGTAATATGGTATATGAAACATCCTAACTCTAGTGAAATTCATCAAAAGAAAGATATGGTATGAGTAGAGGCAAGGAAACCTTCCCTCACAAGTGAAATACTTCAGTATTATCTTCATCATGGGTGCATATCTATCAAGAAGATGAGAAAAAGGGAAGATGGACTTGTGGTGATCTTTATACCTAGGTTTTAGGTATGGTTCAAAATAACTAATGTCCGGGTTTTCTTGTTTGAACCACTTCTCTCCCACACTAGGTATCCATGTAGCAGCTGTAATGGGATCAGTGGAAATTTCAAATGTAACCCTGACAAGATTGATTTTTTTTTCATGTAGGTTGATGATGAATAATCTTGTTAGCTCCGGGAGATTTTGGACTTGCTACACCTTCTCACAAAACTCAAAGTAGCCCACATGTTTGGAGCAAGAAACAATGAGGGGGGATGCCATGAGTTCCCTTGTGTTGATAGGTTCAAATCTTTTTATCTTCCCTCCCTTTTGATCACGCCTCCTTGGCATTTCTGCCTCACTACCACTGTTTTCACCCTTAGACATTTTAAATTCTTTTTTGGAAACCCTAGGGTTGAAGTGAAAAGAGATGAGGGGAGGGTAATGAAATGGCATCTTGGCTCAAATGAAGGGAATGAGTGAAGGGGTATAGGTGTAGGAAATGAGTGAGGGGAAAACTAACTTCAATGACAACCCCGAATCAATGAGATTATCTTGTATATAACTGATACTCTATTTAGGAGGATGAAATAAGTATTTAGACAGTGATCTCTGATTTGTAGCTATAGTTTGATTAGGGTTTCATTTCCATTGATTAAATGATGACCAAACTAGCTTCAAAGAAGGGTTTATGTTAGGTACTTACCACTCAAGAGCGCTTGGAGGACTTTGGAAAATACTTGAAGGAGATTTGAATTTTTTTGGGCTGTTGGAAAATTTAGAAACCCTCTCTGTCTAAGTGCGCAACGGCAATGGATGAGGGCACAATGCCAAGCCAAGCGTGAAACACTAGTATCTAAGCACGCAGCGCCAAGGAAAATAAACACAAGGTCCTTCTGGCAAGGACACAACGCCAAATCCCAGGCGTGCATTACCTTCATAATTTTCATGGAGGAAAACTAGCAAGGGCGCAGCACCAACTCACAGGCGTGCAACACCAAGCCAAATGCGCAGGGCCAAGAACATTTGCCCAAATTCTATTTGCAAACTCACAAATTTTTCCTTCCTGAGCGCTCTTGATTTTTTGAGAGGAAAAAATGATTATTTTGAAGAGTTATATGGGCTTTTATAGGCTTATGGATTTAATTTAACTTTTAAAACACACTTTGTAATGTTTAAATTCCTCTTCCCTTTCTCACTGATATTCTTTGACACTTTTTCTTACAGGTGGCTGAAATCATTGAGGTGGCTTTTCCTTTGTTCATTAAGGTTTGTCAGGTTCAGTTTGACAACTTTAGGATTTGATCACATAGTAGCATCTTCAAAATATTCTGTAGTTTCCACCATGAAGTTCAACTTATCTTTTCCACCTTCTCTGGCCTCCTTTTCAAAACCCTAGGTGTCTGCAGTTCTTTACAACAATCATCAGTGTTGTCTTCTAGGTTCTCTATAGCCCTTTCAAGTTCATTAA
The DNA here is from genome assembly GCA_034641835.2 of Pinus albicaulis. Lineage (NCBI taxonomy): Eukaryota > Viridiplantae > Streptophyta > Pinopsida > Pinales > Pinaceae > Pinus > Pinus albicaulis. Next base: position 1,982,257,529 of record CM076578.1, read on the forward strand.
TTTCTATCCAGTTCACCTCACCTTTTTCCATATTCCATCAATATTCTCTGATATAATTTCTTCATGCTTGGCCTTGTGTGCTTCCTCCATGTCATTTTCCTGCAAGTGATTACTACTTTTTCACTCAAATAGACTAATCAGTTCATAACCCTAGTCATTTACAAGACCAAGTTGTTCCCATTTACTTTGTTGTACATTTTTTTCTTTTAGGAGTATACAATCTACATCATCAGTACTTTCTGCTGATAAATCTTCCAACACTTTTGCAGAAATGCCAAACTTTGTCCATTTTTTTCACTTGCAGACTTTGAACTGAGAAGATAGTCCTCTTTGGAAATTTTAGGTCCTTCTTGATTAACCATGTCTTGACATTTCTATTACATCTAAACCAGATTCTAGCAAAGGAAAAGCAGTGCCTGAATTATCCAAGGATAACCTTAAAAAAAGTAAAAACCCTAATGACCTAATGGGGGTGTCCTTTGACCTGATTTTGACTGAAATTTGACTTGGAGATTTTGAAGTGAAAACAGAGTATTTTTATAGGTTATTATGCCCAAAGGGACATGGGAATGAGTTGGAAACAAGAAACCATAGAGGTAGGGTGGAGTTTATTGATAGGGGAAAATAGGGCAATGAGGTCTTAGGTAGGAAAGAAGGATGAAAATGAGAAGTATAAATCCATAAGCAGTCTTTTAAGAGCACAGGGTGACTTTGAGAAGACCAACTGAGGAATAGTGAAAATAGGTTTATAAGGGTAATGAAGGCAGAGAGATTTCTGAAACTCAAGATATTCAAGGAATATTATTTTCAGAAAACTATAACCATCTTATAGTAATCCAAATATAGTGAAAAATATTGATGACTAACACACTCATGACAACGCATTTCACAAAAACCCAATTAGTTCTCCCATGGCGACATCACTACAACCATGACCACCACCATGTCGATGCAACAAGAACATAGACCACAAGCATAAGAAACAAATATCAAACCAACATAAATGAATGACCAACACATTGCCCATCTATCTCAAGGGGTGAACCATGCTATGATACCACTCTATAGCACCCTCCTCCCACATCTACCCAAGTAACCAGCCAACTGGGTTAAACATGTGACAAAGAGTTACTATGATTTTATTTAATTTCCTAGGTCACCTTAATGGAACTAGAACCAACATCACTCCACAACATAGAACTTCTTCACATGCTATAGGACACCAAGGAGCCATCCCTACCTTATACAAGGCTAGCCCCTAATTCAACCTAAAAGTTTCATGCATTTATCCCCTAGTGTCTCCCTTGACATGGGCAAGAGTGTGACTGGAAAGAATCGAGTCACACACACAACTTGGGTATGCATGCGACTGGGGACTTTTCCCAGTAGTTCTAAGCCTCTGACCCCTATTTTTGTGCCATTTTTCAGGCCTAGAGCCCAGGTCACTTTCCATAACTCCATGACAATTTCAAAACTGAAAGATAACAATGGAATAATGATGTAAAATAAAACACCTGAACAAGGACTACACTAGACCCCCACTAACCATGACAAGACTTTTTTCAAATCTGTCACAAATATGTAATCTACAAGTTTAAACAATATATCTATGAATAATGGTCTCATACTTATCTGAGAATCACTAAGAATCGTTGTTGCCTCATCTCATTAACTAAATTATCATCTATTTGGTCATAGATTCATTGTTCATTTATTTACAACTCAAAACATGATGAGAGCCATAGGTCATCACTATCATAAAACACACTCATAACCAACATATAAACAATATATATGAGAAGAACATAACAACCATATAGGAAACATAATAACAATCATATTTACCCATCGATACAAGAGGAAAATATCTCTTATTTCCATAAGGAAAATGCAAATAAGTCTGATACTTCCACGTTCCATCGACCATAGACATGGATGCACCAAATATCTCTTCAGCGAGTCACCCCCATACCATATTCCAAGCATGAATGTGGGATATCATAAAACTCATCAATCAAAACCAAATCAGGGCTTCCAGAGCCTAAACTACCTCAAACCCGAGTCCGATGATTCCACCTCATTATCGAACATCACTAACCATCACCAAATTGGTCTCTACCCAAGATTTCCAAGGCTCCAGAGCATTTTTCCAGCCAGGGATTTTAGAACTAGTAACTCAACCCAAGTTGTTACAAGGCTTCTAGAGTGTTTCTCCAACCAAGGCTTCTAGGAACTAATAACTCAACCCTCAACCAAAGGAACATGAAAAACAAAGAATGAAATGAACCCGCAACACCATGGATATCTAGGAAATTGCATGGCTAGGAAAATCCACTGTCAATCCATGAAATCCTCCATTACAATGACAGATCATGACCAAGAAACCACATGCATATGTCATGCATGCCAAAACTAGTGAGTAAAATATACATAAAACTCGGCACCTGCAAGAAAATATTGTTGTAGATATTGATCCCGATGTCTTGTTGTGATTTCCTTCTCTTAATTTTCCTACTTTCTCCAAAATTCCAAGTATGCCAAACTCTCCAAGAGTGCTCCAAGAAACTCTAAGTGTCTAAGAGTATGACAAAGAGAATAGAATGGGAGCTCCAAAACTGAACTGACGAAAGTTTTAACTGACAAAAGCCATGAAATAATTGTCGTGTTAGCACTTTGTAATTTCCTTTAGGTTGAGAAAGGATTACAAAAGTAACAACATACCACTTTTAGGCTAGGATCCAACCCTTCTAGCCTTGGAGAGGGCTTTCTCACTAGGTTTTTTCTTAGTCAACCTGATGATTGAATGATTTTTTATCTTAGGATGGTTATGAAGATTAGAAGAGCATATTAGATTTATTATTTTGAAGGAAGGTAAGAGAAGAAATACCACTCAACATAGAACTAGTTTCAGCTAATGATTTCAAGTGAATAGGGATAGTGAAGGTGATATAGTTAGGGAAATGATATGAATTTTTGTTGGCAATATAACTTGATTTTGTTGTAGGGAGGGTGAGTGCAGAATCATGGGGATGAAAATTAGAGCATCAAGTCACAGATGAGTTCAAATTTCCATTAAGAAGAAAAATACATATAAAATTTTTAGCTTATATAAAATAGAGCACCATTGAGAAATGAATGAAAGCAGATTAGGGATTTATTTCTCTTTATTGATCGTTACTATTGAATTATGTTGCATTATTTTAATCCTTTATTAGATTATATTTCATCAAAACATTACCAAATTATGTGTGTACAGAGATCACAAAAACATGAGACAAGGTGTAGGCACTATTCCAGAGAAAAACCCCTCTCTAGGGAAAACCTTAGTCAAGAATCTCTTCCTTCAATAGTTTTCTTTGAGACTCTTCACCCTAGACATAGACCAAACCTTCCCTCCACACCAAGTCAGCTTTTCAAGATCTTTGACAAAAACGAAACAACAAATTTTTCCCAGCAAGTTCGATTATGCAACAGGTCTAGCAAGAGGCAACAATAGCAATAGAAAAAGACTTTGATCTCCCAAAATAGGAAACAAAATGGAGAGAGACCACCACCAAAATTTAGATTTTTTTCTTTCTCTATCACTTTTACCCAACTCAGATTACTTTTTATTTCCTTGACCAACTTCACATTTTTTCCTATGCAACAGTAGATATATAACTGGCTTGAGAAGTGATGCTCCAATTGAATTTGATCTACTTCTATTTATCATCCCTAGGTGAGGTCGAATTGGTTCCCTTTAGGCCGACTTGATCTCATTAAGGCTGACTTGATGTGGAGGTACAATAAATAAAATTTGAGTCAATAATAAAAATTTTAACATTATTTAAAATCCAAAGAAGGGTCTCTTTAAATATACAATGACTCTGTAAAGTCAAAATAAATCCTAGAAATCCACATTGAGGAATTTGACCTAAAACATAATGACCCAAGCATGAAACCCATGCTTTAATAAGTCATTTTAATAATAATAAATATTATTTTATTTATTTTTTTGATAAGTACATTATTTTATGAAGACCAGACCTAGTTACATTCTTCAAGACTCCCGCTTAACTAGGGAGGTACTCATAATATACAAATACAATGGAAGATCTCAAACTATATGAACTATGAATATTTTAGGAACCACAATGACATGGACTAGATTCCTGACCATGGAGATTTATCCATTGGTCTCTCAACAGTTTAGGCACCACAATGCCATGGGATATATTCTTAACCAAGGAAATATATCCAAGTGGGACTAAGGTAGACTAAATATTTCAGCCTCTCTAGGTACCACCAGGAATACTTACTAACCACCGACCAGGGATATAGATGCACATACATCTGATGCCACCCTCCTTACGAGACATCAATAAAAAGTTTCAGCCCGGTGTCCTATAGGAAATGCTTCACTCGCAAAGCCTCAACATATCCATTTCAAATTATTATCATCAATACAATAAGAAACCTTTACCAAACAAATCTTGTATCTCAGATACTCAAACATATTATTATGAATATACTTTGTCAATATGTCTCCTACTTGTTCATCAGTCGAGACATACTCCAACTTCAAGATCCCATCCTACACCAAGTTCCTAATAAAGTGGAACTTATTTTTGATGTGCTTTGTCCTACCATGAAACACGAGATCTCTAGACATATTGATACAACTTTGATTATCACAATTAATCATAGTAGGACTTAGATAATTATTGAATTTTTTTTTCCAAGTATTCCTTAACCAAACATCCTCATTTCCTACTTTTCATGCAACCACATATTCTTCCTCGGCACTACTAAAAGTAACATGATCTTTCTTCCTACTTATCCATGAAATCATAGCAGACCCAAAACTAAAACATCCACCTGTAGTACTCCTTCCATCGGTCTCACTACCACCCCAATAAAAATATGTGAAGCCAGTTAGCTTGACTTCCTTACAATAATATTTTAGGCAGTGATGTATAGTGCTACAAAGATACCTCAATATTTTTTGGAATTTATCCAGTGATCACGACGAGGCTCCAACTGAAACTAACTAAGGATCTTCACTGCAAAGCATATATTTGGCCTAGTTTTACCAGACACATCAGAGAGCCTAACAAATTTCTATAAAAGGTAGGATCCATGAGACTTTAGTCAGAACCTGTAACTTCTTGAGATTGGTGATCATAGGAGTAGTCATGGGCTTAGAGTCCATCATACCAAATTTCTGCAACATTTTGATGATGTACTTTCCTTTCCCCAAATGTATCTCTCCAGGTTTACGCTATACTTAGAGACCCAGGTAGTAGTGCATTAGTCCTAGATCCTTCATTTCAAATTAAAATACCAACATCTACTTGCACTCTTGAATTCTACTCTCCACACCAGTGATGAACAGATCAGCCACATAGAGTAGAATAATTTCGAGCTCATTATTCACAACCTTGATGTAGAGATTGAGATCAAAAGTACCCTTCACGAACCCACTTCTTAGGAGATATGCATCCATTGTAGTGTATCATGCCCTAGGATCTTGATTCAAGCTATATATGGCTTTCTTGAGTCTACAAACATGAGATTCCCTGCTATTCACTTCAAAACATTTGGGTTTTTCTATGTATACTTCTTCATAAATAGTCCCATTTAGAAATTTGGTCTTCACATCCATTTGATGGATATTCCAACCCATTGTAACAGTCAATGAAACCAAGGATCTAATGGTAGAATACCTTGTTGTAGGTGCAAAGTCTTCTTCATAATATATTCCGTCCTTTTGAGAGAAGACACTTGCAACAAATCTTTCTTTGTACTTGTCTATGCTTCCATCAACAATATGCTTGATCTTGTAGATCCATTTAGATGTGACAACCGATTTTTCACTAGGTCTAGGAAAAAATTCCCAAACCCCATTATTCATAATGGATTGGTATTATTCTTGCATTGCCTTCTTCCAAACTTTCTAATGAGAATCTTCTTCGAATATATATGGTTCAACTTCAATTAATTTCATCATATATGCACCATATCCAGAATATTTTTTTGGTTTTTTACTTTATCTAAAGTTTACTTTTGCACCTTCATGTCCTTCACCATCTTCCAAAGTAGCTTTCAACCAATTTTTCCTCTTTCTTGTGGTTAGGATGATCACAGGTTGAATAGGCTCACTTGGTCCTACTTCTTATTCTTGATTTGTACTAGGGTTTTCATGGTGTACTTATTCTTCAAATATTGGAGATTATTCATCATCATAATCAATGGGAATATCTTTTGATTTCTTTTAGGGTCGATTTTCATCAAATATGACATCCCTACTTATTTCAATATTCCTTCCTTCCTTGATGTAGATTCTATAAGCTTTTGAGAAGAGACTATATCCAACGAATATTCCTTTGATGCTTATATAATCCAACTTATTTCCCTTTTCATTTGGAGCATGGGTGTAGGCAGGGCTTCCAAATATTCAATGGTGATCCTATGAATATTATTCGGAATTTATATGCTCAATACTTCTATGGGGAATTCTATTTTGAATATATACGGTTTTCATGGTGGCTTCTTCCCATAAAAAGTTTGGTAGGACTTTATCAAGGAGAATTGTTTTAATTCCTTCTTCAATAGACCTTCTCTTCCTTTCAACAACTCAATTTTGATTAGGATAGTATGGAACAATGAGATCCCTCTTAATTCCTTCTTCCTTACAATTTGCAATAAATTCCTTGGAGGTGTATTCCCCACCATTATCAGACCTTAGAGTCTTTATCTTTCTTTTGATTAGGTTTTCCACTTCAACTTGAAAATCCTTGAATTTCTCAAATACTTAATCCTTTGTCTTCAGAAGGTAGATCCATTTATTTCTAGAATGATCATATATAAATGTTACATAGTAGAGATTAACTCCAAGTTATTTTTCAGACATGGGCCACACACATCAGAGTGAATGAGGTCTAGTATTTCTTTATACCTAGTCTCACTATTTGGAAATGGATTTCGTGTATGTTTCCCCAAAGAGCATACCTTGCATACACCTTCATTATATTTCTTCATATTGGGGATGTCATTAACCAATTAATTGAGAGTGGGAATAAATTTTTAGTGTAGATGACCATACCTCCTATGCCATAGCTCAATAGGACTAATTTCCATATGAGCCAAATCTTGTGGAGGTGGAGTTATGATCCTATACAAACTTCCTTCAAAAAATCCAATAACTCTAGCTTTATCAATGCTATAGTCTTTACCCCAAACCAATATTTTTCCATCAAAAAAATTAATTTTATCTCCTTTACATTCTAAAAAATAAATATAAAGAAAAAAAAAATCAAACCTGGAACATATAGTATGTTGTTGAGGTGCAACTTCGATCCATTCTCCAACTTCAACGATGTTGATCCCAAGCCTTTAATAACATATCATTTTTTGTCACCCAATGCCACTACATGAGAAGATGGCTCCTTTTATAGTGTATGAAGTTTTTTATTTTCCCCTGTCATGTGTCTTGATGCTCCACTATCAATGATCTATGCATTTTCATCATTAAGAGAACCTGTAAGAGAAGCCAAGAACCCTTGAATTTTGACCTTGTTGAATAAGTAGTGGATGAATTTCTTGATCCATATTCTAGTAGTTTTTATACCCATTCTCATATATATTATCAAAGAGGGATAATCAATTTCCATTCCTTTTGAGCCAACAAGGTTATCTTCAAAATTTCTTGACCTCAGATCTGATACCATGTTGAGAAATCAATGTAATTACATTAGGGTTTGATTTCTCTTTCTTGATAATTTATTGTGAATTATGTTGCTTTCTTTTAATTATTTATTATATTATATTTCATCAAGAAATTACCAAATTATGTGTGTACAAATATTAAAAAAACACAAGAGATGACATTTAGGCACTATGCTTGGGAAAAACCCCCCTGTAAGGGAAAAACCTGTCAAAATTCTCTTCCTTTAAAAATTTTCTTTGAGACTCTTCACCCTATTCATAGAACAAACCTTCACTCCACACCAAGTCAGCCTTTCTAGATCTTCGACCCAACAATAGTAACAACTTATTCCCATCAACTTTGACTATGTAGTAGTTCCAGTAGCCGACAACAACAACAACACAAAAATACTTCAATCTCCGAAACTAGGGCATAAAATGGAGAGAGACCACAAACCAAAATTTATATTTTCTCTTTCTCTATCACTTTGACCCAAATCACATTCTTTTTTCCTTCCTTGACTAAATTCACATTTTTTCCTATGCAGCAATAGATATTGAACTGGCTTGAGAAGTGATGCTCCAAATGAATTAAATATCCTTCTATTTGTAGGCTCAAGGTGAGGTTGAATTGGTTCCCTTTAGGCCAAATTGATATCCTTTAGTCTGATTTGATGTGGAGGTACTACAAATCATATTTTACTCAATAATAAACATTTTTACATGATTCAAATGCCAAAGAAGGGTCTCTTTAAATATAAAATGACTCTATAAACGCATAATATATCCTAGAAGTCTGAAATGGGGAATTTTACCTAAAACATAACGACCCAATAATGAAACCCATGCTTTAATAAGTCATTTTAATAACAATAAAAAATATTTTCTTTATTCTTTTGACAAGTACATTATTATGAAGACCGAACCTAGTTACATTCTAAAACAAAAACAACAGTGAATTCTTCAATATTTATTCTTAAGCTAAAAAATTAATACATATGTTTAAAGCATGGAACCATAAGATAAAATATATAGCATAGAGGAAAACATACCAACAAAGGTCTGACATAAGAATCCTTGTCAAACTCTTTCTATTCACTTGCGAAATTGATACAAAATACAAAATAAAAGCCCCAATTCTCCACATTGACCAACCATTTTTTCATTACATGAAAATCATAAAATAGAATCAAATGAGTGAGTTATCACCTCTAGGTTTTAAATTCATCATTTGGATTGTTTCTTCTAATGTATGTAAGGAAAATAGAACTAACTGATAAAAACTAGGGACTTGTTTAGGTTAGATATTTTCTAAGAAATTACACTAATTCCTCAGCCCCATATCGAGCTTGTGAGTGTCCAAATGTTTCATTACAATTAATAACACCTATAAAAAAATTACACCATGTTTTTACTAAGATAAGTTTCTCAAACAAAATCCGGTCTAGAAGCGCAACGCCAATGCTGCACAAACTGCTAAATGTCCATAAATGCAACGCTTTAAGGTTGTGATGCATTCAGTTGCCTCATGAGTTGAGTGAAGCCTCCAACACATGTAAAAAAACCTACATATGAACGGTTTCCCCTTTGTAATCTTTCCCTTAAAGTAAAAAACCTCAAACTTGATCAAAATATTTTGTAGCCAGAAACACAATGCTAGTTTCAGAAGTGCAACATTATATCATTTTTATAGTTTTAGTGATCAATGATTTTTATAGACAAGATGAATACATTGATGATGGTACTGAAAGTTCAATGATAATATCAAATAACCCCTACAAGAATTTATTAACCAAAATACCAAACAACCATAACAATACTAAAAAACCATCACACTAGCTAGGGCACCAAATGCATAAGTTTGTTTCTTCAAAAAAAATTCTTTAGAGTTCTAACCAAATGTAGATGGAAGGGTAAATTATGCTAGACATTATCACCAAGAACTTATAACCTATAAAAAATTATACTTTTTAGAAAAAAGTCAAAAAAAAAAATTGTGTTACTTCACCCCTTCCATCATTTAGATTTTGGTTACCTCTGCCAATAGGTCTAATATGCCCCTGTCTTTCTCTTGAAATTCATTTAATCGTTGTTTGGTGGCTCTTAGTTCTTTCCTCGTATATAGATTATGCCTTCATACATTCTTCATTTTCCTATGAATTGGAAGGGATCAACGCAACATGTATTTGTCTTCATCCATGGTTGGTTGATAGATGTCCATAAGCTTACTCCATTGCTTCCTCATCCTTTCATCTTGTTGCTTGTGTTGAGAGATATGTATGTGATCCTCCTTCAGCTAACTTCTCAAATTGCTAAAAGTGTGCTTCCCCTCATCTATCTCTATCTTCTCCTCATATACCTCTACCTTCATTTCTTGGCCTGTCTTATCTTCTTGGATTTGTAGCTTCTTAGATGAATATCTTGTAGTCCTAGCTGCTGATATTTATTCCTTCTTAAAATATTCTTTGATTACTTTCTCTTTTCCCTTGGACTTCATAACGACTGGTGTATCTTTAACCATAGGCACATCTTCACTAGGTTGAGTTTTTTTTCTAGAATAAATTTCTTTAGTTTCCTGTTCTCTTGCTAAAAATGTGCAATCATGAAATGGGCCCTCTTTAATTGTTCTTGAAATTCTTCAATCTCCCTAACTTTATCACCAGTCACCTCAACCTCTAGTATGGTCTCCATGGTATCAAATGTATGCTCCAAGGGTAGCTTTTTGGTAGTAGACATAGTGAGAGGCTTCTTAGGGGCAATCACCACCTCTGGAGAAGATTGTAGTTTCTTGCCTCTATTATTTCCTATATACTGCATTGTAGATGAGGGCCTCTTCACTGAGCTTATATTTGGTGATTTAATGTCATTTACCATGACTGGGGTTGTCTCCTTCTTGGTCAAGGGACTAGTTGACACATCATCCAATAATTTTGAAGAATCAACAATTGATTTCCATGATATTTTTATTTTACTGAGCTCCTACAAAACCAAAATCTTAGTTAAGGAAAAGTAGAATATGCTAGGTTCCGATTGGCTTTGTTTTCCTTGTACTTTATCTTCCATCTTGTAGAGACTCCTAAATAGGTAAAATGGAAAATTTAAGGAGATAATTCCATTGAAATGCATTAGAAGTCTGAATTGGTATTAATAAATCCTTCCAAATCTTCCCTCACATGTGAAGTACCTTTGAATAGCTTGCAAAATCTTGCAGTGGTTTTCCAATAAATACCTTTTAGGAAAAATCGACCCATATTCCATGTCTTTGTATTAAGGTTTCAAAAAATATTTGTAATGCGTGATGTCAAGGGGAATTCCCTTTAACCATTGTTCCTAATGAACGGGAATCTTTGTTGCAACTACTATTGTGACCTTTGTAGCTAGAAAGGTAAGTGTTCCAGGCTTAACCTCCAATCCATCAAAGCTATTGGCAATCTCCTTAGTGTTGGAACGAGATCCCCTGGCTATGTTTTTTACATATATTTTAGCTGAATTTTTGGTATATTTTTGTAGTAATTAGTCTAGAGCAGGGGCTTTGGGGCGGGTCAAAACCCCCAATGTATTGTAACGGATCAAAGGGTAGACCTAGAGTCCGCAAACCATGGTTTGCAGACCACAGGATAGCGCAGGCTATGACGATATAAATAGATGGATAGTTTGAGTCTAAGGGTAAGTAAGTAAGATTGATGCCACGTACGAACTATTGAGATATGTTTTCGGTAGTTTTGGGTAAGGACTCTTGTTGGTTGTGTGCGCGGAGATCCTCAGTCCTGTTGTGTCCGAACCCAGTTGGCTGTGTGCATGGGCTGTGACTTGGGTTTGTAACTTGGTTTTGGATGTTAATGAACACGAAATCTATTGAAGTATCTCTATTATATCTGAACTGGTTGTATTTACAAGTACCTCTGCGTTATTTGAATAGACTGTGATTGTGTCTGTGATATATGAATTAGATGCGATTGTGTTATTTTGTGATGATAATTGTTGATGCACATGTGGATGTGAATGTGTTGCTGAGATCTGCTTAATAATAGTAGCCTTTTTTATGTTTACATGCTATTATACTGTTAAGGGCTCAGTAATAAGATTGTTTCTGTGAAAACCTGATAGAACTTGGCTATATCTGCCTTAAGTACCCACTCTCACCGAGGGTGTAGAAACCTAGTTCCAACACCCACCCATACTACTTCGGGTGAGACTTTAGCCTGCGAAAGTAGGTCATTGCTAAAAGGGCTAATATTATAGGGGTTTGTTGGAAAACCTTAACTCCTAACCTAGGTCAGGACCCCTCAAGCTAACAAATGGTTTCGTTGCCGGGACCAGGAGAATTTTGAGAGAGAGATCGGGTAATGCCACGAGGCAGTTGGAGACCTGAGAAATTGGAGCTTGAAGACTGGTTCAAAAAATAGATTCAGGAATTTTTTGTAAAAGAGAATCGCAGCTCAAATCTAACGACTGAAAAGTGGAAGAAAAAATATATCTTCATAGAAGTATATGAAATTTTCTTTGTAAATTTTGTGCACGAACTACACGAGTGGTTAGCAAGGCTAGTAGAATTCCAGACGTGTTGGAAAGATGATCAGGTTACACAGTGGATTCCGTAATTGATTCAAAAATTGGAGAAGGCTAACAACACAATCAACCAGACTATAGATCATTGGGTGGATAGTGTGGTAGGAGGATTTGTATCATAATTTGCAGTCGATCAGTTTGTATCCTACTCTGAAGCGGAGCGGAGGTTCTTCAAAGGATTCTGAGGTAAGTTCTTTCGAACATTGCCGCTACTGATTAAAATATTACTGTGTGAAAAAGGAATTATGTGCAAGCACACTGAATGAATGACCTCTGATCAGGGTGAAAGTACAACACGAAGTGGTAAGTACTACTGATTCAAGTAAGAAGGGGAGAGATCCATCTACATCCCATTGAGGGAGCCATCTGCGCAAATAGGAACTAGTCCCCCAACGACACCATCGTCGAGTCAGCATAAGTGAAATAACTCCCCTACCCCTCTGGCACTACCGAAAGAATATATAGCCACACACATGAAGCTTCCCACCTTAAAGGTTGTAGGAGATGAAGACATCAACCGATTTTGGTTCGTAACGGAATCAATATAGATTGCGCAAAATGTTGTAAAAAGGGTGCAGTTATCCCTCGCCTTTGAGGGAAGGGCCCTAGATTGATTCATGGGGTACTTAGGCCAACATGTGGATCCATCAATAAAAGAAATTAAGGATGCTTTAAAACAACATTTCCTGAAGCCTAAGTCCTATGCTCAACAGGTGTTTGACTTGAAAGACTTTAAACAGGGACCCATTGAGTTAGTATGGGAGGCTAATTAGTGGCTAAAGAAGGTTATCAGAGATGGGGAAGTTAAGTACAATGATAGAAAACACAAGGAATGGTTCATTGCTATGCTATTACCTCACCTGTGTGGGCCTATGGGTCAGCAAGCGATTGATACACAAGAGAAAGCCTTGGAGATTTCCATGAAGCTAGAAGTTGCATCAAGATACGATGCCTAGTTTGGGGTACAACAAGTCTAGGGAAAACTGGAGGCAGTGCACCTAAAAATCCAGAATCTGTGAAAGGAGCAAGGAAAAGAAGCTAGTCTCGACGTATGGTGCATAAGATGCAGGGTGTCAGGCTACACCAAGGATCAATGCCCTTTGTTGGTAGACTACATGCAGGTTGGGGGGGGGTCCAGCCCATTGCGCCCTAAGGAGGCTGTAGGACCAAGCACCTCCAAATTATGGTGTGCTGACTACCGTGTAGCTGGACTACATGACACCAACCACTTCCCCCATCTTGGTGCCTATGTTCCAGAGTTGAAGCAACAATGGTGCCGATTTTTCTCATCTGTGGGACAGGACGAGCACAATTGCTGGACATATGACTTAATGATAGATCGAGGAAACCTATACATAGTACAGGCTGACCCTTTATCACTCCTATATCCCTCGGGATGAGGAGGCTCCCCTGCCAGAGGCTGGGGGGCGGGAGAGGCAGAAGCACAAGTCGAGGAAGAGGGAAATTGATCTGTTATAATTGTGGAGAAGTAGGGCACTTCGCAAGAGACTATCCGAACCCTGCATGACAATCTTGCAGATATTGTAGGCAATTGCATCATGTGATTGAAGATTGTCTGGTACTGATAGCAAAGATGCAGGAAACAAAATAGACTCCAATGCAGAATGTACAAAGCGTTAAGGAAGAACCACGTGATGAATGGCCCAATATCAATGTCATTACACATAGTGGCATGGCTACTGGAGGAGCTGAAGAAAGAGCTATGGCTGAACCCCTTATCCGAAAATTCGTTATCAAAAAGGAAAATTTGGACCTACAGAAGGAGAAATAAACCTTCCTAGAAGCTCACAAAGACTTTACCAAGGATGAGGTATCTACTTCCAAGGCTCCAACAAACATAAAAGAAGACGAAGACATTAAACCATTACTATAGGCGTGTATGAAGTTTCTACGCAACCAGAAGGCAGTAGAAAATATTCAAGCACTGAGAGACAGCTGTGTAGAAAAAATTTACCCTCCAATAGAAGTTAAAAATGTTCACAAACTTTACAAGCATAAGAAACGCACTGGTTGGGAAATGCGACTAACTACGTAGATTGGTGATTATGAAATGAATAAGGTCATCCTAGATCTGGGATCCGATGTGAATGTCTTGCCCAAACAAATGTGGTAGAGGATGGGAGAACCTAGGCTGGAATGGTCTACTATACAACTATGCATGGCTAACCAACAGAAGATCATACCATTGGGGAGACTATCAAAGATTATGGTAAATATTGCAGGGGTTAAGGTATATGCGGATTTTGAGGTAATTCAAATTGTAGAGGATGTAGACCCTTATCCTACACTTCTGGGACTATATTGGGCTATAGACATGAGAGGAATTATCAACTTGAAGAAAAGGAGCATGGTTTTTGAGAATGAGGGTACTAGAGTAATAGTCCTTCTAGACCCAGCAGAAGGAGAACAGTATGCAAAATCCATGTGTAAAGAAGACGATGTGGATCATATCTATAAACTGACCACCTGGGAAGAGGATTGGATTAATCCTATGGCAGATGGTGTGCTTTGCGGGGAGAAAGACAATGAATGCCTCTCTAACTCCAATGGGGAGATTGAAAATTGGCAGAACCAGTTACATGACGTATTTGCGCTACGGTGTCTTAGGATCACAAAGAGTTTCTGGTGTATCTCCTCAGAGGTAAGAGAGCTTCCTTACTTTAATGGTTCTGGTAGTATTAGGGATTTCCTTAGAGAATTTGAATCACAAGTCCCAATGGAGCAAAGAGTGTGGGTGCTTAACCTAGCCATGCATGCAACCCCTGCGTGGTGGTGGGAAAATCATAAGGGGACTTTTACAGGATTCGGAGGAATTTCACAAGATGATGATCCTATGGTTTGAACCCTCGGTTCACTTATGCATGGAGACTTTCCTTGGTCAAGGAGACTTGTGCAAGAAATTGTCCGCATGGATGGAGGTGTGGTGTGAAAGGACCAAGGACGAATGGGTCCACCTGTTCATTCATGCCTTGGGGCCCATCCCTGCCGCATGGTATTTGGATGCAGAGCTACACTAACGCACCCGCCACTGGGATATCATGAGGGATGATTTTGTGGGGACGTTCAGATTAATAGGCAGAACTGAGGAATAAGTTGAAGCCCTACAAGACATAGATGCCCTAGTATAAGATGAATCTCACCCTCATGTAGAGTATGGGGCACTAGGTTGGGATACGCAGATGCATGATATTTTTAAATTTCACAATCTATCAATGGAGGAATGTGACGAAGACCCGCGAAATATCACTGTCCCAAAATCAGAGGGTGAACGAGCAGTTGCTGGACCCTCGCTGCAGACTGTTGATGTGACCAAGCCTCTTAAGCTAAGGGAAGTCAACATTGGAATGGAAGAAAAACCTAAGCTAGCAAGAATTGGGGATTACTGGGATGATGCTACCGTGGGGAAAGTCGCGGAACTTCTCATGGAGTAACAGGACCTGTTTCCTACGAAATTCTTAGAACTCAAAGGTATTACAGGGGACCTAGGGGTCATGTGGATCACTTTAAAACTAGATGCATGCCCCATCAAGCAACGACCCTATCGATTGAACCCAAACTATAACCAGAAAGTTAGGGAAGAAATCCACAAAATGCTAGCCACAGGTATCATCAAACCAGTAGAATAGTCAGATTGGGTAAGCCCTATGGTGGTCTAAGAGAAAAATACTAAGGGAGAAATAAGAATCTGTGTTGACCTGCGCAATTTGAATGATGCCTGTGTACACGATCCCTTCTCTATGCCATTCTCTGATGAAATCCTTGATAGTGTGGGTGGGTTGGAAGCATACTCATTCACTAACAAGTTTTCGGGCTACCATCAGATTAGGATCACACCTGAAGATTGCAGCAAAACTACTTTTGCCACCGAACGGGGATCCTTCCATTACACAGTCATGCTGTTTGGGCTAAAAAATGCCCCTACCATCTTTTCACGGGTAGTGGTTGTAGTATTCAAGGAGTTCATTCACAAGTTCTTGGAGGTATACTTTGACGATTGGAAAATACTTGGGTTGGTGAAGAAGCATGTCTCGAACCTGTGCATGATGTTGGATGCCTATAAAAAGCACTAGATTTCCCTAAATATTAAAAAGTGCATATTCTGTGTACCTTTCGGGATCTTGTTAGGCCACATAGTTTGTCGGCAAGGACTGATGGTTGACCCCACCAAGGTGGAATTTATCATTAACTTAGCACCCCCTTCAAATGAGAAACAGTTGCGCTCCATCCTTGGGCACACGAGCTACTATAGGAATTTTATTCAAGGGTACGCACTAATCACGACACCCATGGAAAAATTGCTAAAGAAGGACGTTTTGTTTTTCTTGGACGCAAAGTGTCAGAAGATTTTTGAGCTACTCAAGGAAAATATGGTCTCTCATATTTCTTGACTGGGCGAAGGTGTTCCATTTCCATGTGGATGCTTTAGGGATCGCCCTGGGAGATGTCCTTACGCAGCCCGAGGAGGGGGACATTGACCACCCGATTGTGTTTACTAGTAGAAAACTCTCTAGTGCAGAGTGTAACTACTCCACTACTGGATGCGAGGGGCTGGAAACGGTCTATTCCCTACAGAAATACTAGCATTATCCACTGGGAGGGCACTTCAAGATGTTCACGGACCACTCAGCTTTGAAGTACTTAGTCAATAAGCATATGTTGGGGGGAAATATTTGCCGATGGTTACTGCTATTTCAAGAATATTACTTTTAGATAGTTGTGAACCCAGGGAAACTAAATGCTGGACTAGACCACTTGTCCCAAATCGAGAGTGGTGAAGAACCGACCAACCTAGAGGAAGGATTTCCCAATGCATATTTATTTTATATTAAGGTGGTTGATGAACACTTCACCGATATTATTCAATTCTTAACTAAGGGGATGGCCCCTGCAAAATATTCGGCACAAAAAAATAAAGAGTTGGTAACCCGTGCAGCTGACTTTACCATCATCGCAAGCCACTTGTATAAGCTAGGAGCTTATGAGGTACTATGAAGATATGTTCTGGAGCATGAAATACAAGCCATTTTAGAATAAGCCCACAGAGAGGTAGCAGGAGGTCGCTACGCAGGAAAATAGAGGGCGCAGAAGGTCTTAAGGGCTGGGCTATGGTGGCCTACGCTGCATAGTGACTCTCATGACTATTACAAAGCCTACGACACATGCGAAAGGACAGGAAGACCATCACACAGGGATGAAATTCCCTTACAACTGTAGATGGCCCTAAAGGCATTCAATAAATGGGAAATAGACTTCATTGGGCCCATCAACCCACTAGGTAAGAAGATAGGTGCCTACTACATCATCACTGTGACTGATTATGTAACGAGATGGGCGGAAGCACAAGCTTGGAAGGACTTTACTGCAGATACCACTGCGCACTTTATTTTTGAGCATATTCTAACTAGGTTTGGCTATCCAAATATCTTGATGAGCGATAGAGGTACACATTTCATTAATGACACAATACAAGCTTTAACTGAGGAGTTTTGAATCTACCACGCAAAAATTACCCCATATCACCCGCAAGCAAATGGAACGGTAGAATATTTTAATAAAATTGTAGAACATGTGCTTACCAAGGTCTGTAATGTCGATCGCAGCGATTGGGACATGTGCATCCCATCGATCCTTCGGCCCTGTTAGACCACGTGCAAGAAATTGGCTGAGAAAACACCATTTCATATGGTTTATGGAAAGGATGCCATTATGCCCATGGAGTATATCATTCCCAACTTTCACATTGCAGCCTTTACAAACATGGAGGAGCCCGATATCATGGAGGAAAACTTAGCACAGCTAGTTGCCTTGAAAGAGTAGTAGAGGGCCGCAGTTTCCGCATTACAGTTTGATCTCCAAGCTCTACAGATTAAGGCCGATGTTGAGGTATAAAACGTATATTTTTAACACCTATTTATCCTACATTAATTGTCAATCTAGGAACGACTTTTTTTTTCAAGATTGTACTCTGTTTGAGGATGCAATTTGATCTAGGAGCAATGCTGTGTGAGATGCAGTACAGTATTCTGAATACAAGAGTAAACGGATGCTGGAAAAGAAATCTAATTACAATAACATGAACTCAAGTACTTTAAAACTCAACTATTGCAAACATCAATCAAAGATACAGTAGCAATAACTCATTCCTCTAGAAATTGATGTAATCAAACTAAAACAAGGCAATCAATCTGGGAACTTGGAAGCAATAACCATTGTTCTCTACAGTTGATAGTCCTCCTTTCAAATAGAAATTGAACTAACTGCTATTGAAAGTAAACTAGGAAGAACTCTTTAAAAGCAAGCTTTCTGCAATTTGGAAACTAATGAATTGGAAATGAACAACATCTTGTAATCGAATAACAATGTAAATAAGAATCGAATTGTAACTAAAGGAATTGAACAACAAGTACTAACTAATGAATCTGAACAGCAAATATGAACTTAAAGAAATAAAATAGCTAATTCTATTAAACACCAAACCCTGTCGATAGCAACGTTATTAAACAGTAGTTGAAATGAACAGAAATCCAACATAACATCAAATAGAGTTAAATATTGAACAACAAAGCTTTATAAGCAATAGCAAGATGAATAATACAGGAATTAAGATCCTTGTTGAAATGGAACAACAATTCAATTCGTTAACGTAACACAGCAACACCAATAAACAATTCAACAACAATTAATTAACTTTGCAAACGAAATAAAACCGAATACAACAATCACACCACGGTAATTAAAGGACAGAAATACAAATAGCAGATCGATTCCACTAGGGTCGGGCCCTTAGCACTAGTGAAACACTGCTAGGTTACTTTATAGTTTGAGAAATGGAATGAAAATGCGTCTTTGTATTAATTAAACACAAAAAGTGTTTACAGTGACTGCTCTCTGATCACGAGAGTCAATAAAGTGCATAATTACAAGAGAAATGTTTTAATCAAATCCAACCCCTTCTATCTCTAAAGGCATTGCCTTTTATAACAGTTTTGACGGACAAGACAAGGAACAAGATAAGACTTGAACAGCGATCCCTCAGGATTGAAGGATCTTGAGGGATTCACTTCCTTTATTTCTTTAGCTATCACTTGATCGTCTTCGGTTGAAGCCGTGCTGTTCCCTGCCTTCTCTTAGCAATACGTTCTGATTTTCTTCTCTTTGATAGGACATGGTCTATTACTGGAGGAACAACAGTTACTCCTGATTTAGCCTCACCTCTGGTATAGTTGTTCACCTCGTTTGATTCCTGTTTTTGACAATAAAAGGCAATATTTAGTTACTTTTTACAATAAACATAAGTCTTTGCAATTCTATCATAATTCTATAATAAATCACCTTTCTAGAATAAAAAGAGTTATGTTTAAAGGAAAAGAATGAGAAAATACATGGTGAATACATACCTTTTCCAATTCTCAACATACCCCCCTACTTACCCGTTTTCATGTCCTCATGAAAACCATAGTTTACATGCAAAGCATTTAAAGAATAGGCTGGAGAAGGTTTTTCATCAAGAGGCCTAAAGCCATGATTTGCAGCTAAAGCTTCGACGACATGCCCTGTATGTCCTTCAGGTATTTCATAAATGGATTTATAATATATTGCAGGATACCATGCAATGGGGCTTCGAAACCTACACCATAGCCAGAATGGGCCTTCTCTCAAAATGAGGTTGCTATAGAGAACCAAGCGGCCAACAGCTAATCCAAAATTTTCGTAGTTAAGTGGCTCTCTATTTTGAACATTCTGATTGGAAATCCCCCATCGGACTTTAGTTGCTACATAGGCCTGGTCTCTAATAGATAGAAAATATTCTACCCCATTCAAGAAAATTGCTTTATGGACAGGTCCCAATGCTTGGATAACACCCTCTCTTGTCATGAGGCTCTTTTGCCTAGCCCATAATTTCAATGGGTGTTTTGGTTCACTCCTAACCCACAAGTCCAACTCATTTTCTTGCCTTTGGAAAACATTATAGGCCCTAAGCCATTTCGACTGAATAGCAACAAATGAA
This sequence comes from Pinus albicaulis, assembly GCA_034641835.2. Lineage (NCBI taxonomy): Eukaryota > Viridiplantae > Streptophyta > Pinopsida > Pinales > Pinaceae > Pinus > Pinus albicaulis. Next base: position 1,982,277,813 of record CM076578.1, read on the forward strand.
ATAAATGCTTGATATTGGATGTCACCCATAAAAGGGCTGTGATTTATCTCAATTTCATTCTCCAATATAAGATTATGCAAATAAAACTCACAAAGGAGACGTTGTACCTTAACCCCATAGAGTTTGCAACATTTTAAAAAATCCTCTACAGTGTTTAACTCTATAGAATTTATTTCCCTAACTGCTTTAATTTTTAACTGTAAATATCTCTCTAATAAAAATAAAACATAATTCTTGGTAGGGCATCTACAAGCTAAAACATCTGTGTATAATTAGCAGAGAGTATCCATTCGATTCAGGGCTATTTTTAATTTATTCATTACCTTTTCAGCCTTCTCCTTTGCCTTCTAATACTTATCATAGGCTTTAGCCTCTGCTGCATGGATGCTCTTCATTTGCAGCTGCAACTCCTGGTATTTTCTTCTAGGGACAGTATCATCTTCAAGTTTTTCCCTTTCCTATCGAGCGTGTGCCAACTCCTCTTTGAGTTTGGCTATAGTAGGATCACCAATTTTTTTTTGACTACAGGCTTGTGCACTTTCATTTGAGGTTGCTTCATCCGGAATAGCTGTATCTCGAAAAGCTGCCTGCTGTTCCATATCTTCATGATTAGGCTCAGACTGGGTTTCCATAGTCTCTACAACTTGGGGCTTTGTTTTAGTGGCCACTTTCCTCTTTTTCGGGGCTCATTTGGTGACTATGCTTCTTTTCTTTGGGGTTCGTTTGGGAATTTTCTTCATTTTAAGAACCCTAATAGTTTTCCTAAGTTGTTCCACTAGCTTTTGAAGCTTCTGTCGTTCCCTACGAAGTTTCTCAATTTCAGTTACTTTCTTTCTCCTCCTTTTTGGAACGGATGTTCCTTTTTCTAAACCCAATTTCTCAGCTGGGGTTTTCTTCTCAGCAGTTGTGCCTTCGGTTAGGCTTGCTTCTCCGTTTTCTGTGTGGAGCACTTCTTCAATATTCATATGCTCTCGGCTGCATTCTTCAGGGTTAATAACCTCAATTGGCTCTGTTGTTCCCTGAGAAGTTTCAGTTTGGAACACTACTTCAGTGTTCACCTCTTCTTGTCCACACTTCTCGAGGGAAGTAACCCTAGCTGATTCTGTTGTTCCGTTAGGGTTTCATTTTTCTATTTCATCCAAAATTCCCTTAGCCATCTCCTTATTGGTAAAAAATTGCTCCTGCGGTTGGTTGATATCAACATTAAGGTTCAGTGGGCTGTGGGGTTGCACATATTCACTCATATTGGCCAAAATTTAGGCCAATTGGTCCTCTTGCAAAGGGCTTTGTGGTGAATTTGCAGTGGTGGTTTCGAGAGGCTCTGCTCCCTCTCTTTCATTATCACTGTTGCTATTATCTTCTTCCTCTTCACAGGTATGGTAACTACCTTCTTCCTCATCATAGTAGCAAATCTCTTCCTCTACACTAGTATGAGGAATTCCTTCTTCCTCCTCAATTCCCTCTTCTTCATCATTTCCTTCTCTTGTGTTTCTTTGTTCCTCACCAGCTTCATCAGTGTGGTGACTCCCTCCTTCAAGTTGTGGAGGCTGTTCATCCTCCAAGCTAGACAATTCCAAGGGCTGGCTACTGCTACCGTGAAGGCCTTATATCACCCCCCTACTTCTTTTTAACTGGGAGGATTGTCTATGTTTTGATGGCTCTGCTGCTGTGCTAGCCATTCTCTTGCGTTTTGGGGCAGGTAGGGCTAATCATCCATCAATCGAAAATATCAGTTCTTCCCAACTAGTCTGTTGTTTGGCAAGGCTGTAAATTACGATCAATCTGATTAAGGAATGGTGGCTTACCACCATGTCTGTGTGACAAGCTTTTCTTATACTACGGGCACCATCATGTAGTAAAGAATTTAAAAATGTAGGGAGGTTTATGGCACATTTCTGCTTTAACACTGTTAATAGTTTAAGGTAGCGAGGTCTTACCACATCTTTCCTCCCATCGCATGTTATGTAGGCCTGGACTACTTTTGCCAACTCTGTCCACGGTTCTCCCAACGACGCTACCTGAACTCCCTTCCCTTTGAAAACTAGGTTCTGCCCTTCATCTCAGAAAAGGTTCATGGCATCTTGGAGTTTCACCTTCTTATGGGTCCATATGGCTCCTTCCGCTGGTAGACCAGACACCTCTGCAATTATTTCATCTGTTACTGCTATATGTCTACCTCTAACCATGGAGTAACCTTCCTGAAAATTCTATAAAAACTTGATAGCTATTGTTTCATGAGGTTGTTGTAGCCTTGTGAGGTATGTAATCCATCCCAATTTTTCCATAATTTCTTGTGCAGTGCTTGAAACAACCAGCACTTGCGGCTCACTACGAATTGGTCGTCCTCCCATTTTACTTGCACACTATTAATTCCTTACAAATGCAGAGAAATGAAATGGAACATCACAACAGATTATTTAGTGAATATCGGAATAATACTGTTAAGCCTTTACTATTACTAATAATATGGGCATTTAACCTGCATGCAGACATTAAAAGGCATCTGTAACCCCCTGAAGGGTGATAGGTCGTCCCCGATCGTCAAATAAGAGAGTAAAGGACTGCACATTAGTCGTATAGCATTTGAACAACATACACACTTATGATATGATCACAAATGATTGCATTACTGAAATCGATGCATATATTAAATTGCGAATAGATATGGAAATGTTCATATAATGGTTCGAAGATAATGGAAGGGACAACTGATGTAAAAACAAGTACTTATGCGATAATTGCTCTCATAAACTATTATGATCGGGTTATGAATAATTTTCATGTATAATAAGTTCAAAACGAAGGGTTTAAAGGTATCCTCTCATTTGATCTTATGTAAAGATATAAGAAAAAGGTTCATCCTTACTATTGATTTGAAAAATGTGACTCCAATACCATCAGCAGAGCTCTGTTTCCCACAGGTGTCTATAACCTTGAAAAAGTTGCTTTTTCACCCTTGGAACCATTATCCTTTATTTATGCCTAGGTAAGTTCTTTGTAATGTCATGATGGAGGCCACTGTGCTGGCTTGGGAACCAGATGAACCACAATGCCATTCACCAGGAAGAAGTGAAAGGTGGACAAGTCGTCTCATGATGAGACCTCATATTCCATGGATTTTTTTATTATTTTATGACTCTCCCGTTGGACCATGTCCCTGGTGTGGCGGCCATAATGGGAATGCCACTTCACTGCCTCCTTATGATCATGGTAGGCTGGCTCTTGATGAGACCCCCTATCCTCCATCTGCCATATCATAGAATTGTTAATAATTACATAATTTTTTTTCTTTTATCCTTTCTTTTTTCATATATAACACTTCCCTACTTATATATATAGGATGGCTCAACACTCCTTAAGAGTAGGGATGGTGGAAGAAGTCTGGACATATCAATGGAAAAATATATGCCTTTATTCTTATTTAATAAATAAAGATCAAAGAGAGATAGTTTAGGGAGGAACCAACATGATAAAAATACAGGATCATATTAATTTAAATGAGAATAAAGACAACAAATCAATATAAATGGTTGTGTCCTTTCCTTTTCCTTATCATTGGGAAAAAATTTCTTAAAAATAACAATTTCTTTTGATTTGTTGATTTTAGTAATTTCTATTTTGTGTATTCTACATAAATTGTGTGTTTGCCATCAAGAGAGTCATGAAGAATTCATAAAAATCCTCAAAATGATATTCAAAATCAAGAAAACGATATACTCAAAAAGTGTTGTTCCTTTAGAAAGGAACGACAAAAAAATTTGCAAAAATGTTGTTCCTTTGAAAAGGAATAGAAAAAAAACAGGCGGAAAAACTATTGTTCCTTTGGAAAGGAACAACAACAACGTGCAGCCAAAAACTATTGTTCCTTTGGGAAGGAATAGAAAAAAATGTTGTTGCTTTGGAAAGGAACAAAAAAAACACTCGCAATCAAACTACAGTTCCTTTTGAAAGGAAAAACAAAAATGCAACAAGAAACTGTTGTTCCTTTCAAAAGGAACAGCAAAAAGAAACAATCAAACACGATGTTTCTTGAGAGAAACTGTTGTTGTTCCTTAGAAAGGAACAACTTCAGAAATAAATTCTGCACACAAAAAAAAACAAGAAAAATAAAGAAAAGAAACATTATGTACAAATTTCAAAATAAAGACATGATTCAGAGAATGGGTGCTGAGGAGGAGTCTTCTCCCTCAACAAGAATCTGCATGGTGGAATCTTCCTGTAATTGTTGGTAAAAGGATTCTCGATTAAGCGGTTTATGGTAAAGTCGCACTTGATGACCGTTTACTTTGAAGGAATGCCCAGATCCATCAATGGTGGTTAATGTGATGGTGCCATTATCATGCACCTTTTGTATCTCGTAAGGTCCAAGCCATCATGTCTAGAGTTTCCCTGCGAAATCCTGAAACCTGGAATCATATAGGAGTGCCCAATATCCTTCGTGGAAGATATTCTCTTTGATGAGGGCGTCATGCCATTTTTCTCTTTGTTGTTGAATTAATGTAGTGTGTTGAATAGCAGAGAGCCTCATTTCATCCAACTCATTGATTTTTTGTAATCTTCTGACCTGTGCTTCATTTAAGTCTAAGCCCACCTCCTGGGCTATTCTTAATGTCTAAATTTCAAACTCTATTGGAAATATGGGCTCTTTTCCAAATACCAAATGATATGGTGAATACCCCGTGGTGCCTCTCCATGTTTTTTGATATGCCCACAAGGCTTCTGGCAATCTGTAAGCCCAGTCACGTCTGTGTGAGGCAACTGTTTTTGTCAATATAGATTCGATCACTTTATTCATGCTCTCTACCTAGCCGTTTTCCTGTGGGTGGTATGGGGTTCTAATTTTGTGCTGAATGTGGTAATTCTGTAATGTTTCAGTGAGTTTATTACCTAAAAACTGCGATCCTCCATCTATGATTATGTCCCTTGGGAGGCCGTATCGCACAAATATTTGGAAAAGGAATTGTATTATAGAGTCCTCTGTAGCTTTTGAAAGTGCCTATGCTTCAACCCATTTAGTGACATACTCAGTTGCAACTAGGATGTATGTTCTTTGGTTCGATGGTGGGTTAATGGGACCAACAAAATCGAGTGCCCAGCATTCAAATGGTTCAATTACTAATTGTGGGTTCAAATGAATTTCGTCAGACTATCCAGGGTGACCCTCCCTTTGGTAGCTATCACAGGCCTGCACAAAGTTTTTAGCGTCCTTGAAAATTGTAGGCCAATAGTAGCATGTCTGTAAAACCTTGTGAGCAGTTCTACGATCTGCAAAATGTCCGCCACGCGGCTCATCATGGCATCCTTTCAGAATATCAAATACTTCATCCTTTCGGATGCATCTCCTGATTTTCATATCTGACCCTATATGAAACAGATATCACCCAATCGAAGAGAATCGAGTACTACGCCGTATTATATGTTTTCGTTCATTAGGCGTTAGATGTTTTGGTAATTTACCTATTGCTAAGTAATTTTCTATATCAGCATACCATGGGGTTCTAATAGTAACATCGAACAAATTTTCATTCGAGAAGTGATCTTCGACTGTCGCTGCATTTGTTGGCTTTGGCATTCGTGACAGGAAATCAGCTACAGGGTTCCCTTTTCCAGGTCGATCTTTAATTGTGATATCTAATTCCTGCAATAAAATCAACCATCTTGTCACTCTTCCATTTGTAACAGGTTTATTTGCTAAAAAATTAATGGCAGAGTGATCAATATATAAAACTACAGGATACCCAGTTATATAATGTCTAAACTTATTTACAACATGAACTACAGCTAAAAATTCCTTCTCAGTCACAGTATAATTTAATTCAGCAGGAGATAGATTTTTTCCAATATAATAGATTGCATATGGTTTCTTATCCTCTTCCTTCCCAAGTACTAATCCAATCAATGTGTCTGAGGCATTAGATGAAATTTGGAATGGCAAATCCCAATTTCGGCCCCTGATCACTAGGGCTGTTGATACAAGCTTTTTCAGATCCTTGAAAGCATGGTCACATTTATCTGTCCAAATAAAATCAACATTTCCTATTAGTGCATATAAAGGTGCAAATATTTGAGAATAATGTTCTATAAATCTTCTATAATAACCATAAAATCCAAGAAAGCTACATACCTCTGTTTCTGTGGTGGGAGTAGGTATTAAAAAAATTATCTAAATTTTGGCTGGATCCACCTGAATTCTAGCTGCTGGAATATAATGTCCTAATATAAGTCCTTCGGTCATCATCATAAGATGCTTTTCATGGCTTAAACAAAGCCTAGTGTCAATACATCTTTGCCACACCTTTTCTAAGTTTTCTAATGCTGGCTCAAAATCATCTCCGTCAGGTGTGAAGTCATCCATATACACTTTGAGCCCTTCATTTATTAAGTCCAAAAAGATGTTGAGAATGGCCCTCTGAAATTTAGCAGGGGCATTGCACAGGCCAAAGGGTAAGACTCGATAGGAAAATGTCGCCCAAGGACAGGTAAAAGTGGTTTTGTCTTGGTCCTCAGGGGAAATCTGGATTTGATTGTACCCACTGAAGCCATCTAGGAAAGAAAAGAATTTCTTTCCTGCCAATGTATCTAATACCCAGTCAATGAAAGGAAGGGGAAAGTGGTCTTTCTGGGTTGCTTTGTTGAGTTCTCGGTAATCTATGCATATTCTCCACTTTCCATTCTTCTTTGGTACCACTACTAATGGGGAGACCCACTTGCTATCAGATATTGGGTAAATGAAATTAACATCCAACAACTTTTGTAATTCAGCTTTCACAATATCTTTAAGGTGAGGGCTTAGTCTTCGTTGGGGTTGGCGAATGGGTCTCGCATCTTTTTCGGTATAGATGTGGTATGTATATAACTGGGGGTCAATTCCCTTCATGTCTGGATAATCCCATGCAAAGGCTCCCTTATATTTTCGTAGTAATTGGACCAATTTTTCTTCTTGTTCAACAGTCAGATTTTTGTTAATGTTTAAAGTTTTTCCTGGTTCAATTTCGACAAACTTACTATTGTACATAGACATAGTGGGTATTATTTGATCAGGAATGTCTTTCACGGGATCTTCTTCTTCTTTATTATCAAATGCTGCCTTGATCATGTGACATTGTAGATGGGATCTGATTTGTGGTTTGTTAATGAAACTATTAATGATATCATCCTCTATTTGATCTTTAAAATCGAGGGCATCTTCTATGGTTAGTGGTGATCTCATATTTTCCATAAGATATGATACAGGTTGCTTCCTTGTTTTTATTATTGATAGGCTTGGTTGAGCTGGGGGATATAAGGCTAAATTCTCAACACATTTTCCCCTTGTTATTGTCATGTTGCCTTGTTGGCAGCCAATATAAGCATTGACAATTGCCAACCAAGGTCTGCCTAAGATTAGAAGGTGTCCATCTAGCCGGTTCTTTGGGTTGATAACCAGGAAGTCAGCAGGTTACTCCCAAGAATCTACAGATACCATTACATCTTGTAGTGTACCTTCTGGTTTGACTACCGATCGGTCAGCCAATTCTATTAAGGTTGTTGTTGGATCTAATGATGTAATGCCAATTTTTTGACAAGTGGTGGTTGTTAAGATATTAATTGCAGCTCCCAGATCAACTAAGGCTTTTGGAAATGATTGCCCATTGATTTGAACCGTCACTATAGGATTTCCTGAGTCTTCATATTTTACAGGTGTTTCCATTCCTGATAACAAGTTAGATAAAGTACCGACTACTTGGACAGTTGGGTTGGTTGTTGTTCTCCTCTTTGGCTTATTTATACACAATTCCTTAATGGCTTTTGCATAAATAGGAATGTCTTGGATAGCTTGGAGGAGAGGGATTTTTATACACAATTTTTTATTTCTCCCAAAAGATCAAAATCAAGATATTCTATTGGGAGAGGTATGATTAATCATTATGGGAATGGTGGAGAAGCGGTGGTTTCTTGTTTTGGAGTTTGATGTTCAGTTTGTTGTTGAACCACCTTCTCTTTTTGCAATGTTTTTTCTACAGGTAATGGATCTTTAGTGTGAACATTTTTATCTCCCTCTGTTTCTACTATGCGCCCAGATCTCAATTGAAGGTCATTACACTCACTCAGTTGAGTTTCGAATTTTGGTGGTTCCATTATTTGGACATATTGAACTGGCCTATTGTTTGGGTTTGGGTTGGGTTGGGCTGAGAGTTGTTGTCTTAAATTGGTTTGGGGGTTTTGTGGCAATGGATAGGGAGATGACAGTGTAGGTTGAGAGAGGGGTATTGTTCCAACTGGCTGATTTGTAGGCCTTTTCCAGTTTGACTGCCAGGCTTGACTCTGCGAAGTGGAGGGGGTCCATTGTGTTGGATAGGCATTGCTTTTCCAAAACGGTGGGTAGAAAGGAAAATTTTGCCAATTAGTTTGGCTTGTTTGATTTGGCCATGATGATATAGGAAATGGCTGTTGTGACCAATTGGGGAAAGGTGGCTGATTTTTCCACATTCCATATTGCTGAGAATTATATTGAGGAGGTCGAAAAGAAGAGAATGGATCAGTTGGCATACCTGACTGTCGTGGATGCCATTGTTGGCACGGATTAAGTAAGCATACCACTTATGATTCTTTTTCCACCTCTTTATAAACTGATTTTAACCCAGGAAGCGAGGGAAATCCTTCTGTGGGGTGATATTTTGTGCAGATGGCACAAACTTTGATTATATCCAGCGGGCACTCTTTGTGGATGTGTTTCTTCCTGCACTTAGGATAGAATATTGCCATGTTTTTTTCGGCTTCTTCTTGCTTTTGTTTGGCTTTCATAATGTCAAACTACGTTGTTAGAGTCCCTAGAATTTCTATTTCAAAATCTTCCAGCAGATTGCCAATCTCTGCACGAGTTACACCTTCACTGGAGGTCCTATTATCCCTTGTGATCATGTCACATTCTGCTGATTTTAGCCTTGTGCTACCTCTCAAACTTCTGATACACAAATCAATAATGTTAGCATAGCTTTCCTGATATATATCACCTTTTCCCATAATATTTAATGTTTCAACCCATTGATCCTTCATCCCCCTAATTAATGTAGTTTTCAACACATTATCAGGTAAGGGTAAAGATGCATAAGGAGATCTGTGGCAGTTGTATTGAAATCGTTCCACATATTCTTCTAGAGTTTCATTGGGTTTTGCTGTCATCTGAAATATTTCATCTTTTAGTTCCTGGGACCTGCAATAATCCTGATATTTATTTAGAATGCAGCTTTCATCTGATCCCAATCATTTATAACACCTCCACCTAATCCCATAAACCATCGTAAAGCTGATCCTTTTAATGTGGAAGGAAATAATTTTAATTTTTGGGTATCAGTGGTATAGTCATACCCCCTGCATAATACATCGAATTCAAACAGAAATGCATCTGGATCTTCTGATTTCAAGCCATGAAATGTAGGAATATGTTGAAGAGGAATGGCTTTCATAGGTGCATTAACTGCAGTGTCCACAATGGGATATTGTAGTGTGGAAGTTTTTTGAGGTGTTTGCTGGTTCTGGTTTTGGTTCTGGGCCATTTGATCAAATATGTGCCAATATCATTCTGGGATCTCAAGGGAATTACTAGGCTGACTAGAAGGAACAGGAATGACCTTGACAGCACTCCCTTGACCTAGAATCAGTGTTCCCTGCTAGCCTACTATCGGAGGAGATTCAAGTCCTTTGTTTTGAATGATGTTGACAACACTTCCCTTATCTGGGCTACTCACTGTTTGGATTACTTCAAAAGGAGATTTTGGTTCTTCTGTTTCCCCTGTTTCCCCTTCTCCTTCGCGGAGATTACTAGAGTTCCCTTCTTGTGGAGAAATTAGGCGAGAATTCTCAATTTCTTGGGAATCTTTCTCAATTCCTTTTGTTTGGCTATGTATCTCAGCAAAGGCTACAGATGGTGACCCTGTGGCCTGAAGTGAACTAGTAGGTTGTCTAGAAGTAACTTTCCTAGGTCCTATTGATGGGTAAGATTCAATTTTCTTAAGGATTTCATCAATAAAAGTTGTTCGCCCAAGGGTCACTAGTCCCATAGGTTTTTCGGGTTCACGAGGAATTTTGTTTTGTTTATCTTTTCTATTCATTCAAAAAAACAAGCCTTCATTCCTACCTAAAGAAATAAATTTACCCAATTCTACTATGAAGCGGGCTGTGAGCAAGTATGTTCCTTGCTCGGTGCGCAGGTTCTTACCTTCCGTCTTTAACACCCAATTCTTCCCAAGCAGGAAAAAAGGTCAAATGTGCATCACTCCTTCTAAATGGCATAAAAAATCCCTAGCAACGGCGCCAAAATGTTGAGGTATAAAAGGTATATTTTTAACACCTATTTATCCTACATTAATTGTCAATCCAAGAACGAATTTTTGTTTCAAGAGTGTACCTTGTTTGAGGCCGCAATTTTAGCTAGGAGCAGTGTTGTGTGAGATGCAGTACAATATTCTGAATACAAGAGTAAACGGATGCTAAAAAAGAAATCTAATTACAATAACATGAACTCAAGTACTCTAAAACTCAACTATTGCTAACATCAATCAAAGATATAGTAGCAATAACTCATTCCTCTAGAAATTGATGTAATCAAACTAAAACAAGGAAATCAATTTGGGAACTTGGAAGCAGTAACTAGTGTTCTCTACAGTTGACAATCCTGCTTTCAAATAGAAATTGAACTAACTGCTATTGAAAGTAAAATAGGAAGAAATTTTTAAAAGCAAGCTTTCTGCAATATGGAAACTAATGAATTGGAAATGAACAACATCTTGTAATCGAATAACAATGTAAATAAGCAGCGAATTGTAACTAAAGGAATTGAACAGAAAGTACTAACTAATGAATATGAACAACAAATATGAACTTAAAGAAATAAAATAGCTAATTCTATTAAACACCAAACCCTGTCGACAACAACGTTATTAAACAGTAATTGAAATGAACATCAATCCAACAGAACAACAAATAGAGTTAAATATTGAACAGCAAAGCTTTATAAGCAATAACAAGATGAATAATACAGGAATTAAGATCCTTGTTGAAATGGAACAACAATGCAATTCGTTAACGCAACACAACAACACCAATAAGCATTTCAAAAACAATTAATTAACTTTTCAAACGAAATAAAACCGAATACAATAGTCACACCACGGTAATTAAAGGATAGAAATACAAACAACAGATCGATTCCACTAGGGTCGGGCCCTTAGCACCAGTGAAACACTGTTGGGTTACTTCATAGCTTGAGAAATGGAACGAAAAAGCGTCTTTGTATTAATTAAACATAAAAATTATTTACAGCGACCACTCTCTGATCACGAGAGTCAATAAAGTGCAGAATTACAAGAGAAATGTTTTAATCAAATCCGACCCCTTCTATCTATAAAGGCATTTCCTTTTATCACAGTTTCTATGGACAAGACAAGGAACAAGATAAGACTTGAACAACGATCCCTTAAGATCGAAGGATCCTGAGGGATTCACTTCCTTTCTTTCTTTAGCTATCACTTGATCTTCTTCGGCTGAAGTCGTGCTGTTCCATGCCTTCTCTTAGCAATACATCTTGATTTTCTTCTCTTTGACAGGACATGGTCTATTACTGGAGGAACAACAGTTACTCCTGCTTTAGCCTCGCCTCTGGTATAGTTTTTCACCTCATTTGATTCTTGTTTTTGACAATAAAAGCCAGTTTTTAGTTACTTTTTACAATAAACATAAGCCTTTGCAATTCTGTCATAATTCTATAATAAATCACCTTTCTAGAATAAAAAGAGTTATGTTTAAAGGAAAAGAATGAGAAAGTACATGGTGAATTCATACCTTTTCCAATGCTCAACAACCGATACCCTGCAGACGAGCGTGGTTCAAGTGAGGCTGCCTCCAACAACCAACACTGAGTTGTTCTACACAACTAAGAATCATCTCTTCCCCCTGCCAGACGCAACAATCACTCTAGGTTTGCCTGCCTTATGTGCCCAAATACAGGCTTTCGCAGAAGTACATTTGGACTTGGCCCGCCTCCTGCATGAGCCGCTATAGGTTCTCCACACATACCTCTTTGATGAAATCCAACATAGAGACCGCCAGGTGCAGCAACAACTAAGTACAGCTGAGCAGGCAATCGTAGAAAAAAATATTGAGGCATCCTAGGCACATGTCGCCTGCATCCTTGATGCCGCACAACAAACCGAGTTAGAGTGTCTGATCAATAGACTCTACGCAGATGTGACTGAATATATTTCGGCCTTTGCCACTCCCTAGGCTAATATTGAGGGAATTTTCACCGCCATGAAAGTTTCTCAGATAGAAATCTAGAATGTCAAGACCGAGATGGAGCAGCAGATTGATGTGTTTCAAGTTAAGTTACAGCCGGAAACTCATCCTGAGGTACGTGCCCAGAGAGCTGCGCTGGTCACTGAAGCTACGAACACCATTACAGCTCAGATTTTTGAGGGTGTTGAGCCCCAAGATTGTTCTTTCTTCCTTCAAACTTCACTCCATTTTCTTTTGTCCATTGTTATCCTAGGCTCAAATGATCAATGAAATTAGTTAAAATTACTTTAAGAATGAATATCATGGCTAACTTGCTAAGTTTTGTGATTTTGTCATTGTAATGTATTTTGAACTGAAACTAGCTACAGAATGCAGACATTCCGTAGCTAGTCGCCAATTCTGCAGTTGTCTTCACATTCAAGCATGTTCCAGGTGTCCTCTCAGGAAAATCCACACATGGGTATATTCCACATCATGTCCTCAACTTTTGTTGCTCACCATGAAGAATGAACGGAATTCTGGACGTGGTTTTGTACGTGGAACTCACACAAGGAGCAGACTCCTAATAGGACAAGGACAGTCCAGATGTCCTTTGTCACTTTACGCTGCCATATTTAGAGTTCTAGTGTGATTTTGATATGAAAAGACAATGATTCCCGTATTATCTCAAGTTCTGTTATGAAGATTTGTTATAAATGTACTCGGGAAACCGAGAGACAAGTTCTAGATTTTGATTATATTTCGTGGATTGACTGCTATATTTCTGAAGACCGAGAATACTCTGTTTTAAGTTATTTTCCTTTAATGAAGAAGACAGCATTTCTCTGAATGCGTTGAGTTGATATTGAGTTAGATTTTGTTCTACTCTGGTGGTAGAGGGCCCCTGCCTTCTGAGTGGCTTTACTTTTGCAATTTAGATAAGTATCTTAGTCCGTTTTCAAGTCTTTGAAGTTTGCATTCATAGTTAATTTCATTAGTCATTGTAGCTATACTTATTCTAAGAAACTCTTCCAAAAAATCATTATAATGAATGAGAAATGGCTGTAGTGTTATAGATTTTATTTTCAATTCCTTTCATTCATTATCACAGTTGAACTTACTCTAGTAAACTCTTCCAAGAAATCATTATGATGACTAAGGCATGACTGTGATACTGTAGGATTTAGTTGCTTGTTTTCACTAAGTAGCATAGCTGATCTTACTCTTAAAAAGCTCTTCCAAAACATCATAATAATGAGTAGGAAATAGTTGTGATGTCTTAGTTTTTAATTGTACTTGTTTTCAGTTTTCATGTTTGTATTCAAATGCATTGAATTGTACAGCCAGGATTGTTCTAACAAGCTCTTCCAAAATACCATTCATGATGAACAAAATAGGCTGTAGAATCCCATAGATTAATTGCATGATAACTTAGTTAGGGCACTCTGGAGGCAAATTGCATTTAATTCATGCTCTGTTATTTATTTTCAAGTTTGATAATGGCTTGTTAGTTTAGCACTGTTTTCTATAGACTAGTAGCACTCTAGTTCAGTTCTAGCTTAGCTCACTGTATTTACATTCAACGTTTAGTTGCCATCCATTGCATATTAAATTGCATTAGTTGTTAAACTTAAATACCACGACCTTCATTATTTACAAAACTTCTTTTGTTCTAAACCTATATTAACTCATAATCATCTAGACAGAAGATAGTATCAGTATAAGGCCTGAAGTACTTTTGCAACCTTTTTACCATTTCACAAACAAGCCTTTCCTCAAAAGACTATTCTAAAAGGAAATCTATAACTTTTGAGTGAGGTTTAGTGGTGTTAAACTAAATTGCAGAACAAAATTAGGAGCTAGTTTTAGAGTAGAGATCTTATGATGTTACAAATGTTCTTTTCCAAATATGTTTCAACAAATCTTTAATCATGGATAAAATGTTGTATCATTATAAGTTGATTGTTTAATTGCTTAGTTAGGAGAATTTTTACACTTAGCTGCCCATTTATCAAGCTCTTCCAAAATATCTTTAATGAAAGAATTGGACAAGTTAAGTTCATGTTGTGATTTATTTTCTTGAAGTCATTATCAAGCTTTGTATTTTGCTAAGTCATAGTTAGGTTTGGTTTTGTCACAGTATTTGCATTTGTCATTTGTCATCAACAAATTATGCTTCACTCTGTTTTTAACTAGTAGCTTCTTTCCACCAGCATTTAGTTCTTTCCCTTGTGAGCATAAAACCATAAAAAGACCAAAAACATCATAAAACACTAAACACAGTGCAGTAAGAAACAAACACCTAGGCACATACAGTGCACCTCACTTCATCAGTTTACCAACCCTGGTTGACAATTAAATGAACTTAATTTAGGAGACTAGGTTGAGCACAAACATTTTGGCGCCATTGCCGGGGAAGTGAAAACTAGGTAACCTTTGTTTCTTAACTCCCAAAAACAATGATATGCGTAGAGAGAGAGACTCAAGGGGTAGATTCATAAGAAGCAGAAGCAGAAGTTTGATTCCTAGAACACCACTTGTTTCACCTAGACCAAGAGCTAATACACCTTCAACTCAGACCCACATTCCATCCTTTACTGATCCTAGACTTCTAGAAGACCTAAGATCAGATATTCCATTAGAGAGACCTTCCACTTCATCCACTGAACCTGTCTTAGAATAAGATCCAAGGACTCCTGTCAAGGACACAAACTTTTCCACTTCCACAGAAGAATCAACCATGGCAGAAGAAGGAGGAGGAGGAGTCTTTAATGGAGAACACACATTATTTGGAGGGGGTAGAGGTAGAGGTAGAGGAGAAGGAGGTAGAGGTGCAGAAGGAGAAGGAGGTAGAGGAAGAGGTAGAAGAGAAATGGGAAGCTCTTTTGGGTTCCCTATAATAGATGAAGAAACCAATACAACCATGAAAAAAATTTCACCCTCTGTCCTTCCAAACTTCTATGGACTTAAAAATGAAGATCCTAAAACTTTCCTATTTGAATTTGAAATCCTGTGTAGAACTTATGACTACTTACAAGATGCTTAAAAACTTAAACTATTTCCTTCAACATTGAAAAGAGCGGCATTGAAGTGGTTTATGAGTTTGATCAACAGTTCTATTAGGACATGGGAAGACATGAAACAAGCATTTCTATAGAGGTATTTGGATTATTGTATGCCAGTCAATCATAAAGAGGAAGTGTTTAAGATGTTACAAAAAGAAGATGAGAACTTGGAAGATTTGTTGGAGAGATTTCATTACAACATCAAAAGAGAAAAAATGGAAAACTTAGATCAACACACCTTAAAAGCTCTTTTGTTGAAAACAATTAGGGATGAATGGTTGGATATACTTAACATGATGGAAAAAGGGGATATATCACAGCTCACATTACCTGAAATATCTGAGTTATGTATCAACCTTTCAAGAGGGAAATCTAAAACTGTAAAAGGTCCAATAGATCCTGCTCTTGCAAGGGCAAGTAAGTCTGCTTCTGGGACAGTAAGTAGGTCAGAAATAGGACATATGCTTGATGATTTCAAATCTGACATCTTAGGGAGTCTTAGTGAACAAATAGACACCCTTAAATTACAAAACAAGCAAAAATCCGAATCTGATGCCTTAGCAATCTTTTGTCCCAAATGTAGGAAGAAACATGCCTTGAGAGAATGCCCTTTGGATGTAAAAGTTGTAGAGACCTGTGTCATTTGTTCTGAAAAACATGAGACCAAGAATTGTCCTTCCCTTCCTGGTCTCAAAGTTGTCTTTCAAGAGGAAACTCCTACAAATTCCACAGAATCTCTCAATTTTGTCTCTAGAAGGCCTTGGCAAGGACCTCAAACACAAGGATTCCATGATCAAATGTATAATCAACCTCCACCTTGGAATTCTTGGCAGCAACCTTGGCCTCAATTTCAAAATCAATCTCAAGTTGGGGCACAAGGAGAACAAAGTCCCTATGGAAGATACTCTCAGTACTATCAGTATCCACCATACCCACATTTTTCTCCTCAAAATCCTCAACAAAATTTTCTACAAAATCCTCAACAAAATTTTCAACAAAATCCTCAACAACATCATCAGAACCTACCACATCAAAATCAACCACTTCCATTACCATTTCCTCAAAAATCAAATTAATTGCCTGCTCAACCCATACCAAACCTCAATAATAAAAATCCTCAGAACACATACATGATAGAAGGCCAACAGTTTCCAACTTATTTAATTACTCCTTTAGACCTTAGTAATGTTCAACTTAGGTCTGGAAGAATACTTGAAAAGAGGAATCCACCATACCCACATTTTTCTCCTCAAAATCCTCAACAAAATTTTCAACAACATCATCAGAACCTACCACATCAAAATCAACCACTTCCATTACCATTTCCTCAAAAATCAAATCAATTGCCTGCTCAACCCATACCAAACCCCAACAATAAAAATCCTCAGAACACATACATGATAGAAGGCCAACAATTTCCAACTTATTTAATTACTCCTTTAGACCTTAGTAATGTTTAACTTAGGTCTGGAAGAATACTTGAAAAGAGGAAACCTTCTGTGATCATACAAGAACAAGATAACTCTGAGGAAGATTCTCTACGGGTGAATAAAAGTCTTGAGGAAGACACATCTTTTCAAGACCCAAACATTGAAAAATTAAAGCAAAAAGAACCAATAATCTCAACTCCTGTATTAGAGCAGCCATCAACATCTACTTCTACACCTCCCTTTCCAGAAAGATTACAAATTTATAGAGGTGTAGAAAAACAAATTATGGTGCCTAATTATGATTTCCTAGATGAGCTGAGAAATGTTTGCATTAAGATTCCATTATTACAAGCCATCAAGGAAATTCCAATTTTAGCTAAAACAATAAAGGAGTTGAGCATGAAGAAAACAAGAAAAAGAATAAGAGAGACAAAGAAAATTCAACTGGTAGGAAAAATAGCAGACATTATGATGGGTAAGATTGCTATTCCAAAGTATCTAGACCCAGGAAATCCAGTTGTTAAAATTCACATCAATGGAATTGAGATCCAAAATACACTCATTGATTTAGGAGCAACAATCAATATCATGAGTAGACAAATCATGGATAAAATGAAACTTCCTAATCTTCTCTTTACACCCACATTATTACAATTAGCAGACAGATCTGTGATCAAACCTGATGGGGTAATAGAAGACATTCCAGTGTCCCTAGATTCTTGGGAGTACCCTATGGATTTCATGATCCTAACTCCTAAGAATAATCTAGGAGGACATCCTGTTATATTAGGAAGACCTTGGTTGGCTACAGCTGATGCTTTTATTAGTTGTAGATCCGGTGATATGTATATCTCTGATGGTAGTTCAACTAAGAAATTCATTTTATATCCTCCAGCTAGGACAATTACAGATTTAGATGACACTCAATGGATAGAGGATGAAGAAGATTTACAACCTCTCTTCACAATTTCAGAAATTAGTGAAGATAATCAAATTCTGAATACTCTAGAAAACTTTGAATCCTCTTCAGAATACAAACATGAACCATTTCAAGAGGGATCCAACATTGAGTTTTTGTCATCAAGACAGATGTCTCTTCATTCTATGGATAAATTTGGCAGTTCTACAAGTGAGATATTTCCAGGCAAAACTTTGAACATAAACAAGAACCTAGAAAAATCTCAACAAGAAGAGTTAGTCAAGATATTACAGAGACATTCTTCTGCATATGCATGGGAGTACAATGACATGAAAGGGATAAGCCCCAAGACTTGCACTCATCACATCTATATAGAGGAAAATTGTAAACCAATCAGACAACCTCAAAGACGGATGAATCCAAATCTTAGGGAGATTGTTAAAGAAGAATTGCAAAAATTGCTAAATGTCAACTTCATCTATCCCATTTCAGATAGTCAGTGGGTTTCTCCTTTGGTAATTGTGCCAAAGAAAAATGGTAAATGGAGGGTATGTATTGACTACCGAGAACTAAACAAAGCTACTCTTAAAGACCATTTTCCCTTACCTTTCATAGATAAAGTGTTAGATACATTAGCTGGCAAAAAGTACTTCTCATTCCTAGATGGGTTTAGTGGTTACAACCAAATCCAAGTAGCACTTGAAGATCAAGACAAAACCACATTTACCTGTCCTTGGAGTACCTATGCTTACCGAGTATTGCCATTTGGATTATGCAATGCACCTGCAACATTCCAAAGGGTAGTATTAGGAATTTTTTCAGATCTAATACATGATTGTGTAGAGGTATATATAGATGATTTCACAGTTTATGGAAACACATTTGAAGAAGCCTTAGCAAACTCGGAAAAAGTTTTAAAGAGATGTCAAGAAGCAAATCTTTCACTTATTCATGAGAAATGCTTCATGATGTTTACTGAAGGTATTGTTTTAGGGCATAACATTTCAGGAGATGGGATTAGAGTTGATGAGTCAAAAGTTGAAGTCATCTCTAACTTATCTATTCCAAGTTGTCAAAAATATGTTAGGAGTTTTCTAGGAATTACAGGATATTATCGGAGGTTTATAGAAAACTTCACCAAGATAGCATCTCCACTCTTCAAATTACTTACCAAAGATTGTGAATTCAAATGGAATTCTGATTGCCAGTTAGCCTTTGAAACCCTGAAAACAAAAATTTCTGAAGCACCTATTTTAAGGGGACCTAACTAGAAGTTACCTTTTCATATCTCAACAGATGCCTCTGATACAACTCTAGGAGCAGTATTGCGACAAAAAGACCTGATTCCTTATGCCATCTACTATACCAGTAAAAATTTGACTCCTGCAGAGTTAAACTATACTGTAACTGAAAAAGAGTTTTTAGCTATTGTTCATGCCATAAACAAATTCAGACACTATATAACAGGCTATGAAACTTTTGTTCACACAGATCACTCTACAATTATATATTTAATGAACAAATCAATTACTAATGGCAGAGTCATAAGATGGTTATTGCTTTTACAAGAATTCAACATTACCATTCTAGATAGGCCTGGAAAACAAAACACAGTAGCTGATTTCCTATCTAGACTCTAAAACATCAAAGATGACACTCCAGTTGAAGATCAATTTCCTGATGAATATCTTTTTGCAATTTCTACTCAAACTCCTTGGTTTGCTGACATTGCTAATTATTTAGTTTCAAGAAAATTTCCTTCAATAATGAATGCAAGAGATAAAATAAAAATCATTTATGACAGTGCAAAATATTCATGGGTTGCTAATGAGTTGTACAAGACAGGTCCAGATTTGATCATTAGGAGATGTGTTCGGGAAGATGAGATGCCCGAGATTCTTAAAGCATGTCATGATGAACCTTGTGGTGGACACTTTGCTGATAAGAGGACAATCTATAAGATCCTTCATTTAGGATATTATTGGCCATCCTTGTTTAAGGATGCTAAAGAGTATGTCAAAAGGTGTGACAGTTGCCAAAGGGTAGGGAAACCTTCTCCTTCAGGTGAGATGCCATTACAACCTCAGGTACATATTGAACCTTTGAAAAATGGGCTTTGGATTTTGTAGGACCTATTAGTCCTCCATCAAGACAAAAGAAATATATATTAGTTTGCACTGATTATGTTACTAAATGGGTAGAAGCTAAACCATTACTTGTTGCTAATGAATCATCTATAGTTAATTTTCTTTTTGAGGATATTTTTACTCGTTTTGGTGTCCCAAGGGAAATTGTTACAGATCAAGGAGCTCAATTTACATCAAGGCTAGTGGAGCAAATGATGGAGAGGTTCAAAATCAGGCATAGAAAATCTACTCCTTATCATCCAAAAGCAAATGGTCAAGTGGAATCTACTAATAAGGTCATTGAAGGAATCCTAACAAATACTGTTCATTTACATAGAAGAGATTGGGTAGATAGGCTTCCTGAAGCCTTGTGGGCCTATAGAACTACATGGAGAAACACAACAGGCCATACTTCTTATGAACTTGTTTATGGAAAGCAAGTTTTGTTCCCCATAGAGTTCCAGATTCAAACTTTCAAAATGGCAGTTCAGCTAGGACTTGATTTAACGGAGGCACAAAAGCATAGACTGGAGTAGATTAATGAATTGGATGAGATTAGACAAGATGCAGTTCAGAAAACAAGTCTAGTCCAACAGCAAAGGACTAGATGGCATGACAAGTACATCAAAGAGAAGAAATTCAAAGAAGGTGACTGGGCTCTTTTGTTTGATTCAAAATTCAAGGATTTTCAAGGTAAATTTCAAACACATTGGCTTGGGCCATATGAAATTGTTGAAATTTTTGACAATGGAGCAGTAAAAATCAGGACAATAGATGAATAAGAGGTCACTTTTCTTGTGAATGGTCATAGATTGAAGCTGTATCACAAACCACTCTCAAGAGAAGAATTTGTCAAGAAGTTCCAGGAAAACAGTGATGTGAAGTTAATGAATAAGAATCTTTCTTCTTCATCAACTTGATTGAATTTTCTGAAGTCATTTTTTTTTTTAATTAAAAAAAATAAATAAAAATAAAGTATAAATATGAAAACCAATCACTAATTGGCATGTTTATACAGAAAAGATAGGGTGAAAATCAGAGTCTTTCTGACACTCTAACTTTTCCATTTTGTTTCTGCAAGCAGCTATTACAAAATCATAAGTTCAGATCCATTGCACTTATGATCCATCTCATTTCATTCCATTTACTTATCCATCCATACTCCATTTCATTCATTCATTCATACTTCACTTCATTCCATATTTCATTCATCTCATTCCATACTTCATCCACCTCATTTCCATATCAAAATTTAAAGTTTGATGTCTTTTTGCAATTGAATAACACATGTCATGAATTGCAGGCCATTTCTTATACTTTTCCACTCCATTTCATAAATTGTAATCCATCTCACTCCATCATTCACTTCATACATATCCCATTATACCATGTTTCATCAATTATCTTCACTCATTCCATATAATATTCCATTTATATTCCAAACCACTCCATTCCATGATTAAAATTCTCTATAGGTACATTCTGCAGCTAAACAGACATTCTATAGCTAATCAGACTTTCCGCAGCCAGACAGTCATTCCGCAGCTACAGATCCTGAAGGCACTGATCAGCAGACATTTGAATTGCAACAAGATGATCCTGTATATCCATGAACAAGAAAAATCAAGAAGGATTATGAAGACTCACAAAATAATGATTGCCAGAGGAGAACAAAGAATACAAAGACCACAAAAAGCAGATGAAAAGCAAAGGTAAAAAGTTCTGATTATAATGGCATATCATAAAAAATCTTTAGTATAGTTTTAGTTATGAATCATTCGAAATTTTTTTTTGATTATTTTTATTGATCATGCCAAATATACCCTCCGCAAAACTTTGGATAAAAATCCTTCATTTCAAATTCAATACCCGATCATCATCTAAGCCGTTAAAATGCTGAAGTGATTGATTTTCTCACGTCACCCAGCCAAATCATTTAATGATGATTTTTGAATCCGTTGTAAAATATCTTTGCAGTCTTTTCACTCATTGATTTGTCTTCTTCACCTCACTTCATTAACTCGTTCCGTAACCACTCCCTATTACCTCATCCCGTAGCCAACCCTTCATCATTTCATTCTGTAAAACAGAGGTATCTCTATCACCGAGAGCAGAGGTATATTAGTTTGAAAGTTGAAGCCACTCTCACCGTGAAGCAGAGGTATATCAGTTTGAAGATTGAAGCACTGTTACCGTGAATCAAAGGAGTATTAATTTTAAGGTTAAAGTCATTGTCTTCGTGAGCAGAAAGAATACTAATCTGAAGATTGAAGAAGAAATTATGGGCCTCATCGTAAGAACTGAACCAATAGGCACAAAATACCTGGAAGGATACCCTCAAAGCAGAGAAATGCTACAACAAGCAGGACGGCTGCAATTCCTTGAGAAATTTAATGGCTTCCACAAAGAAGTTACTAAAACTTTTGCAAGGTCATTCAAAGGAGTCGAGGTTGAAGTTGGAGATATTAAATTCACTGTCACAGAGGTTTTTATTGCAGAAGCAACAGGATTGCTTAGACATGGAGAAATACGGTTTAAGAACAAAGAATTTCATAATGAATCATGGAAGCAGATCCTCAAATCACCAGGTATGGATGTCACTGTGTTTAAAAAGGGAATTCCAAGCTCTGCATTAAAGAATAAATGGAGAAACATGTTACTTATCCTACAAAAATTTATCACTTGTGAAGGTAGATATGGTACTTTCTATGTTTACCATATTAGGTTGATAATGCATTTCCTAGAAGAAGAGCTTAATTTTCCCTATTTCTTGCTTCAAAGTTTGAAAAAGATGGCTTCAAGTGTTCAAAGGAGATTCCAATTCCTAGAAACAACTCTATACCATCATGGCTTGGTTAAGATTCTAATTGAACACCATTTAACCAAAACAAAAGATACTTGGGATAAATTCTTGGTGAGAAATCACTTTGAGGAACCAAAAGAGCCTTCACATGAACATCAGCCTACAAAGAGAAGTAGAAAATGGAGAGGCTCTAAAATTGAAACTGATAAAGCAATTCAAGATAGCAGTGAAGAAATAATCTCTGAGAAATTGACTCAGATTAAGAGACAACTTAAGAAAGAGAGGGTAATCAGAAAATTTGCCACAGAAAAAGGAGAGGGACCATCCCAGCCGAGAAGGAGCCATAGACTCAGGGGGAAACTAAGGAAAACACAGATCAAACAAACCGGGGTGATAAACATAGAAGATGAGGAAACATCTATTGAAGAAGATGTTGAAGAAGATTTTGATGAAGAAGTCACTGAAATTGACCCTGCACAGCAAGAAATTTATAACTATGTTGAAACATTGGAAAGGGAAGCTTCAGAGAGTAGAGATAGAACCCCTAGTCCTCCACTGTCCGAAATAGATGTGTTAAGAAGAGATAGGTACGAGCTGGAAGTACTTAATAGACATATCAGGACTGAGAATGATATTCTGAAGGAACAAGTTAAATTAAAAACCAGTATGAACTCAACCCTGTCTCTACAAATGGACAAAGTGGAAAAGGCTAATGAAAAGTTGAAACAAAGGAACAAGAAGTTAATCAGGGCACTTACCAATTTAAGGTTCAAGTTAGTCATCAGGAAGCCCAGAAGGCCTTTAACTTCCAGGCAAAGAAGAAGAAGAGGGTTGGATGTTCTTGCAGAAGCCTCTGAGTTTATGGAATAAGTTGCATGAGGACATGCAAGAAGTCAGCAGTGGGGGTATGTTGAGCCCCAAGATTGTTCTTTCTTCTATCAAACTTCACTCCATTTTCTTTTTTCCATTGTTATCCTAGGCTCAAATGATCAATGAAATTAGTTAAAATTACTTTAAGAATGAATATCATGGCTAACTTGCTAAGTTTTGTTATTTTGTCATTGTAATGTATTTTGAACTGAAACTAGCTACGGAATGCAGACATTCCGTAGCTAGTCGCCAATTCTGCAGCTGTCTTCAAGTTCAAGCATGTTCCAGGTGTCCTCTCAGGAAAATCCACATATGGGTATATTCCACATCATGTCCTCAACGTTTGTTGCTCACCATGAAGAATGAACGAAATTCTGGACGTGGTTTTGTACGTGGGAAATCACACAAGGAGGCAGACTCCTAATAGGACAAGGACATTCCAGATGTCCTTTGTCACTTTACGCTGCCATCTTTAGAGTTCTAGTACGATTTTGATATGAAAAGACAATGATTCCCGTATTATCTCAAGTTCTGTTATGAATATTTGTTATAAATGTACTCGGGAAACTGAGAGACAAGTTCTAGATTTTGATTAGATTTCATGGATTGACTGCTATATTTCTGAAGACCGAGAATACTCTGTTTTAAGTTATTTTCCTTTAATGAAGAAGACAACATTTCTCTGAACGCGTTGAGTTGATCTTGATTTAGATTTTGTGCTACTCTGGTGGTAGAGGGCCCCTACCTCCTGAGCGGCTTTACTTTTGCAATTTAGATAAGTATCTTAGTTCGTTTTCAAGTCTTTGAAGTTTGCGTTCATAGTTAATTTCATTAGTCATTATAGCTATACTTTTTCTAAGAAACTCTTCCAAAAAATCATTATAATGAATGAGAAATGACTGTAGTGTTATAGATTTTATTTGCAATTCATTTCATTCATTATCACAGTTGAACTTACTCTAGTAAAATCTTCCAAGAAATCATTATGATGACTAAGGCATGACTGTGATACTATAGGATTTAGCTGCTTGTTTTCACTAAGTAGCATAGCTGATCTTACTCTTAAAAAGCTCTTCCAAAACATCATAATAACGAGTAGGAAATAGCTGTGATATCTTAGTTTTTAATTGTACTTGTTTTCAGTTTTCATGTTTGTATTCAAATGCATTGAATTGTACAGCCAGGATTGTTCTAACAAGCTCTTCCAAAATACCATTCATGATGAACAAAATAGGCTATAGAATCCCATAGATTAATTGCATGATAACTTAGTTAGGGCACTCCGGAGGCAAATTGCATTTAATTCATGCTCTGTTATTTCATTTCAAGTTTGATAATGGCTTGTTAGTTTAGCACTGTTTACTATAGACTAGTAGCACTCTAGTTCAGTTCTAGCTTAGCTCACTGTATTTACATTCCACGTTTGGTTGCCATCCATTACATATTAAATTGCATTAGTTGTTAAACTTAAATACCACGGCCTTCATTATTTACAAAACTTCTTTTGTTCTAAACCTATATTAACTCATAATCATCTAGACAGAAGATAGTATCAGTATAAGGCCTGAAGTACTTTTGCAACATTTTACCATTTCACAAAGAAGCCTTTCCTCAAAAGACTATGCTAAAAGGAAATCTATAACTTTTGAGTGAGGTTTAGTGGTGTTAAACTAAATTGAAGAACAGAATTAGGAGCTATTTTTAGAGTAGAGATCTTATGATGTTACAAATGTTCTTTTCCAAATATGTTTCAACAAATATTTAATCATGGATAAAATGTTGTATCATTATAAGTTGATTGTTTAATTGCTTAGTTCGGAGAAATTTTTTACACTTAGCTTCCCATTTCTCAAGCTCTTCCAAAATATCTTTAATGAAAGAATTGGACAACTTAAGTTCATGTTGTGATTTATTTTCTTGAAGTCATTATCAAGCTTTGTACTTTGCTAAGTCATAGTTAGGTTTGGTTTTGTCTCAGTATTTGCATTTTTCATTTGTCATCAACAAATTAGGCTTCACTCTGTTTTTAACTAGTAGCTTCTTTCTACCAGCATTTAGTTCTTTCCCTTATGAGCATAAAACCATAAAAAGACCAAAAACATCATAAAACACTAAACACAACGCAGTAAGAAACAAACACCTAGGCACATACTGTGCACCTCACTTCAGCAGTTTACCAACCCTGGTTGACAATTAAATGAACTCAATTTAGGAGACTAGGTTGAGCACAAACAGAGGGCACCGAATTTATTGAGACAGTTATGCAGTTGTGGTCTAAGGTGCAGCGCGACCCTCTCTTGTGTGAATTTACCCAAGAGCTGTGCCAGAAGGAAGAATAATTCAAACAAATGGAGGCTACAATGGCCACTCTGATCCCAGCTCAACGTCTGGCACGTCTGTGAACCAGCCATGTGCTCGGATATGAAATAAAAAGGCTTCGCCACAAGAAGAAGGTTCTGAGTGACCACCTCAAGCCATGGGTCGATGAAGCCCTCAATATATCTCAGGACTTGGATGTTTCGGTCAAACAGTTGAATCAAACCCTTGAGAGTGTCACTACTGCAACTGAAGGCCCAACCTCACAGAAGTTGGTGGACATTGCATAGAACGCTATCGTGTAGAGTTAAGGAGTGTAGCCCCCTCTGGTCGATGCCATCAAGCCGCTCCAAGAAAATATGCAAATCCCACGGTTGTTGTGACTCGGGACAAGTCACAAGATTGTGTTGGGGGCTTGTTGGAACGGGGCCCCCTAGCTACATTTTTTATATATATTTGAGCTGCGTTTTTGGTATATTTTTGTATTAATTAGTCTAGTGTAGGGGATTTGGGCAAGTCAAAGCCCCCAATGTACTGTAACGGGTGAAAGGGTAGACCTAGAGTCCACAAACCACGGTTTGTGGACCACAGGATAACACAGGCTATGATGATATAAATAGATGGATAGTTTGAGTGTAAGTGTAAGTAAGTAAGATTGATGCTACATACGAACTGTTGAGATATGTTTTGGGTAGTTTTGGGTAAGGACTCCTGCTGGCTATGTGCGCGGAGATCCTCAGTCCTGCTGTGTGTGGGCCCCGCTGGCTGTGTACGCGAGTTGTGACTTTGGTTTGTAACTTGGTTTTGGATGTTAATGAACATGGAATATATTGAAGTATCTCTATTCTATCTGAACTGGTTGTGTTTACTACTGAAGTACCTCTACGTTATTTGAATAAGCTGCAATTTTTTCTGTGATATATTAATTAGCTACGATTATGTTATTCTGTGGTGATAATTGCTGATGCGCACGTGGATGTGAAGGTGTTGCTGAGATCTGGTTAATAATAGTAGTTAATTGCTGTTATACTATTAAGGGCTCGGTAATAAGCTTGTTTTTGTGCGAACCTAATAGAACTCAGCCAAATCTGCCTTAAGTACCCACTCTCTCCCAGGGTGTGGAAACCTGGTTCCAACACCCTCCCATACTACTTCGGGTGAGACTTTGGCCTGCAAAAGCAAGTCATTTCTGAAAGGGCCAGTAGTATATGGGTTTTTTGACAAACCTTAACTCCGAACCTGGGTCAGGACCCCTCAAGCCAACACTTAGTCAATTGTAGATTATACCCTTGAATATTTTCACAAAATCCCATACACCCCACCTGCTCAAAATTCATTTTTATGGTTGGGTTTGCGTTAATAAATTTTATATATTGTATTTCAAACTGGAAAATATCACCTCCCTTGTTCTTTATTCCCTCTTGAGTCGACATTTTTTTATTTTGCAGAAGTGAACAGTCTAAGGGTTAAGACAAACTTGTTTTTTGCAACTAGTGTAAAAGTAATGATAAGGACTCTCCAAATTAAAACTTTGATGATTATTAAGAAATAATCTCTACACAAGATACTAATAAACAAAAAAATTCTTTAGAAAACCATAAAACAACTAGAAAATGTTTGATACTAGTGGAAGAAAATTTAAAGGGACAGGCGCAACGCCAGAAATGAAACACATGAGAAAATGAAATTTCAAACACTTCTTAAGTACAAAAAATTAGGGTGTGAAACTTCAATTGATTTTAAACACATGGCACACTGTTCATATGGAGGATCCACAAATAAAAATTCATACTTGCAAATGAAAAATGCAAAAGATGGATCACCGTGTAGAAGCGCAACGATTAGGAGAAAGCACGAAAAAATGGAAAAATCGGAGCAATTGCAAAATCGTAGCAAGGATGAGCTTAGATACCTTGTAGGCTTTCTATGCTTTTTTTATAGGTCATGCATGCAATTTGGGATTCATTCACCACCAAGGAACAAAAATAAGCTTTATTTTTCACCGGTGAGATAATTTTGATCTCTGGGTTGAGGGAAATGCAACGTTGTGTGGAAACACAACACCCTTGCCTCCTTTACAAAACAACCTAGCACGACCACGCCACAAGATTCAGATGAGAATAAAAAGGAATTGAGTCATATTGGATGAAGTAAACCATGCAAATAACCTTCCAAAGTGGTGTGGAGTGGAGTTGAATGTGGAAATATTGATTTGAACGTGAAAAAACAAATCACAAAACTTTTCCTTTTAATTCTTGTCCTCTTGATGATGTCATGACCAATCCTGATTTGACATGTAACCTGGCTATATAAGCCTCCAAATCTGTGCCCATGATGAAAAATCACGGTAGCACAATATTTTTCATGATTTCTTTGATGTAACTTGACCTCTAGTCTTAGATAACTAACTCACGATGACCAAGATTTTTCAGGACATGACCCTTTACTACTCTCCCATGGTGACCAATGACTTCCTATGATTACCCCATTAATAATGATACTTCATGACATTAGAAATTTGGAATTTATCAAAATAGACAGACTTTTCACGACACTCAATCCAAATATAGACCTTTTTAAACCATAATAGTCAGGACACCAACACTAACATTTACAAATTGACCTCAGATAAATAGAAAGAATAACATGACTAAGATATCTATAATATAGGACTTTCACATCTCGGAAGTATTTTTTATTAATTTGGCCTCTAATTTCATCAATTTTTCATTATTTTCCTTCATTTTCCTCCTCACATGCAACCTATGACCTTTCACCTTCTGTTTCTCATAATTTCCATTATTTACATAAATAAATGCCAATTAATGCCACTTTTCCTTTCCGAAGCCTTAGTCATTTCCTTTGCAAATTTCCATAGCCATAATAAACCATATGAACACCTGCACTAGGATGTTTTTCCCAACATTCATCTTGGAATACATGTCCCATGACCTTGGTTATTATTTTTCCTTTATTAAGTTTTATTACATGGAATTTTCACCAGGGATGTTACAACAGTCACCACAGGAAGCTGGCACTGAAGGAAAAGCTCTGAAAAAACACGATGAAAAAGGGAGGCACAATACGAAAATAATTAAGAAAGTTCACACAATGTTGGGATGAGTTTGGGAGTGTTGGTGTTACAATTTCTGAAGATTATCTGGTCAACCTAACAATTATAGTCCTTCCTAAGAGCAGACATAGCTACTAGTATTATGTAAATGGGAGGGAGAAGCTGCCAGAGTGGGAGAGTTTGTGGTCTGACTTGGTGCAATAAAAGATAAGGCAAAACATTAGAGATGATACCTCATCCAAGCATGATGATGAAGATAATTGTGCCTTGGTTAGAAAGGAAAAGAAAGGGAAAGGGATGAAATCTCAATCCAAACAAGATTCTAGTCACAAGAGAAAGAATAAGGAATTGTCCAAGATTAAATGTTTTCACTGCCATGAGTTGGGACACTATGCCATGAAGTGTCCACAGAAGAAGAATGAAGAGAATCCATTAGGAGGAGTAGTAGGTGAATCTTTTTCTTCACAATTAGAGTTGGATTTCACCCTCATTTCATGCATGGTGTTAGTGTGAATTCTAATTGTAAGCGTACAAAAAATGCTCACTTTATTTGTGCATAACAAACAACCCTAACATCAAAGGTGGCTGTCAATTTTCTTAGAACTGCAGTTAGTGATCAGAATAAATGCTACAAAAATCCAGATCTATGCAGTTAAAGACATCCAACAACAATTAATAAGTAAGAGTTTCTCCATGCATCCAATGAACAAGACAATAATTTTTAAAGAATGTTTTGTATTATGACACCTGGGAAGGGAACATAGAAAGATGTTATCAGTCCCCGTCAATGGGATGGGTTCTTGTTTGTCCTCAGTGCTTTAGATCTAAGATCTCTCTCTCTTGATGGTGCAGAAAACCCAGAAAAAAAATGGAACTCAAAGGGAGCTCATAAGAAAAAAGTAGGAAAATATGACAATGATGGAGGATCAAAGTCAGACCAAAAGTATTGATCCAGAGTGATCTTTTGGCAACAAAAGGTAGTGAATGAATGGAAAAACGCTTCTATTTATAAAAAAATATTGAGTTAGTATAGATATTGGTGCATAATTAAAATATTATTAACCAAATATAGATCCAACTTTATGGAATATTTTATTATTTTTGTTGGAGGGAAAAGGAATTTGAATTTGGTCAAATCCCTTTATTTAGAAATAATAAATAAATAAATGATTTATTTATTATTTTAAGAATATGGTTGAGTAATAATTAAATAAACAATGGTTTATTCAATTATTTAGTCAAATTTAATCAGGAATATTATTAAATAATGATTTAAATAATTATTCTTAGAAAATAATAAGATAAACAATGATTTAAATAATTATTCCTAGAAAATAATAAGATAATTGATGATTTATCTAATTGGGTTAAATATGACGAGGAATTCTAATTAAAAAATGGTTTAATTAATTATCCCTAGAGGAAAATCAAACAAATAAGGATTTATTTAATTATTCATCATTGGGTTTTCTGTTTAGACCAGAAATAACTTAATAAACTATGGGTTAATAAATTATTTTTCATAGTGAAAGCAATTTTACTATGGTAAAATTGGTCTTACATGGTGTACTTTAGTCCATCTAATAGTGTTACACAGTAATTTGTCACCGTCCCTACCATTCCCCGCCACGCACAATGGAGGACCCATTTTGTGACCTGTGAACATTGTCATGCCTTGAAAACATCATCAATGCATTCCTCTAAGCATGAGCTTTATTTGCTCTTGAGACATCTCCTTGCAAAAATCATGAAAAACATCCCTTTTGGCATTGTCGCGGGCAGGAAGTTCAGCACTCGCGCCAATGGGGAAAATCCTGCAAAGAGGTCGCGCCAACTGGCGCTCTGTCATAGAGCATCAGTCGCGCCACCCAATTTAGGGACTGTTTTTTAAATAAAGATGGCGGAAGTTGAGTTCCAACAAACTCACAAACCATTGCCTATCTTGAGTTGGGAGGTTTGGCTGCGGGAGTTCTATGGAGGGAAGTGGTTTTGCCACCTCCCATGGAACCTTCCTTGTTGATAGGGCCAATCCCATAATAATAGGCATCCCAACTCCCTCCTTCCCCATCTATAAAAGCCTGTTCAAATCCATGGCAAGCTAGTCTTGAAGTGCCTAAGCTCTGAATCTCCATATTCCCAAAAGCCTTTGTGTTGTAAAGAATCCCCTCTTTCCCTTAAGGCTGACACAAGTAAGGAGACCATTGTCAGAAGACTCCGGAGAGGTTTTCCCTTTCCTTGGCGAGCTTTGCGAGACGTGGACGACCGGAGACCCGTCCGAAGGAGACCGCGACGTCAGAACTTGGTTGTAATCTTTCTTCGTTCATTATTTAATAGATGATTATGATTATGGTTCCACTCCGTTTTCCATCATGTTAATGCGAGTAACATCTTTTCTGACCGATGTTTAGTTACGTATGCCGGATTTTATGCTTGTATCTGTTCGTTTCTTCCATGTGCAGGTGTTCATCCGCGGAGATCGTGGAGGGATTGTGATCTGCCGAGGCTGAGGAACGGGGACGCTTCTTCTTCAGATCGTGGCGTTGGAATCCAGGTAGGCTTCTATTCCAAGTCTTTCATTCGTAACTAGGAACTTGCATCATAACATTGTTTGATTGTTGCTAGACCCCTGCTGGGCTAGTAGGGATCGCCTCTGTCCGCAGAGGGGATTTACCTCCTCAACAATTTGGCGACTCCACTGGGGATCGTCCGGATTTCATTGTCTCGTTTGTGTTGTCTCGCTTTGATTGTTTTATGTTTTCCCTTGCTTGATGAACCTTCTGGGTTGGGTTCTTTCATTGTTTTTGCTTCTTGGTTTGCTTAGCTTGCATTGGTCTGCTTCTGGAGTAGCTTGTTTTTAATTTTTGGCTGAGAAACTCGACTGGCGCGGTTTTTAACCCGACAGTCGCGCCAATTGGCGCACGTTGCCTTTGTCTAGCCCGCGCCAATTGCTTTCTGGCGCCAGTTTCACACTTACAGTCGCGCCACCCCTGTAAGTTTTTTGAGTTTCCTCATTTTTGAGCTCTCTAGATTTGATCAGTGTTTTTCTTCTTGATTTTCCAACTGCCTGAGTGTGTTGGAGTCCTGTTTGACTGGGAATTCACCTCTGTCCTTTGGTTGTTTGCTTTTATCTATTGGTTTCACGTTTTAAGCCCTAGGGCATCTAGTGGCTTAGTGTATCGAGCCCTCCTTGGGAGTTTTGGTGTTTTGATTGTCCCATCAACTATCTGATTGATTCTCCACATCCTCTAAGTAGTTGTTCATTGTTTTATTGCGATTTTTGGGTGATTGTTCATTCCTTCATTCGAAACTCGTTTGGTCTTGCCTTGGACCTAGATTACACGGTCCATTGGAAGCTTTTGAGTCTTTTCTTCGTTTTGAGAGACTTTGGTCGATTTGGGGATCTGATTGCTTGTGTTATTGAGTGAAATTTGTTTGTTTCGCTCTCTTGGAAATCATTTCTCAAGTTGTTCCGTTTGTTTTCAAGATTGTTTAGTGCATATTAGCTCTTAAACATTGAAAATAAAAAAAAATCTCTTTTGCTTTTGTTAATTATTGCAAATTGTGATATTTTCCATCTTGCTAGTGATTAGTGTTTTGAATGAAAAGTTTTCAATTGCATTAGTTGCATTAGAGATCCCATTCTTTGTCTTCCGTTCATTTCGTTTGCGTAAAAGCTCTCAACTCTTCTCTAACTAGTTTTCATCGAACGAAATGTTGCACTGTGGCATATAGCTTTGCATTTAGGAGTATTTCGAGACACTACATACGATAGGGCCTGGAAATTGAAACTTAATTGAAGATCAACTGTAAAATTTATTTCAATTAACCTAAGGCAGCATTGGAACTTAATGAAACATATTTAGAAGGTCTAGGCTAGAGACGTGTTCCGGCGTCGTTAAACCTAGCAGCTGTCGTTCGCCTGTTGGCTTTAGACAGCGCTAGTACGGACTTGTGCTCCCCGTACCGTCGCATATATAAAGGGATACCCCTCTAGGTTTTCAATCCTTTATCCACAGGAAGCCGAGTCTGCCGCCCTATACCCGTGATACACCGAACACAGCATTCGGGGAGACTACCTGCACGTACGGAAAGTCCTTGGTCGATTTCTGTTTCATTTTTGAAACCAAGGTGTATATTGCATTTCACGGATATTTGGTACACCCTTTGTGCCTAGTTTTTCCTGAGCAGTCATTTGGTCTTTTCTGACTCCCTAAACTTGAAAAGACCGTCAAGCGCTTGTCCTTTCATGCTTGTGTCAACTCTGAAAGAGATAGAGTCATCTTTTTATCATTTCTCGACTCTTAAAATATGAAACGGTAGAATTTCTTACTTTCCAATGTGGTAAAATTAATCGCCCACGATTACACACCCATTTAGACATTGCTTGTTGACCGTTTGATCGTGTGCCCTTGACTCTTTTTCGGTCCGTGTGTGGTTTTGAGTTTTGATGGCAACTTTTTCAGAGTTTACCAACCAAGGAATCCCCTCAGAAGGGAATCCTGGTCATTTTCCTCCTTTTGGAAATGTTGGTGCTCCTTACATGGCGACGTTGTCCCTTCCTGGGTTAACTGTTGGGTTGCCTGTTTGGTTGTTTTCAACCTCTGTAGTCCCGAATGTCTCCACAACTGTTCAGTCTGTTCCTCCACCGGAACAACATCATGTTGATTCCAAGGTGGACCTCTCCCCTTCTTCGCCTGTTTCAGCGTCCTCATCTTCTACTTCGCCTGGCGAAAGCCTGGATTCGAGTAGCCAGGTGGCTAAGAAGAAGAAGAAGAATACAAAGAAGAAGAAGTCTGATAAGCGAGAGGCTAAAAGTGCAGCCACTGTTTCTGAAATATCTCCTCTTGATAAACCTTCCAACCCTCCACGGAAAGTCAATTTCCCTTGCCTGTTGTGCACGGGAGACCATCTTCTTCGAGACTGCCCTGGCATTCCCAAGGTGCTCGAAGTATGGTCCAACGGCCGCCCACCATTGCCTTTGACTTTTGGGAGTCAGGTTGGGGGCACGTCTTCAGCTGGTACTGATAAGGCTCCTAAGAAGCAGGGTAAGATCACCAATCCCTGTAAGTTGTGTGAAGGGCACCACGCCATTCACCTTTGTCCTTATATGGATGAAGCCAAACTAGTTTTGGACAACCCAACCGGTTCTACACCACACCTTCCACCTGGTTATAATCAGCTTTCTTTACGTCCTCCGCCAGCTGATCTTACGATTGGTCAAGAGTCATCCTTGGTCGATCCCACTCCCCCAGAAATTCAAATTCACGAATCCATCCCTGACCAACCATTGGTCGTTGGATCGGTTGAACTGGCCCCGCCCACAGTGCACCAGGTATTTTCTGTCGAGAGTGGATCTCACACCCCCCATGTTCTTCTGATTTCTTCAGATTCTTCAGAATTGGAGAAAGATTCTCCTGTCCCTGTGCTTCAAGAAGCTCCTCCTCCGCCTCCCATGATGGAGGCTCCGAAGGATATCCCTCCCGCCTTCGAGATGGAGGTTATGGAGGATGCTTCTTCTACCGTAACATCAGGGGAAGACCTTCGCTTGTCGATGGTAGCCCCTCCAAGTAGTTTGGTCACTTCCTTTGACTGGAATCGATTTGCAGGATTTCGCCTTCCGTCTTATGTACCTTTCGAGATCACAGTACAGGCTCTTGGTCTGGTTGTACCCAGCACCATTATAGACGAAGGTGCCTCTGTTAGTATTCTGTCATCAACTACCTGGCAAGCTTTCGGTTCGCCACCGCTTGCGCCTGTTACGCAGAATCTGTTGACTTTTAACAGAAGGACGAGTCAATCGTTGGGGATCCTTCCAAGGTTACCGATTACTTTGGGAGGTAAAACCGTCCATATGGACGTGATGGTCATTCCAGGCCCTTTGGATTTCAATCTGCTCCTGGGGCGCGATTACACCTATGCCATGGGAGCACTTGTCTCCTCCCTCTTTCGCGTGATGTGCTTTCCACATGAAGGAAGGATCGTGACCATTGATCAGCTTTCGTTCTTTGGTCCTAATATGGCATCTGGTCCGCCATCACCCCCTCCTGGTTTCTATCCACCCGTTGTATCTGCCCCACCGCAGGTCAACTATGTGGCTACTTACCCCGTGCCTGTGCTCAGTGATGATGCCGTTGTGCATAATGTGCTGGGGGCATTGGGTCCTGACTTCCAGGATGTTTCCCTTCCATCAGGAATGGAACTCTTGGAAGCAATGACTTCTTGTTCATTATGATGAAGTCGGTCGGAGCACAGTTTCTTGTCTTGTGTCAAGCTCCTTAAAAAATGAAACAAGGTTGTCGGAGCAGAGTTCCTTGTCTTGTGTCAAGCTCCTTAAAAAATGAAACAAGGTTGTCGGAGCATAGTTCCTTGTCTTGTGCCAAGCTCCTTAAACCATGAAACAAGGTGTCCTGAGGATAGTTCTTTTAATGTGTCAACCTCGTTAAAATAATGAAACACGTTCCTGTTCAATTCGAGTCTTTGATGAGATCTCGTAAAATCCCAGTCGAGTCTTTCTCTTGATCTCGTAATTTGAACCTTCACTCCATCTCCCTTTCATATGGATTGAAGCTTGGGGGGCATGTACCTCGAATTGAGTTACCATGCTGGGGGCATGCTTAACTTTTACAAGCATAGTTTGTTTCCGTTTCAAGCTTGTGTAAAAATGAAACCGGTTTCAAGCATAGTTTATCTTTGTTTCAAGCTTGTGTAAAAATGAAACCAACTTCAAGCAGAGTTTCCTGATTTCAAGCTTGTGTAAAAATGAAACCATTCCCATTTTACCCCTTGTGATTGCCATTTTATCAGCCTGTTTTTGCCAGATGAGCCTTGGTTTTCTCACTCCATCGTCACTATCTGCTTGGCCGATCATATGCCTTCACTTGGTTGTTTTACCCGTTCCTGAGGAACCGCTGCGATGAGTGGTCTTGTTAGCCAACCTCTTAACCTTTACTTGTTTTGAGTAGTTCCACCATTACCGGAACCAGTTGCTACCCTTTATACCACTCGTTCCTCCAGGAGGAGTCATCTTTCAGCTCTTTTCTGACTCTCTAAACATGAAAAGATCGCCGAGGCCCTTGTCGTTTCGATCTCGTTAAAATGGACACGAATCGACATCCACCCAGTATAAGTTTAACCCTTTTTCGGGCTGGGATGGATTGATTACGAAAAGGAATACCCTAGCCTATCGCGACTAGGAGGTTTTCCCGGATATTGTTTTCTACCTTTTCGGATCTGGGGAACTATTTACGAAAAGGGACCGGTGGAGTTTTCTTTTCCGCTGTCTTTTCAAACTCTCTAAACATGAAAAGACGCCGAGTTCTTCCTTTGTCAGACTCGTTAAACCCTGATGACATTGGATTCAGTCAAAATGACGTTCTCCGAGTTCCTCCTTCCTAGGGCTCGTTAAATGTACTAGGATGGATTCGCCCGAAGGGCGGACTTATATGACAAGCATATGGTATCCTCTTCAAGCTTGTGTAAAAATAAAGAGGTACTAACCGAAATGGTGGGAAAAATGGAACCAATATCATTGTCGTGTCGGCAGTATGTCACTCTTAAACATGGCACTTGTCTGCATTCATGTCGGGTTGGGGACATCTCATCTCGTTTTTCACTTGCCTCCGTGGGTTTGGGTAATCCCTTTTGACCTCTCATCTGCTCTTTGCCTCGTCACTATGACCTCTGATCTTTTGATGTCAACACGCCAAATCCACCGCGTGTCACAATATGTTCAAGAGAAGTTGGCCTTCGCAAATATCAACCTTCCTCTGATTCTCATATGATTCTGATTCACAGCAATAACATCATGTTCCTCTGTCTCGTGTCGATGATGTGGGAAACATCATGGCCCACCTTCGATCAAGGTCACTTCCTGTCGACTTCAGCTCATTATCCAGGAAGCTGATCTAGAGACTCCTTTATGGTACCTTGGAGCCTGCATGCCTCAATGGCAGGTTCGTCGCATTCGACGTGAGGTTTTCATCATTGGCCTCCGATCGAGTGATTCTGCGGGTGTTCGACGCCAACTCATTTATTCACACGCCGTAGATTGTACCTGTAGTACCTTGAGGACCATTGTCATTATTGGTGGTTTCTCTCGCGTCTGTTAACAACTCTCATCATTAGCTGGTAATCAGACGATGTTCTTGCATGTTCGACTTCAGCTCACATATTCGCATGCTCGAACTTGTACTTTGTTTGGGTCGAGATGGAGCGCAAGACCCTGGATT
Organism: Pinus albicaulis; assembly: GCA_034641835.2. Taxonomy (NCBI): domain Eukaryota; kingdom Viridiplantae; phylum Streptophyta; class Pinopsida; order Pinales; family Pinaceae; genus Pinus; species Pinus albicaulis. Next base: position 1,982,314,895 of record CM076578.1, read on the forward strand.
GTGTCTGTTGTAATCCAGGCTGCGATTGTGGATTCTTATCATTATGTACATGACTCACTGATTGGATGGCTGCGACCATACCTGAGTCTATTTGTTTGATCTTAGTTGGATGGTTGCGCCCATGCCCTGGATCCGGATTATAGCATACTCTGTTTCAGATGGCTGCGTCCATATCACATATACATCATGTACTTGAGATATCAGTTGTATCTTTCTGCGCAGGTTTTCCGACGGCGGGCCTTCAGTTGAACATGTTCTCGTAAAGCATTTCACCCCTCTCTCTCTCGGGCCTCATACTTTAGGGGGCATCTGTTATACAGTAATTTGTCACCGTCCCTACCATTCCCCGTCCCGCACAATGGAGGACCCATTTTGTGACTTGTGAACATTGTCATGCCTTGAAAACATCATCAATGCATTCCTCTAAGCATGAGCTTCATTTGCCCTTGAGACATCTCCTTGCAAAAATCATGAAAAACATCCCTTTTTGCATTGGCGCGGGCAGGCAGTTCAGTACTCGCGCCAATGGGGAAAATCCTGCAAAGAGGTCGCGTCAACTGGCACTCTGTCATAGAGCAGTAGTCGCGCCACCCAATTTAGGGACTATTTTTTAAATAAGGATGGCGGAAGTTGAGTTCCAACAAACTCAGAAACCATTGCCTATCTTGAGTTGGGAGGTTTGGCTGCGGGAGTTCTATGGAAGGGAAGTGGTTTTGCCACCTCCCATGGAAACTTCCTTGTTGATAGGGCCAATCCCATAATAATAGGGATCCCAACTCCCTCCTTCCCCATCTATAAAAGCCTGCTCAATCCCATGGCAAGCTAGTCTTGAAGTGCCTAAGCTTTGTATCTCCATATTCCCAAGAGCCTTTGTGCTGTAAAGAATCCTCTCTTTCCCTTAAGGTCGACTCAAGTAAGGAGACCATTGTCGAGAGACTCCGGAGAGGTTTTCCCTTTCCTTGGCGAGCTTTGCGAGACGTGGACGACCGGAGACCCGTCCGAAGGAGACCGCGACGTCAGAACTTGGTTGTAATCTTTCTTCGTTCATTATTTAATAGATGATTATGATTATGGTTCCACTCCGTTTTCCATCATGTTAATGTGAGTAACGTCCTTTCTGACTGATGTTTAGTTACGTATGCTGGTTTCTATGCTTGTATCTGTTCGTTTCTTCCATGTGCAGGTGTTCATCCGCGGAGATCATGGAAGGATTGTGATCTGTCGGGGCTGAGGAACGGGGACGCTTCTTCTTCAGATCATAGCGTTGGAATCCAGGTAGGCTTCTATTCCTAGTCTTTTCATTCGTAACTAGGAGCTTGCGTCATAACATTGTTTGATTGTTGCTAGACCCCTGCTGGGCTAGCAGGGATCGCCTCTGTCCGCAGAGGGGATTTACCTCCTCAAAAAATAGTAATAGGTTAGATGACCAAAAATTGGTGTAACAAATTCCCCCCCAACGTGCGAGCATTATGAGCTAATCGTATGATCGAATTATGTTGTAAGAACTCAATCACTAGACACTGAAGGGGAGTCAGAGAGAGAGAAATATAAGGCAGATTGAAGCGAGAGTGGACAAGACCTTGAGGAGGTGATACCTATAGGTGTGATAATTCTCTTTTATGAGTGAGTACCTGTTCTACATGAGGTGGGGAAGGCATACATATGCCGGCCGAGATGACAAAGTACAAAGAATAATGGTGTGTCCAAAAAACATGGGACTTAACTATATAGTACATGCTGGAATAAACATGGGCCAAATAAAAATGTGATAATGGATCCCACATACATACTGTGCCTCGGAAAACAACCAGGACTTATACAATAATATTAGAGTACATGAGATATAAGTACAACCAAAGAGGCCCTGTAAAAACAGGAAAGGGCTATGAAAATCTGAATGACACATGTGAACTAAAAAGGTGTTGCTAGCGGCTGGGGTCAGAATCATCAAATATGTAGAGCTGCATCCAAGGTTGTAGTAAAGAGGTCATCCGGTCATGTGGGGGGATACCTGAAGGGCCACCCCTAATGAGGTCTAAAACATCTCACACACACCCGGGAATCACTGGTACAATTTTCTGCATCACTGAACCATCAAGTATATGGATCTCGATCATTTCGTAAGGAGCTGGAACTGAGAAACAATCTATTCAAAGGGAAATAAAGGGTCCCTTTTCCTGATTTGAGGCACCGAACAAGAGTGGAATCTGGAACCAAGGTACACTACCATTTAGACCTATCTTCTCGGATGAATAAGCTGATGTCGATAGAAGGAGGTCCGCCATAGGTGAGGCAATAAGGAATCCTCAACCAAGGCACAAGGGATAATAATAGAGTGACTCATAGACTAACACCAAGGATGATGGTGGAATGGGGGGTACTGAGTCCCGAGTTGACAACTTCCCTTGTTAGAGAATTAAGGGCATGAATAACTTGGTAGCTACTAACTCGACTTCGGAGGGGATAGGGGACAGTATGACTGGGGGCAAAAATGAGCGACATGAGAGAGGGGCAAAGAAATGAAGGACGTAAGACTGTGATGGGAAAGAAAGGGAACTCGAGACATACTCCATGGATGCGATGATCACTAAACTCAGATGCTCTAACAAGGACGACTCGATGATTCTTCCACACAAAATAGGCCCTGTGGGGACCATAAAAACATGAGTACGAGATGGTTACTCACGACAAAAATCGACACGATCATCGACACGTATGAAGGAAAAGTGGTGCCCCAAGTAAAATTGTTGCAAGTGAATAAATTCAATTTTTTGAAGCGGTGAAGTGACCCTTCTTGGAAAAAATGTGTCTGGGTGAAGTATAAAATCACCAAAAATGAAAGGATACCCATTTGAGAGCTCAGTGAGAGATTTCCAATGGTGCTGATGGTTTTTCAAATTGAGCTACGATTTGGTCACAATTGTCGAACGAAAAATATGGGGTTTCTCTTTTAATAAGGCATTTTTCCTCTAATTCGATTCATTTGAAAGTGTAGCTGTGGTGAAAGTAGAGGAGAAAAAGGGCCTAAATATTGCGGCAATCATAGTGGACAAACCGACTATTGGAATCAAGATCCTTTAGTTGCAGGTAAGAGGCCTAACCATACTCTTTCAATTCAGTGGATTAAAATTTCAGTTTAGGCACCTAGAGCTCATGAACAGACCCCTACTCCTCTTCATGGTCGAGTTGCACTTTTTGGTGCCTTTTATGTGACCTGGGTAGCAGGTATTGGGAAGAAAAAGATGACCTATCCCACGAATGGCCAGAAATGTGAAACTTGTCAGGGAAAGGGGTTTTAGTGCTATTTTTTGGCTAAGAGCTGGGATTTTATGGTTATGATGTAGTCTTTCATTCCTGTATGCTGACAAACATTATGGTTTTGTGCAAGTATGACAAAGTTGAGGGTCAAATGGAGAGAGAGAGACCTAGACACATAACGTTCTGAGATCTGAGAGGATCATGTAGTTCACACTGCATTGGCCAGGTTTGGGGTCCTTAATTTTGTGGGGAACCCTTTGATGATAGCAGGAGAGCCCTTGTTGGCCCAGATCGTCAGCTATTGGGATCTAGATCATGAGATATTCATAGTGCAGGGGCACCAGATCGAGATGACTATCTAGGATATATATTTCCTGACCAGTCTCCCGCTAGTGGGGATGGTGGGGAACACACAACCAGTGTTACCATGAGGGAAAAACACAAGGAAATTTGGTCAAAATTCTAACACTTTAGTTCCGACACTTTTGACCAAATGTAAGAAATTTCCCCAATATTTATAAATTTTTCAAATCCCGCCCACAATTGTCGCTATACCGACATTTGGAGACAAGTGTTGGTATTGCGACACTTAGAGATAAGTGTCGGTATTGCAACGTTTAGATAAAAGCGTCGGTATTACGATGATTTGGAGAAAAGTGTCGGTCTCACGACACTTAGAAATAAGTTTCGGTATTGCGACGTTTGGAGTAAAGCGTCAGTATTGTGACGGTTTGGAGAAAAGTGTCAGTCTTGCGACGTTACAAAGAGAATTGTCGATATTGCGATAGGTAGGACAAGTGTCGGTATTGCGACAGTTGGGTCAAGTGTCGATATTGTGACGGTTTGGAAACAAGTGTCGGTATTGCGACATTTTGGAGGAAAGTGTTAGTGTTTAGGAACAATATTAGGGTTTAGGGTTTAGGAACAATGTTTTTGAGTTATATTTTAGGGTTTAGGAACAATGTGTCGGGTCATGTGATTGGGTTTATGGTTTAGGAACAATGTTTCGAGTCGTATGAGGGCACCCAAGGAAATTCATTCGGGCGGGTCGAGTTGGACCTTGTCGGGTCGTGTCTTGTGAGGCCGCCCAAGGAAACACGTTCATACAGGTCGGGTCAAGTCTTGTGATGGCGCTCAAGGAAACGTGTTCGGGCCGGTCAGGTTGGGTCTGGTCGGGTCGTGTCGTGTGAGGCCAGCCAAGGAAACACATTCATACGGGTCGAGTCGAGTCGTGTCATGATGGCGCCCAAGGAAATGTGTTCGGGTTAGGTGAGGTCGGTTCATGCCATATTGTAATGGCGCCTAAGGAAACATGTTCGGGCGGGTTGGGTCAGGTCGGGTGATCGGGTTAGGTCATACCGTGTGAGGCCGCCCAAGGAAATGCGTTCGAGTGGGTTAGGTCAGGTTGGGTCGGGTTGTATCAAACATGTTGAGTTGTGACCACCCATGTTGCTTGTGCACGTTTGTGCGATCCATTTTCCATTTTCTCCCTCGTGTGCCCTTTGTTCAGGTGGCTCGGGTCGTGCTGTGTGAGGGCACCACAGGAAACTCGTTCGGGTCAAATCGTGTGAGGGAGGTAATCGTATCAAAAATTCTAAGTTGTGACCGCCTGTGTACCTTGTGCATGTTCATGCGACCCATTTTTCATTTTCTCCCTCGTGCCTTCGACGTCGTTCAGGCGGGTAAGCTTGGGTTGGGTCCTGTGATGGCGCCCAAAGAAATGTGTTCGGGTCAGGTCGGGTCGGGTCATGTTGTACCATGAGGGCGCCCAAGGAAACATGTTTGAGTGGGTCGTGTCAGGTCAGGTCATGTGAGGGTGCCCAAGGAACATGTCCAACTGGGTTGGGTCGTGTCGGGCCATGTCATGACTAGGGCGCCCAGGGTAACACGTTCAGGTGGGTCAGGTCGAGTCGTGTGATGCCGCCCAATGAAACACGTTCAGGTCAAGTCAGGTCGGGTCGTGCCATAATGTGAGGGCATCCAAGGAAACATGTTCAGGCAGGTCAGGTCGGGTCAGGTCTGGTCAGGTTGTGTCCTGTGAGCACACCCAAGGAAACGCGTTCGGGCGGGTTGGGTCATGTGAGGGTGGTCGTATAAAAAATTCTAAGTTGTGACAACCTATGTTTCTTGTGCATGTTTGTGTGATCCTTTTTCCATTTTTGATCCCTCTTGTGCCCTTCGTTTGGGCAGTTCAGGTCAAGCTGTGTGAGGGCGCCATAAGAAATGTGTTGGAGTTGGATCGTCTAAGGGAGGTTGTATCAAAAGTGCTAAGTTGTGACTGCCTATGTGCCTTGTGCATGTTCGTGCGACCCGTTTGTCATTTTCTCCCTCATGCCTTTGACGTTCGGGCAGGTTGGGTCAGGTCTGGTCGTGTGATGGAGCCCAAGGAAATGCGTTTGGGTCAGTTCAGATCGGGTTGTGCCATACTGTGAGGGCACCCAAGAAAACATGTTTTGGCGGGTCGGGTCAAGTCGGGTCATGGAAGACTACACAAGGAATGTGTCAGGTCGGGTCGGGTTGTGTTGGGTAATGTGAGGGCGCCCAAGGAAACGTGTTTGGGTTGTTCAAGTTAGGTCAGGTCAGGTCGTGTGAAGGCGCTCAGGGAAACGCATTCGGGTGGGTCAGGTCAGGTCGAGTCGTGTGATGGTGGGCGTATAAAAAATGCTAAGTTGTGACCACTCATGCTGATTTTGTACATTTTTTCAATCTATTTTCCATTTTCTCCCTAGTGTGCCCTTTTTTAGGGAGGGTTGGGTCATGTCATGTGAGGGCGCCACAGAAAATGTGTTCACGTCAGATCATATGAGGGAGGTCGTATAAAAAATGCTAACTTGTAACCACTCGTGTGCCTTGTGCACGTTCGTGAGACCCATTTGTCGTTTTCTCCCTCGTTCCTTCGACGTTCGGGTGGGTCGCGATAGGTCATGTGATGGCACCCAAGGAAACGAATTCGGGTCATGTTGGGTCATCATGTGAGGGCTCCCACAGAAACGCGTTCAGGCGGGTCCAGTCTGGTCGGGTCGGGTCATGTGAGGGCACCCAGGGAAACGCATTTGAGCGGTTTGGGTCGGGTTGGGTCGTGTGAGGGTGCCCAAAGAAACGAATTCAGGTGTGTTGGGTCGGGTTGGGTCGGGTCATGTGAGGTTGTCCATATAAAAAATGCTAAGTTGTACTAACCGCCTGTGTGCATTGTACTGCATATTCGTGCAACCCATTTTCTGTTTACTCCCTCGTGCCTTCGACATTAAAGACAGTCAGGTTGGGTCGTGTGAGCGTGGTCATATAAAAAATGCTAAGTTTTGATTGCTCGTGTTGTGTTGAGTCGGGTCCGGTCATGTCGTGTGAGGCTGTCCAAGGAAACACATTCGCGCGAGTCGGGTCGGGTTGTGTCATGTGAGGGAATCTAGGAAAATACATTTGGGTGGGTCAGGTGGGGTCGGTTCAGGTCGTGTGAGGGAACCTAAGGAAACACGTTTAGGCAGGTCACGTCGGGTCATGACGTGTGTGGGCACCCAAAGAAATGCGTTCGAGTGGGTCAATGTGGGTCGGGTCGGTTCGTGTGAGGGCGCCTAGGGAAACCCATTTGGGTGGGTCAGGTCGGGTCAGTTATGGTCATGTGAGTGATCAGGAGCTCAAGTCTGAGCTATGGAAAAAGCTCAAAATTGAAATTTTTCAAAATCACTTGCAACCTAAAGAACCGGATAGGCCTTATCATTGCGATCCTAGCGCCACGAATGACACTCAAATCCGACATTGTATGTGAAAGTTGTGCAAGTTTAACCAGAGTTGAATTTGACTTTGGAATTATTAAAAAGAATATTCCAAGGAATATTCTTGGAATATTCCTCAAAATATTCCATTCGGGCCAATCTTTTGTCGACAAGTGTCAACTCTCCATTTGTCTGTTGTTTGACTTTTCAGAATTGCGGCCAATCAACGGGTGCCACGTGGCAACCCTGGAGGCTGCCACGTAGCCCCAGGCCTATGGAAATTTTGGTCAGAAAATTTTTATGACTCCACAGGAGTTGAACCATAGACCTCCCGTGAACAAACACAACGCATTACTATTGGGCCACACGACTAGTTCTTAACAAACATGGCAACGACCGTTTATTTAAATTTTATGAAATTTCATTTTGGCGGAAAAGGGGGCCAGCCCCCACCACACAACGTGACCATGCATTCCGAACCAGGGCCTAAGGCCTAACCGTGGCAGCTTTCGGTAACCGTTGGTTCTGACAGTTCAAACGGAATGTGTGATCGCCATAAACAAAATTTTAAATGCGGAGGTTTATGCCGCGGTTTTCCTGACGGTTTTGGCAGGGCTCCCATGTGACCCTGCCCACCTAATATTTAATGTAACTGCCAAAAGTTCCACCATTTTTGGAGCACACCACCAAATTATGAATTTTTTCCATATTTGTCGAGCTTATCTGCAGTCTCTCCACATTTGGGGGAGTTTGTTTAGGGGACATTGGGCAGAATGTTATTTTGGTTATAACTTCTCCAATATTGAACCTTTTTGGACAAAATTTTAGTCAATTTCGACTATTTTCAGAATTACAGAGCCATTGGGATAGGTTCCAAAGGTATTAGAGGTGTTCTACAGCCATTTTAGCTTCAAGGAAGCTTGGAGAGCCACTAGGGCTATTGGGTAAATGGATTTATTTGGAGTTGTACCTCACTGTTTTGAGGTGAAACAAAAACCATTTTCAACTATTTTCGACCTTATAAACCTAATGGAAGAGGTTTTAGAACTATTTGAGGACTTATACAGCCAGAAAAGCTTCAGAGGAGTTTAAAGATCCATCAGGGCCTTGTTGAAGAAGGCACTGTAATTGGTAATTTTTCACTGTTTAGTGAATATGGAAAGGCATTTATAGAATTTTCATCTCTTCTAATTCTATATTTACAGTCAGATTTGCCTATTGAGGCACTTTTAAACTTGTATTATCATTTTGGAGCATTTTAATACAAGAGGACAAGCTAATTCGGGAGGCTTGGTCCAGCAGACGTAGCCCAGGAGTGGTGAACTACTCACAGAATATCTGAGTCATGTTATGCTGAAGTTATTTTTCTGCGTATTTCTGATTTAATATATTAAACAAAAAACTTAATTAACATTCCCTCACACATAAGACTCAGAAAAAATATCAAAAGCACTTTGTTTAACCTGCAACACATGGAGAATTTTGCACACATTTAACTAAATGGAAATGGATACTTTGCACAACATTTACAACATTTAAAAATACTTCCATTTTCATATAAGATGGTATCAGAGCTTATTTTGAGCATTTTTTTTTGTGCAAAAGGTGTTAAAACAGTGTAAAAGGTTGATTGTTTTATTGGTTGAAAAATGGTTGATTGTATGAGTTTTCTTGAGTTGAAAAGATAGTTGTTGATAGCTAAGTCTTGGAAAGAGTTGTAGGCTATTTCCTTACCCCTAAGTACCTCAATATTATCTTTGGAAAACAAACTCACTTGATTAGTGTTTGCTACAAAAGCTATTGGAGATTGTGTTTTATGGCTGCTTGAATAAGAGTATGGCTGTAAAGACATTTGGTTAAAAGCTTGTCATTTGTTTGAAAGCTTTGAGAACTTTTCTTTGGAAGTTCCTTTTGTTAATTTTACCATTTACATAATTTCAAATTATTCTACAAGTGAATTTTCCTCCTTCACGATATTCTTCAATGATGACATGAAGAATGAGTTGATTAAAGTGAAGGACATGGTGCGGATTTTGATTGAGGATCAAAGAGAAAGTCCTAAGCTTCATGCACAATTGTTAGCCATGAAGGAAGAGAAGGAAACAATTCTCAAAATTCTGCATGACATGGAGAAACAACTCCTTCAAGCTCAAGAAGCTTTTTCCAAGAAAATTCCTGAGGAACAGGTAAACCATTCCAACTTGTCTTCAATTTCCTCAATTGAAAAGTGTGTTGGTTCTTTTGAAAAACATACAAGGGGTATAGGGTCAAAATTAATGTTTAAGATGGGCTATCATGAAGGAAAAGGTTTGGGAAAGCATGCACAAGGCATGGTTGACCCTATTTTGGTTGTGGAGCGACCCAAGAATGTTGGTCTTGGTTATATGCAGTTTAATGGCAAAGACTCCAAATCGTTGAATGCATGTGATGCAAATTTAAAGAGAACCTTTACTCCAAGTTCTAAAATGAACATATGTCAAAATTGTTTTAAGGATGATTGCCATTGTTTTAAGCCATCGTTTCAGAAAGTAGAGGGTAAAAATGTCTCTTATGGCGAGCCTTCAAGTTCAAACAGTTTTCAAGACAAAAATTGTGATGTAAGTCTGAAAAATAAAGTTATAGCCTCTATTAGTTCATCATCTCATGAAGACAAAAAGGATGGACATTCCATGCAGAAAAAGAGGTATAATTATTCACATGATCAATTTGATTATGTTTCAGCAAAGAATGATAATTTTTCTTGTTCAAATGAAAGAAATTTTTGTTGCACATTTTGTGGTGGATTTAACCATGTTGCTTCAAGATGTTGGTTGAAAAAGAAAGCACACAGGAAGAATAAGAGGAAAAGAAAAATTTCAGAAAAAGTGCATAAGAGTTGCACATTTTGTCAAAAGAAGGGACATGATGTCTCTCATTGTTGGACTTTGCATCCAACAATTCATCCAAAGCACATGCAACTAGTGGACAAAAAGATTGGTGCAAGTGGATCTCTGGATTCCATTATCGATGTGGAAATGAAAGATTCACATGTAGAAATGTTGCAGTAGGAAAAGTGCCATGGAGGTGGTTTGTTAGGAAGTGGATTAAATTCTTAATGCAGTAAGTCATACTCATTTTTTACATGTAAATTTCAGATTTGTATGCATGTATTTCAGTTGAAAATTTGATGCAAGATTGCATGTAAAAGCAGTTTCAGTTGAAGGAATTTATTTGATGTTGCAAAAGTTTTCCATGGAGGTGTGAAAGATGAGTATGATACTCACTTATATTGCAAAAATGTCTTTTAGTTCAGCTCTTAGTCACCCACATGTTTTTGGGATGATGTACTTGTTGGTATTTGAAAAGAAGAGTTGAAGTTGCACATGTACATAGAGGTTGTATGTGTAATTAGCGAACTGTATATAGGTTCATTGTACATTGACACATACACATGTGATTGTAAAGATGTATCTTGTTGTTTATTGACTTGTGTCAATTGTGTCACACATGTTTGTCGACTTGTGTCGATTGAGTGCACACTTTTTACAGATTTTTTGTGTCAATTATATAGCACATTTCAGGTCAACTTGTTGTTGATGTGGTATGTTGCACAAGGTGCCTTTGGTGTCGATTGGTGCAGAGAACAAAGTGTCAGTGCAAAACGGTGCAATATTCCATGAAATGGAAAGGAATTCAAGCAAAGAGGGCACACATTTCAGCAAGGGTCATTGCTGGTTTCAGAATGGCAGATTGGTATGGCGAGAAATTTGGTCGGGATTCGACACAAGTACATGACTCATTCAACAAAAATTCGCCATGAGGACAGATGGCAAGCCATGAAAATTTTTGAAGGCTGAAGAGAAGAGGATGCTGTTATTATCTCATTTGTTGTACAGTTCAGTTTCAGCATTTCAGTGAGCTTTTGGGGTCCAAAATCTTCTCATTTGGGAGGTGTGATTAGGAGCTCAAGTCTAAACTATGGAAAAAGCTCAAAATTGAAAGTGTTCAAAATCACTTGGAACCTAAATGACCGGATAGACCTTGTTGCTGCAATCCTGGCACAGTGAACGACACTCAAATCCAGCATCGTATGTGAAAGTTATGCAAGTTTGAATTTTTCAGTAAACTCCAAAAACTGAGTTTGACCAGAGTTGACTTTGACTTTGGAATTATTAAAAAAGAATATTCCAAGGAATATTCTTGGAATATTCCTCAAAATATTTCGTTCAAGCCAATCTTTTGTTGACAACTGTCAGCTCTCCATTCGTCTGTTGTTTGACTTTTGAGAATTGTGGCCAATCAACGAGTGGCACGTGGCCCCAGGCCTATGGAAATTTTGGTTGGAAAAATTTTGTGACTCCACAGGAGTCAGACCACGGACCTCCCGCGAACAAACAAAGTTCTTTACCGTTGGGCCACATGACTAGTTCTTAACAAACATGGTGGCGACCGTTTATTTAAAGTTTATGAAATTTCATTTTGGCGGCAAAGGGGGCCTGCCCCCAACACACAACGTGACCGCGTGTTCCGAACTACGGCCTAAGGCCTAACCGTGGTGGGTTTTGGTAACTATTTGTTCTGGCGGTTCGAACGAAACATGTGACTGCCATAAACAAAATTTTAAATGTGGAGGTTTATGCCGCGGTTTTCTTCGCGGTTCCAGCGGGGCTCCCATGTGACCCTACCCGCCTAATATTTAATGTAACTGCTATTGTAGTCCCGTGTTTTGATATATTAGCAAATCAAAAGACAAGGCAACATCAGAATCAGTCTTTAGAGTTCCAGGATCTAGTCCTCTTGTTCTCAGAGAGGGATCTCTCAAATTTATTTGTTTTGCAAAGATTTATCTTGTGTGCTTTGAGTATTGATTTTAGACTAGTTATTAAGTGCAAGTGTTTTTTTTGTTTGGTTGAATTGATACTGCAGAATATGAAAGGTCTAGGAAAGATAGGTAGAAAAAGGAAATATCTAATTCATTGGGCAATGGAGTCAAAAAACAAGCTCACAAATGGATATGGGATATCAAAGGGCAAATCTAACTTGGCCACAGGATTCTTTAGTTTTGTGAATGAAATGAACATTAATGATTTGAAAAGAGAGGTTTAATTCTCAACAAAGGGAAATTGAAAACATAACTTGAACCTGAAGTGGCATTTGATAGACAGGCCTAACCATGAATTCTACAAACACACTTTAAGAAAATAATGACTTCAAGACAACTTTCAAAATGAAATCTAAGATTCGGGGAACTCCCTATTTCCTCAAATATTTTATTTCAAAGGAATTTAGAAAGCATGAAAGATTCACTGATAATTGCAGGCATAGAAGAGGGAACTCCTAAACATCCATGATTACAACTATAAAGACCTTTGAAACAACTAATTCAATAGGAACAAAGGGTATGATCAGAACATGCCTCTTTGGAAAACTACAAACAATGGTACTTCAAAGGGAGACTTCAAAAACAGTTTTCAAGTGGCAGCAGACAAGCAGGGAAAACCATAAATCATGTTGAGACCAACTATTTGAACTATTAGAGAAATAAACAAGCATGAGGACTAAAGAGAAAGATTGAAGACTCTAAAATACCTCAGCAGAAGAAAACATAGAAGAGTGAAGGATAAACAGGTCTAAGGTGCTTCCAGGAGTCATTTCTTAGCCTAAAATGTTTATCCTACTGTAGTAAGAAATTATGAAACATAATGAAAATAGGAAAAACAACAGACAGTTCAGAATACATCACCAATAGCCAAGCTCGGGGATCCAATGATAGAACCTTCACAAGAACAAGCATGTCACACCAACATCAAGCTTCCAAGACTTCAATTTCTTCTTCAACTTCGAACAGACTATGTATTATTTCAGAAAGTTTCAGCATTACAACTGGTGATCAACCAACCAACAACTGCTCATCTTCTTCAGAAGTATTTATAGAAGAAATGAGGAGGTGGAAGAGTTTTAGGATTGAAGTGTAATAAATTCTACACTAAATGCAACTCCTAGCCTTGAAAACCATGCAAGGCATAAGGCAGGAATGCATCGAATTACAACTCTGTTTCATTTACTCTATTTATGCTTTTTAAGGCTCAATGGGTAAAAATATTAACTTTAAGGCAATTTCTATCTTTTCAATAACTTCTACTGACAGTTGGGATATTTGTTTTGCTTGTAATAACTGTTCAACTGTCTTTGGCCTTAATGTTTCGAAACGAGATTTGATCTGGGTATTCCTTTGAGGCAGAGAGCTGTAAGGTGGCGATATAGTAGCTGGGGAATCAATTAGCCCCTTTAATATGGCTCTGAGGTGTTCTGGATCTGATTCTTTGTTTCCTAAACACAGTGGTTTATATTTGGATTAGTGTTTAGGCTTGATTAAATCATAATATTTGTCTTTGACACTGATACGCTTTCATAATTGATGCTGACTATTTTTTGCTATTTGCAGGTGCACAGAGGGTTTACTGGAGTTTTTTCTCAGAAAACGGATAATCATGAATTTATCGATTCCCTAAAAACATTTAATTATTCCTTTGAAACCCTTTAAAATGTATCAAAAAGGCCATAAGGATCGTCATCCTTGGCCAATAACAGTGTAATCACCTCTGGAGAGTTTTAACTTTAACTTCATTAAACCTGCACAAAAGCACACAAACATTATTAAAATCCTTTGTTTTGTTGGTTTAAACTTCTTTGGAGGGTTTATGGAGGTGGTTTGAAGCCGTGCGGATGAGAAAATGTAGCGAAAAAAGGGAGAAAAACCTGGCAGAACAACTAACCAGGTGAAGAATGGAGTTTGGGCATGATATTGAATAAGGGCCATCAGATTAGATCAAAGAACAGAGATCTATGGTTGAGATCATTCAATGAGGTCATTTGGAGGAATGATGGTAGGATTAAATGAGGATCATTGATCTGCAAAGATCAACGGTGGATCTTTATCGAAAGGTTTAAACTGTCGGGTTGTAGAATAAAAAAGAAAGGTCGGGCTTGATCTGGACCATTAGATTTTTGGAATGGACGGGCCAGATTTAATCGGAGATCACATTGCGGAAGGCAGAAGGGAAAGTGGAAAGTTCTGATGCGATTGCGTATTGACCGTCGGATCGGAGGGATGATCGATGGTGGAGATTTAATCGGCGGGTGCGATGGTCGGAGGGCTATGGCGGAGCGTGATTATATCTTAGCCGTAAGATGTGTGGGGACAAACGGTCAAGATTGGATCAGAGATCGCAAAATCGGAGGAGGCAAAGGGATGACACTTCATATTTTGCACAATGCAATTAAGTGCCAGCCGTCAGATCTAGGAGTAGATCGACAGTCAAGATTCAATTGAAGGGGTAAAGGAGGAAGGTTATGGGCGCGATGTGACTTTAGTGCTCGCTGTTGGATTTATAAAGATTGGCAGCGGAGATTGGATCTGGGGTCGAAGGGAGAAAACTCATTGCATTGGAGATTTTTTGGAAGAACAAAGGAAAAACGTTAATAGAAAGCTCCGATTTGCGATTTGCGATTAGGCCTTAGTGCTTGGTCATGACTCCGGGTTTTATGCGGAAAAGGGGCATGGGGCTAAAGCCGAAAAGGGGCTTAAGGCCTCATATAAAAATGAAGGTTTTAGGGCCAAAATGAGGGTTTTTTAGAGGTTTTTGAGGGTTCCGATAAGGTTAAAAAAGGAGTTTTAAACCTTATCAAAGGGAATTTATGAAGGGAATGAAGGAAAATGAGGGAAAAGGAGGAATTTTATGAAGAAAAATCGGATGAAAATGGTGTTATTAATGGATGGAAGGAGGGGTAAAATGAAGGGAAAAATGGGTTTTCAAGCAGTCTTCTTCTTCAGGAAAACAGCAGAATTTTTAGGTTTATGAGGGAAAAAACAGCGAAGATTAACTAAGAGATTAGTTATCTTCATAAAAACTTCAAATTAGCCACTTTTGATATAATAGAATTTCTCAGTGGCTAATAGTGGCTCCACTTGTGGAGGACATCTGGTTCTTTAGGTGTCTAGAACCTCAACTGCAAATCTCTGACTTTCTTTAAACCAGTGCCTTAATCCATTGGGCCACAACCTTTCCTTTTGATGATCTCTGTAGCAAGTTAAAAAAATGGAATTCTGTCAAAACAACATGTCTACCTACCCATTCCTAATGATCCTAACATTTTTTCTTCTTTCTCAGAGTGCATTTAGACTGGAAAAATCTCTTCAACAAAATTTTATTCTTTTGAAAAACAAAAAGCTAATCTAAGTCTAATCTTATTCCTCCATGAACTCAATTTAAACAGTTGATTTCATAAGCTTCTCTACCTGACTATTGTCTGTCAGGATTAGACTGTCTGACAAAATTTTATTCTCTAAATTCAAAAACAGAAATTTAAAAGTACGCAAGCCAGGATTGAACAGTTTAACTTGTTGCTGATCTATGGCATAAAAACAAGCTGCACATAGACTAAAATTTGCATAAAATTAAATAAAAAATGGTGAAAGCTTAAGATCTGAAAACTTAAAAGCATCCTTCATTATCTTTTTAGCTCTGATTTTGAATTTATTTGAGCTGCCTTTCCTATCTTTCTGGTTCAAGTTTTGAGTATATTAGAACCAGTTCTCTTTCAATATCAAAGGTTCGGGATTTGAGCATGTTTGAACCTTCTTTCTTGTAACCTAACCTACCTTACTGATAAGCCAAGATTGATCTGTTTGGAAAATCTAATTCACTAACTTATTAGCAAATAAATTGAAAAACTAATTAGTCATGATTAAACTGTATGACTAACTAGAAGTGTGTTTTTTAGGAGTGGCATTTGAGCTTGCACACTTTCAGATTTTGTTTCTCTTTTTTGGTATGGGGCTATACCTTTCTTGTTTATAATCTGCCCTTTTTTTCTTTTCTATTGTTTTTGTATTTTTATTTTTCTAACTTTGAATGCAATGTTTCAGACTATGATATTTACAGTGGAAAGTAAAAAAGCTTTGAAACTCATGACTCTTGGCAGAAGTAATGTTTGACCATCCTGCCATTGACAGGACCTCCATATAAATCTTCTCCATTCAATTCTTTCAGGAAAGATGCATTGTGACCTCTCTCAGCATGAATGATATAGGGTCCTTTCCACAAGTTCTCAAACTTGCCATGTTTTCCCTTCTCTTTCCTTCTTGAATCCCACTTAAGAAAAACATCTCCAACTTTGATTTACTTAGTCCTTTTATCAAAGAGTTTCTTGATATTTTCTTGGACTAACTGTGTTCTTTCATAGACTTCTTCTCTAGTCTGCTGCAAGTGAATTGTTTGGTTGATTCTTCTCTGCATATAATTTTCCTCAATTTGCACTTCTTGAAGGAGTTTCATGACTGTAACTCCTAATGATGTTGGGAATACTGCATCCATGCCATAGACCATCTGATAGGGGGACGTGTTTATTGATTTATTTGTAGTTAATCTATCATCCCATAAGGCATGAACCAACTTACTGTGCCATGATTTCTTATTCTTCTCCAACAACTTTTTAATGATATTTATGAGGCTCTTGTTGGAGGATTTAGCTAATCCATTCCCTTGAGGATAATAGGCAGTGGAATGGCCCAAGGTGATATGGTATTTGTAATAGAAATAAACCATTCTTTTAGACTTGAAAGTAACAACATTATCTGTTATGATTTTTCTGGGACAACCAAATCTGTATAGGATGTTTGTTTCAAGGAAATTGATAATGATAGATTCATTAGCATTCCTAGAGGGTATAGCTTCTATCCACTTGGTAAAGTAGTTATTCGCAGTTAGGATCCACTTATGTTGGGCTGATGAAGATGGGTAAATTTCCCCAATGAAGTCCAAACCCCATTGCTGAAAGGGTGCCTCAACACTGATGTGATGTAAGGGTAAGGGAAGGAGTTTTCTCTTACCATCAAAAATTTGACATTTATGGCAAGACATGACTAGCTTTTGAGTATCTAAGAAAAGGGTGGGCCAATAGTGGCCGGATCTAAGGACTTTATTTGATGTGGTATTCCATCAGAGGTGTCCTCCACATTCTCCTTCATGCAGCTCACGCATGATTTTTCCTGCATCATCCTCCAATAAACATTTAAGAAAAATTCCAACATCATTTTTCCAATATAATACCCCATCTAAGATGCAATAACTCAAAGCTTTCTGTTTCAAAAATCTAGCTTTAGTTTTAGACAAAGAAGGAGGGGCATTTAAATATAAAAGCACATAAATGATGTCAGCATACCAAGGAGAATTCAAAAATGTTTCTTTAATGAAAGGGGCAGTGAATTCTTCTGTTTCTTCCAACACATCTACCATATTCATATCAAGTGCTTGGAAGTTCGACTCAGCCATGAGTTTTTCTAATCCTTGCCCTTTAACTTGTTTGGTGAGCCTGATTTCCTAGTCATATTCAAGAATAGTTGCAATCCATTTTCCCCTTTTACCATCGGGGTCTTGACTTAGAATATCCTTGACAACAGTATGTGGAACAAAAGCAATTATGTGAGAGTGTAAAATGTAGACTCTAAAGTCCTTTAATGCTTTCACTAATGCTAAGGCTTGCTTATCCATGATGTTATATTTGAGAGGAGCATCTCTTAAGGCCCTACTAAAAAAGGATATTGGTTTTTCTCGCCCCAAATCATTCTTTTGAAGTAATACTACAGCTATTATATGCTTTGATGCAAAAGAAAAGATATGAAAGTCTTTGGCGAAGTCTGGACTAATCAAGACTGGCATTTGAGTGAAAGCTTGTTTAACCACTTAGAAAGATTGTTTATCTCGTGTAGTCAATTTCACACCTACTTCTTTCTTAAGCATGTTTTTTATGTTCCTTAATAGCTTAGCAAGGTTGGGGATAAACCTCCTCAAAAAATTAATCTTTCCGATGAAAGATTGTAATTCTTTGAGGCTTCTTGGATGGCTGATTTTCAGTATGCCATCAATCCTTTTTGGGTCTATTTTGATTCCCTCATATGAAATTATGTGGCCAAGAAGCTTTCCTTCTTGGAGACCAAAGAGTGTTTTCTTGGGATTCAAAGATAAGCCAAATTTCCTACACTTCTCAAAAACGTTTCTCAAATGAATCAAGTGTTCTTCATCAGTCTTTGAGAAAACAGTTATGTCACCAAGGTAAATGATAATAAAATAGCCAATATATTTAGAGAAGGCTATTTCCATGGCCCTTTGGAAGGTGGCCCCTGCATTCATCAAATCAAATGGCATTTTGACATACATAAAGGTGCCCCAAGGTGTGGTAAAAGCAGTTTTGTTTTGATCACTTGGGAGCACTAACACTTGGTTGTAGCCTGAGAACCCATCCAACAGAGAGTGGTCCATCTTGGGTAAGGGGTATTTTTCTTTTAGGGAGGCTCTATTTAGATTTCTGAAGTCAATACAGAGCGTGATTTCTCCTGTTTTCTTCCTAACAGAAACTAAGTTTGACACCCACTCTAAATATCTAATGGGAACTATTATCCCTGCATCATACATATTTTCAATTCTTTCTTAAATAAAGGCAATAAAAAAAGGTTTATTCTCCTTAGTTTTTGTTTGAAATGTTTTTGATTTTCCTGAAGAGGAATTTTGTGTTGGATGATGCTAGTGTCATAAGACTTCATATCCTTGTATTCCCAAGCGAACACATCTTTAAATTCTTTGAATAGTTCTATGTATTGAAGTTTTATGTCAGTTGGGAGTGTGCTAGATAGTTAGATCATCTTGGGTTCTACTAGGTTGCCTATGTTATGTTCTTCTACATCTGTTTCCATAGGCTCCATTCTTGGTTCTTTGGCTACATCATTAAAGTCAAAAAGGTATTCTAAAGGTGTGAGACCTCTTGGAATTGTATCATTCTTGCATTGTAAAACTTCCAAGTCTTTCTGGTCTGCGTTGTCAAATGGTTATGCTTCAAAAATATTATCACATTGATTTATATCAACAAAATATGTCATTTCTGTTTCTGGGATTTGTTCATTATCCAAACAATTTTATTTATGGCTGGTTTCTAATTCTGGTATGGAAAAATCATTTTCTGATTTCAGGAAATCATCTATGTGTTTATTAGTATCAAACACTTGCCAGTGATCCTCATTATCAGGCACTGCAGGCCTGTTTTTAACCTTAATGTTAAGATGTTCATTTTCCCAAGGTACTGGGCAATTGCTGGCAATGAAAGAAAGTTCATTTGCTAGATGATTTTGTGCTCTTGGAATGAAAATGAGATCATATTTCTCAAAGGCCTTTAATAAATCAAGGACAACATTTCGATATTCTCTAAGTCTTGGGTTTTTAGCTGAATATTCTCCTTTAATTTGTCTTATGATAAGTTCAAAGTCTCCTAAGACTGATATTTTTTGGGCTTCTAATTGTTTAAGCAACTGTAAGCCTAGAGGAAGGGCTTCATATTCAGCAATATTGTTAGTGCATGGAAAATTTAATTTATATGAATAACCTTGATTTGTATTCTGAGTCCATACACCTACCCCTACACTTGTTTCATTACAAGACCCATCAAAGTTTATTGTCCATAGTATCTCTGCCCCACTTTCATTTTCATGCTGTTGTTGATTGTCAATGTTTTGTATCTGGTTTGAGGGAAGTTCTGATTGTTCGGGTAAACTAATTTCCTCTTGGTTTTCCTTTTCTTGTTGAGTGATTGGGTCTTCATTGTACAAGATAAAAGAATCTAAAATTGATTAAATATAATAGATTGGAGAGTTGTTTGGTTTATCTACATTTCTCACCATGAATTTCATATGAGATTCCCTATAAAGTCTTCTAGTTTGATTAAAAACAGGGATGGTAGCATATGTCATATCCATTTGCATTGTTCCTTGTAACTTAGCCCCCCATAATCTTGATAACAGCATACCATATTTGGGAGGAACATCAGCCACCTCAATATCCATCACTAAACACTTGGCTGGAATTTGTGCTAAGTTCACACAAAGGTCTTTGATCAAACTTAAACATTTCACTCTACTGGAGTCAAAGGAGTATAGATGATGCAGGAGCATTAGTTCAGAAAAATATTTTGTATTTATTAAAACTTAGGGGTGTTTAAGTTTTTAAAAGAGTTATATTTTTATAAATAAATTGAGTGGGTTTTATGTATTTTTAATTAAATATTGTAAATAAATCTCAAATATGAGAGAATTTGGTCAGTTGAGGATGTAAAGGGATGAGAGATTTTAATTTAGAAATTAGTTTCATTTATTTTGGGTGAGAGAGGATCCTTAGGGATTCAAGAGTGATTTTAGGATTTGTTGAGATATTTGGGGGTTTTTTGAGTGATTAAAGGGGTGAGAACCAAAATTGGTTCAATTAAATTTGTATAAATTGATATGCCTCAAAGGCAAAATGGAGGAGGTGAGATTAGAGTGCAGATTAGAGAAAAAGTTTGTAAGCCTACGAGCTTTTGTAAAGGGCCAATAATTGGGAAATCAGGCCAAGAAGGAAGACTTCCATGTCAGGTTTGCATGATTAATGAAAGAATTTTATTTTGAGTTAATTTCCATTGTATGGCTATGAGATTATTGTTTATGAATTCAAAGACAATTGAATGAATCAAATTTGTAAGGGATTGACAGTTCGATTTGAATAATCGGTGTCGATGTTGTTAAAAACCACAATGCAAAACTGTTGAAGGTAGAAGTTGGTGAATCGGCGCTGAATCATTGCATGAATGGTTGTTTTTTTTTAAATGTATTTGAGTCCATGGGTTTGGGTATGAAGTAAAGTCTGTGTAGCACCGATCTTTTTGAAATCCATTATCTAGTGGTGAAGGACTGATGGTAATTTAATATTTGGTATAACTGAATTTGTGTTCTCAGCGCATGGATGGTTGAGCATAAGTAGTAATACGATAAGGTTTAAGACCATTTTATATGTTGAATTGAATATCCATTGCAATGAATCTCGAAATGGACGAAGGTCGATTTCATGAGTAGCTCTGCGATGAGCAGAGTTTTAAATTCTGTAGTTGATACCATGTGGTTTACATCTGTTAAAGAGCTGAAGCTGCATATTGAAATCAAACTCTGTTCCTTGTGAAATCCGTTGATTAAACTGCAATCAAATAGAGTTCGATATGATAGGACATGTTATGGAAAGTCGATTTAAATGATTGTAGCATGAACGAGTTGCAGGAAACGTAGCGTTGAAGAAAGCGTGGAGTTGGAATGCGATTCCATTAAAATGGTAGAATCCTGAATGAAGCAATTAAGAGAGGGTCTTCAAGACTGAAAGTTGAGTAATTTTAAAACCCAGATTGTAAACTGGATCGATCAGCCTGGAAGTGGATCGAATCAAATTTCAATTCAAATTGGTATTCAAGAGTTACCACTGTATATAGCGCCGAAGGAATGCTGGAAGTCATGGGGCTTGAAAAGCAGTCGACATGAGTGACCACAAGTGGTGGCGCTGCGCAGGACCAAAATGGCGATGTTTATTGAAGCAATAATCTGATACAGTGTTGAATAAATTAAAACACAATATTGACGCAGAGACAGTTATATTGAATTGCAGTAGTGTAGCATAGCCTGATCAGATCACCTTGCAGGTGATCGAATGGTAAATAGGAAATACGTGATTATTTGATTGTTTTTTTGTTAAACCGGTTCATGTGTTTAATGATAGAAGCGATGGCTAAGATGCGTTGAAGGGCATGTCACTGTAGCTAAGTTTGAAACAGTCTTGAACAAATTCTAAGTTATGCATTCAGATCTTTACAAACTTCTGAAGACGTTGGAGTCAAACTATACATCGAATATCTATTCGATATGATGGATGTGTGGGCAGTAAGTCAAGATTAATGCGTTGACCAAGCCTATGGTAATTTCCTCAAAGAGTTGAAGTGACTTAAGACGACATATCTGAAATTTCGGATTGGTTGATAATTCGAATTATTGAGTTTGTTGAAATCCTTAGTTGAGGGTGAATGGTGTTAAATGATATGTGTTAATAAACTTCTGCATTAAGTTTTTATTGGGATTTTATTAAAGTTTGGGGTTGATGGCATGAAACAAATGATTTGAATATGGGTTCCATAAACCTTTAAAATTTGTGAATCAATGTTACAAGCTTCAAATGAAGAAAATGTCTAAATCGTCAGATTTAGAGTCTTATCTGGGCATTTGTTGATGATACATTTTGTATATGCATAGTTTTGGAGCGATTCTGGGTTTGCAGGGTTACCTGCATCATTTTTGGTATCAGAGCTAGAATAGCTCTATGTGGAGATTCATTTTTTTTTTAAATTGAGTTAATTGCATGTGATGAATGAATATCAGATTTTGAAACTGATGAAAGTTGCAGCACAGGGACACAATGCAGTTGAGGAAGGAAGCAAGATCAACAGGATCTTGAAGGTGAGTTTGCAGTTGATATTTAACTCTGGTTTGAAGATTGTTTGCAGAATTTGGTTGCAAGCATAGTGAAGAAATATCAGTGGAAAGAAGCAGATCACAGCTGAAATGCAGTGATGAAAGAGTTCGACATGGATTCTAAGAGAAAGTAGCGGAACCTGAAGATTCAACAGAGGTTGAATAAATTTGCAGATGAGTGAAGCCTGAAGGAACAGTGGAGAATGCTCGAAAGGTTCCAGTAGAGGACTGGTGATTACCAAAAGACCAGATCCGAAGGAAGGGATTGGTGAGGTAAGTGGCAGCAGAAGAGTTTACTGTTGCAGAGGCTTGGTTCAACTCATGGGTGAGGAACTCATGGCGAAGGAGATGACTACTGAAAGTCATAAAGGAGAGAGCAGAGGTTCAGAAAGAGGCCACAGTAGAAAAAGTGATAAAGATGCCAAGGTAAATGGCATAAGACAACAGCTGACTGATGAAGAGTATGAGAAAGAGAAAGCTGAGATAACATTTCATCTTGAGTTGTTGATGGAATTGTTACAGGAAAATGTGAGAGACCAGAGACATGGCTGGACCATGAGGAAGAGAGTGAAGTGGCAGAGTCTACAACATAAAAGAGATCGACAGATAAACATGCAGTTAACAGAAGAGCTGAAGAAGCTCGAGCAGATGATGGATGTACAGTCGGGGTGTACGAAACTCAGATCAGCTGAGTTTAAAGTCAAGGTTTCCATTGATGAAACAGAGGAGGAGATCATTGATGATTTCTTGAACTATTGGGCAGATCCAGATCAGCTGGATAATGTGAACTCTTTTATTTTTGTAGCTGACAATTGTGATGTGATTACAGGTTTTACTGAAGAGGATGCACAATCTTATGAAGCTGTCGCAAGTGTGGAAAAGAATATTTCAGGAGATAAGTACTCTGAAGAAGAAAGCAATGTTGCGTTTGTACTTGGAGCTGTTATAGCACAGGAAGAAGTTCGTGTGGATGCAGAAGAAGTGAATCAGTCTGAAGCACTGATACGTGAAGCAACAGTTGACCCTGTTGAACTTTGTGATTTTAAAACTGAAGATTTGTGTACGAATGTAGGGACCATAAGTGATGGTGATATGCTTCAGCAATGCCACAGAGAAATTGCATTGTTGGAATATTTTTTGGAGAATTCAGAGTATGACAGGGAGATTGTAGCAGAAGAAAGAGTTCAGTATGGTGAACAAGAGAAGAAAGATATCATGGACGCAGATGATGTACGAGAAAGACTGGTTGATAGTCTTGAGAATTCTTCAGACAATTCTTTGGGCAGAGAGAATCAGCATACTGATGTGCTGATTGATATGGAAAATTTAGAACATCATACTGAAGTGTTGGCAAAGGAGGAAAAGGCACTGATGCCTTATAATTTTTTTTTTAACAAATGGTTTGTGAATGCAGGTGTTATTGCAGGTGCTGAATAACATTTGACTCAGTCAAGCAGTCAAATGAAGGAGAAAGACGAGAATTCTATGGAAACATCTGATCCATGGGATGAAGAAGTTATGTTGCTGGAAAGGATGCTGAATAGTCAAAATTCAGTGCAGGAAGAATCTCAATTCCAGAATTGGGAATTGCAGATGCAGAGAGATGAAGATAGCAGAAAGGAGTACACAATGTACCAGTCCAGTAAGTTGATGATAGGAGAAGGCAGAGAAGAAGTTTTCAGTTGTAGATGGATGATTGGGTGGCAGCAAGAAGTCAGCAAGTGCTAGTAAAAATTGAACGAGTAAGAACTGAGCAAGCCGTCTTAGCTCAGCAGACAACAAGAAATCAGCAATCTGAAGATTTATTGGACAAGGAAATTGAACTAATCAGAAGAATCATGTTGAAAGTATCTCAGAGGAAGATATCAGCAAGGAAGAGAAGCAGCAGCAGCAGCAAAATGAAGACAGAGACAGATTGTGAAAGTGTAGCAAGTGGAGCAAGACAACATAAGATATGGAGACCTGGAGAAAAGCAGTATACGACAGCAGAAATTGATGATGACTTGCAGAACAAAGTGTGGGATCCAGGCAGACCACATGATCATGAGGTCATGAACATTTTCAACCTTGGGATTCTGATGCAGGAGCATTAGCTCGGAAAAATACTTTGTATTTATTAAAACTTAGGGGTGTTTAAGTTTTTAAAAGAGTTATATTTTTATAAATAAATTGAGTGGGTTTTATGTATTTTTAATTAAATATTGTAAATAATTCTCAAATATGAGAGAATTTGGTCAGTTGAGGATGTAAAGGGATGAGAGATTTTAATTTAGAAATTAGTTTCATTTATTTTGGGTGAGAGAGGATCCTTAGGGATTCAAGAGTGATTTTAGGATTTGTTGAGATATTTGGGGGTTTTTTGAGTGATTAAAGGGATGAGAACCAAAATTGGTTCAATTAAATTTGTATAAATTGATATGCCTCAAAGGAAAAATGGAGGAGGTGAGATTAGAGTGCATATTAGAGAAAAAGTTTGTAAGCCTACGGGCTTTTGTAAAGGGCCAATAATTGGGAAATCAGGCCAAGAAGGAAGACTTCCATGTCATGTTTGCATGATTAATGAAAGAATTTGATTTTGAGTTAATTTCCATTGTATGGCTATGGGATTGTTGTTTATGAATTCAAGGACAATTGAATGAATCGAATTTGTAAGGGATTGACAGTTCGATTTGAATAATCGGTGTCGATGTTGTTAAAAACCACAATGAAAAACTTTTGAAGGTAGAAGGTGCTGAATCGGCGCTGAATCATTGCGTGAATGGTTGTTTTTTTTTAAATGTATTTGAGTCCATGGGTTTGGGTACGAATTAAAGTCTGTGTAGCACCGATATTTTTGAAATCCATTATCTAGTGGTGAAGGACTGATGGTAATTTAATATTTGGTATAACTGAGTTTGTGTTCTCAGCGCATGGATGGTTGAGCATAAATAATAATACGATAAGGTTGAAGACCGTTTTATATGTTGAATTGAATATCCATTGCAATGAATCTCGAAATGGACGAAGGTCAATTTCATGAGTAGCTCTGCGATGAGCAGAGTTTTAAATTCTGTAGTTGATACCATGTGTTTTACATCTGTTAAAGAGCTGAAGCTGCATATTGAAATCAAACTCTGTTCCTTGTGAAATCCGCTGATTAAACTGCAATAAAATAGAGTTCGATATGATAGGACATGTTATGGAAAGTCGATTTAAATGATTGTAGCATGAACGAGTTGCAGGAAACGTAGTGTTGAAGAAAGTGTGGAGCTGGAATGCGATTCCATTAAAATGGTAGAATCTTGAATGAAGCAATTAAGAGAGGGTCTTCAAGACTGAAAGTGGAGTAAGTTTAAAACCCAGATTGTAAACTGGATCGATCAGCCTGGAAGTGGATCGAATCAAAGTTCAATTCAAATTGGTATTCAACAGTTACCACTGTAGATAGCGCCCAAGGAATGTTGGAAGTCTTGGGGCTTGAAAAGAAGTCGACATGAGTGACCACAAGTGGTGGCGCTGCGTAGGACCAAAATGGCGATGTTTATTGAAGCAATAATCCGATATAGTGTTGAATAAATTAAAACGCAATATTGACGCAGAGACAGTTATATTGAACTGCAGTAGTGTAACATAGCCTGATCAGATCACCTTGCAGGTGATCGAATGGTAAATAGGAAATACGTGATTATTTGATTGTGTTTTTGTTAAACCGGTTCATGTGTTTAATGACAGAAGCGATGGCTAAGATGCGTTGAAGGGCATGGCGCTGTAGCTAAGTTTGAAACAGTCTTGAACAAAGTCTAAGTTATGCATTTAGATCTTTACAAAAGTCTGAAGACGTTGGAGTCAAACTATACATCGAATATCTATTCGATATGATGGATGTGTGGGCAGTAAGTCAAGCTTAATGTGTTGACCAAGCCTATGGCAATTTCCTCAAAGAGTTGAAGTGACTTAAGACGGCATATCTGAAATGAGATTTCGGATTGGTTGATAATTCAAATTATTGAGTTTGTTGAAATCCTTAGTTGAGGGTGAATGGTGTTAAATGATATGTGTTAATAAACTTCTGCATTAAGTTTTTATTGGGATTGTATTAAATTTTGGGGTTGGTGGCATGAAACAAATAATTTGAATATGGGTTCCATAAACCTTTAAAATTTGTGAATCAATGTTACAAGCTTCAAATGAAGAAAATGTCTAAATTTTCAGATTTAGAGTCTTATCTGGGCATTTGTTGATGATGCATTTTGTATATGCATAGTTTTGGAGCGATTCTGGGTTTGCAGGGTTACCTGCATCAATAGATCTTTGAATGGTCTTGTGATTTCAAGACCTAAACTCTCCATTACTACCTTGGGCATTAAGTTATGAGATGCCCCTGAGTCATGCATAGAATTGTATAAAATTTTGTCATGAATCATCAAGCTAACATAAAAAGGAGGAACTGGCCCTTCTTGGTATCTTCCTTCAATCTCAGGACCAAATAAGAGCCTTGGTTGGTCATCATTGAGCTTGACAGTGTCATTATTTTCCTCTATGTTGAAAGCTTTCAAAATTTGTGATCTATATACATCTTGAGTGACTAGTTCAGTGAGAGGAACATGGATTTTAATCTTGGCAATTTCTTGTTCCAAACTAAAAGGCATCTGATTTTTTACAAGGTTAGTTTTAGCCTTGTTAATCACCACTCTATCAGCAAAATCAGCTTGCTGATTTCCTTTATTTACATTGGTCAAAATTGTTTAATAGGAGCACTAGCTGAAGTGCTAACGCTGCTAAGATTGGCACTTTGTTTTTCATTAATTTGAGTGTCTTTCTCCTTGTTTTGGTCAGAATTTGCAGCCACTGTTTTATCCTTTTGTTTTGTAACTTTGGTTTTGTTCACATGGCTCATTTTTTTAGAGTTTTCAGAGGTTTTAGTTTTGGGAGTTTCCTGATTATTTTTACTCCTAAGGTCATATTCTTTTGGAGTCTCTATGATGACATTTTACAACTCTTGATAGTAATTTTCATCTTCCATTCTTCCATCATCATAGGGTGTGTATAGACCATGTTTCCTATTGTAATGAGCATTAAAAGAATCATTTTCTACTCCCAACAGGTTTATATCATCTTCCTCTATTTGTTCAATTGTTTCTTCAACCTCACTTACATAGTTTTGATGGAAAGGAGGGATGATCTCCTGATTAGGGTCTCTTGGTCTGTTTTGAGGTTGGTTTCTTCTAAAATTTTGATTTTTATTTTGAGATTGATTTCTGTTTTGGAGAGCTGATTGGTTTTGACTAGCTTGTGCTCTCTTAATTATGCTCATATTCTTCATCATCTCCTCCATCATTCTTTCCATCTTTGAGCTAGATGTGGAAGGTGTATATTCCTCTCTAATGGACACTTTCTTCTCATTCCTCATTCTTACTCTTTTCTCCATTAAATTAACTTCCACTGCTAAGGCTCCTTTTTGCATATCTTCTAGAGTCAGAGGGTCTCTTTCTCTAAGTTGATAAGCCATTTCAGGATCAAATCCTTCAGGAAAATTGTTTAAAGTTGAGCCTTGTGGAGGTTTCAGATCTAGGGGAAGTGCATTATACACACTATTGAACCTAGTGCAGTAAGCTTTAACACTTTCCCCAGTGCTTCTTTGGAGATTCTTGTAGTCTGAAAGTATTTGGAGAAGGTTTTTCTTAACTTCCCATTTGTTTAAGAATAACTGATGGAAGGCTTGGAGATCATTAATACTGTGAGGGGTTAAGCCTTTGAACCATTTTCTTACTTCTCACCCTAAAGTCTGAGCAAATAATCTAAGTTTGACAGTTTCATCATCAATCTCATTTCTGTCAAAATAGTCATTCATCTTGTCCACATGTTGTGAAGCAGTAATAGTACTACTGGCATCAAACAATGGTATCTTGGACTGATAGTCCTGTGGAATATTAAATAAAGGTAAAGGAAGGACTAGGGGAGCATACCATGTTGCCATGATAGGAGGTTGTGGGAACAATGGGGGGTTTACAGGTGGATGAAATGGTGTGGTTTGAACAGTGGATGTGTGGATAACAGAAGTGGATGAACTAGCAAGAGATGTTGAGCAGATCTAGGATGAGAGAAACCAAAATTATGAAGGAAATGCAAATCAGGTGGAGTAGTTTCTCTGCTACCAGGATGTTCACTTGTATCTTGGGGTGAAAGTGAGGGCTCAAAATATATCTGATCTATATCCTCAAGTGACCTAGTTCTGAATGGGTTTCTTAAGTCAACTTGTGAATTTTGTAGAGCTACAAGGTTTTCAGGAACAAAACTAGCTCTATGGAGTGGTCTGTCAATAGTTAAAACTTGAACTTTAGGAGACTTCCTAAGTATTCTTTCAGGATTATCAACTATCTCAGGAGGGTTTGGGTCCGGATAGGCTCTAGTGTTGATCCTATGTGAAGCCAGATTGTTTTTCAAAAAATGAGAGAGGCTGAAGTTTTTTAGAACTGTTTTGAAAGTATTACCTCTCACGATGTCTTATCTAATATGGGACTAGGCTCTTAAAATTCCTCAAGGTTTTTTAACACAGTCCTAAATAGGTCTGGAGACCTAGATGAGTAATAGGCCTACAGGGGCTCGTGGAGTCGCCAGGTGGAATCTTTTTAGCTTTTGTGAAGGTAAAATGTTTTATGGTTCCACCACCATGTTTATTATGAAGCCAATCTGAAATGGTTTTGGGTTTTTCTGAGTTTTTATGGTTATGAGAGTGTCTTGTGTCTGATCTTAACACTTAGCTAAGATGTTCAAACCAACAGAGTCTACTCTTATGGCTTAGCTAGCTAATTCCTTCAAGGTTTGATAAGGCTTTGTGAGAATCCTAAGGGTTACTTAGTTTGTCACTAATTCAAATAAGTCCTATCATAATTACCATTTGCTTTGGTAGTGCTTGAAGAGAGCTGCTCATATTATACTGGACAGTGAGTGTTTTGTTTTAAGGATTTTACTCAGGGTCCCACCATGATTGCCACTATGTTGTAGTCTCATGTTTTGATAGATTGGAAAATAAAAATACAAGGCAAAATCAGAACCAATCTTTAGAGTTCCAGGATCTAGTCCTCCTGTTCTCAGAGAGGGATCTCTCAAATTTATTTGTTTTGCAAAGATTTATCTTGTGTGCTTTGAGTTTTTATTTTTATACTAGTTATTAAGTGCAAGTGTTTGTTTTGTTTGGTTGAATTGATACTGCAGAATATGAAAGGTCTAGGAAAGATAGGTAGAAAGAGGAAATATCTGATTCATTGGGCAATGGAGTCAAAATGAAGTTGGTAACAAGCTCACAAATGGATATGGGATATCAAAGGGAAAATCTAACTTGGCCACAAGATTCTTTAGTTTTGTGAATGAGATGAACATTAATGATTTTGAAAAGAGAGGTTTAATTCTCAACAAAGGAAAATTGAAAACATAACTTGAACCTGAAGTGGCATTTGATAGATAGGGCTA
Source organism: Pinus albicaulis (assembly GCA_034641835.2). NCBI lineage: Eukaryota > Viridiplantae > Streptophyta > Pinopsida > Pinales > Pinaceae > Pinus > Pinus albicaulis. Next base: position 1,982,344,658 of record CM076578.1, read on the forward strand.
ACCATGAATTCTACAAACACACTTTAAGCAAATAATGACTTCAAGAAAACTTTCAAAATGAAATCTAAGATTCGGGGAACTCCCTATTTCCTCAAATATTTTATTTCAAAGGAATTTAGAAAACATGAAAGATTCACTGATAATTGCAGGTATAGAAGAGGGAACTCCTAAACATCAATGATTACAACTATAAAGACCTTTGAAACAACTAATTTAGCAGGAACAAAGGGTATGATCAGAACAAACATCTTTGGCAAACTACAAACAGTGGTACTTCAAAGGGAGACTTCAAAAACAGTTTTCAAGTGGTAGCAGACAAGCAGGGAAAACCATAAATCATGCTGAGACCAACTATTTGAACTATTAGAGAAATAAACAAGCATGAGGACTAAAGAGAAAGTTTGAAGACTCTAAAATACCTCAGCAGAAGAAAACATAGAACAGTGAAGGATAAACAAGTCTAAGGTGCTTCCAGGAGTCATTTCTTAGCCTAAACGTTTTATCCTACTATAGCAAGAAATTATGAAACATAATGAAAATAGGAAAAACAACAGACAGTTTAGAATACATCACCAATAGCCAAGCTCAGGGATCCAATGATAGAGCCTTCACAAGGACAAGCATGTCACACCAACATCAAGCTTCCAAGACTTCAATTTCTTCTTCAACTTCAAACAGATTATGTATTATTTCAGAGAGTTTCAACATTACAACTAGTGATCAACCAACCAACAACTCCTCATCTTCTTCAGAATTATTTATAGAAGAAATGAGGAGGTGGAAGAGTTTTAGGATTGAAGTGTAATAAATTATACACTAAATGCAACTCCTAGCCTTGAAAACCATGCAAGGCATAAGGTAGGAATGCATCGAATTACAACTCTGTTTCATTTACTCTGTTTATGCTTTTTAAGGCTCAATGGGTAAAAACATTGACTTTAAGGAACTTTCTTATCTTTTCAATAACTTCTACTGACAGTTGGGATATTTGTTTTGCTTGTAATAATTGTTTAGCTATCTTTGGCCTTAATGTTTCGGACCGAGATTTGATCTGGGTATTCCTTTGAGGCAGAGAGTTGCAAGGTGGCAATATAGTAGCTGGGGAATCAATTAGCCCCTTTAATATGGCTCTGAGGTGTTCTGGATCTAATTATCTGTTTCCTAAACACAGTGGTTTATATTCGGATCAGTGTTTAGGCTTCATTAAACCATAATATTCGTCTTTGACAATAATTCACTTTCATAATTGATGCTGACTATGTTTTGCTGTTTGCAGGTGCGCAGAGGGTTTACTGGAGTTTTTTCTCAGAAAATCGATAATCATGACTTTATTGATTCCCTAAAAACATTTAATTATACCTTTGAAACCCTTTAAAATGTATCAAAAAGGCCGTAAGGATCATCATCCTTGGCCAATAACAGTGTAATCACCTACGGAGAGTTTTAACTTTAACTTCATTAAACTTGCACAAAAACACAAACATTATTAAAATCCTACGTTTTGTTGGTTTAAAATTCTTTGGAGGGTTTATGGAGGTGGTTTGAAGCTGTGCAGATGAGAAAATGCAGCGTAAAAAGGGAGAAAAACCTAGTAGAACAACTAACCAGGTGAAGAATGGAGTTTGGGCATGATATTGAATAAGGGCCGTTGGATTAGATCAAAGAACGGAGATCTACGATTGAGATCATTCAATGAGTTCATTTGGAGGAATGATGGTAGGATTAAATGAGGATCGTTGATCTGCAAAGATCAACGGTGGATATTTATCGAAAGGTTTAAACTATTGGGCTTGTAGAATAACAAAGAAAGGTAGGGCTTGATCTGGACAGTTATATTTTTGGAATGGACGGTCCAGATTTAATCGGAGATCGCATCGTGGAAGGCAGAAGGGAAAGTGGAAAGTTTCGATGCGATTGCATATTGACCGTCGGATCGGAGGGATGATCGACGGTGCAGATTTAATTGGCGGGTGTGATGGTCAGAGGGATATGGCAGAGCGCGATTATATCTTAGCCGTCGGATCTGTAGGAACGAATAGTCGAGATTAGTTCGGAGATCGAAAAATCAGAGGAGGGAAAGGGATGGCACTTCAGATTTTGCGCGATGCGATTAAGCGCCAGCCATCAGATTTGGGAGTAGATCGACAGTCAATATTCAATCAGAGGGGTAAAGGAGGAAGGTTATGGGTGCGATGCGACTTTAGCGCTGGCCATTGGATTTATAAAGATCGATGACGAAGATTGGATCTGGGGTCAAAGGGAGAAAACTCATTGCATTGGAGATTTTTTGGAAGAACAAAGGAAAAATGTTAATATAAAGCTCCGATTTCTGATTTGCGATTACGCCTTAGCACTTGGTCGCGGCTCCGGGTTTTTTGCAGAAAAGGGGCATGGGGCTAAAGCCGAAAAGGGGCTTAAGGCCTTATATAAAAATGAAGGTTTTTAGGCCAAAATGAGGGTTTTTTAGAGGTTTTTGAGGGTTCCGATAAGGTTAAAAAAGGAGTTTTAAACCTTATCAAAGGGAATTTATGAAGGGAATGAAGGAAAATGAGGGAAAAGGAGGAATTTTATGAAGAAAAAGGGGATGAAAATGGTGTTATTAATGGATGGAAGGAGGGGTAAAATGAAGGGAAAAATGGGTTTTTAAGCAGTCTTCTTCTTCAAGAAAACAACAGAATTTTCAGGTTTATGAGGGAAACAACAGTGAAGATTAACTAAGAGATTAGTTATCTTCATAAAAATTTCAAATTAGCCACTTTTGGTATAACAGAATTTATCAATGGCTAAAAATTACCAGCAGTTCTACCATTTCTAGAGCGCTCCACCAAATTTTGACTTTTTGCCATATTTTTCGAGCTTATCTGCAGTCTCTCCACATTTGGGGGAGTTTGTTTAGGGGACATTGGGCATAATGTTGTTTTGGTCATAACTTCTCCAATATTGAACCTTTTTGGACGAAATTGTAGTCAATTTTGACTATTTTCAGCATTCCAGAGCCATTCGGATAGGTTCCAGAGGTAGTAGAGTTGTTCTACAGCCATTTTAGCTTCAGGGAAGTTTGGAGATCCACTAGGGCCATTGGGGAAATGGAGTTATCTAGAGTTCTACCTCACTGTTTGAGGTGAACCAAAAACCATTTTCAACTATTCTCAACTTTCTGAACCTAATGGAAGAGTTTTCAGAACTATTTGAGGACTTATATAGCCCAAAAAGCTTCAGAGTAATTCAAATATCCATCAGGGCCTTGTTGAAGAAGGCACTGTAATTGGTAATTTTTCACTGTTTAGTGAATATGGAAAGGAATTTTTAGAATTTTCATGTATTCTGATTCTATATTTACAGTTATATTTGCCTATTGAGGCACTTTTAAACTTTTATTATCATTTTGGAGAATTTTAATACAAGAGGACAAGCTAATTTGCGAGGCCTAGTCTAGCAAACGTAGCCCAGGAGGGGTGAACTGCTCACAAAATATCCGAGTCATGTTATGATGCAGTTATTTTGCTACATATTTTTTATTTAATATGTTAAACAACAAACTTAATTAACATTCCCTCACACATAAGACTCAGAAAACATATCAAAAACACTTTGTTTAACCTGCAACACATGGAGAATTTTTCACACATTTAATTAAATGGAAATGGATACTTTGCACAACATTTACAAAATTTACAAATACTTCCATTTTCAGATCAGTGAGGGTGCCTAGGGAAACGCGATTGGGTGGTTCAGGGAGGGTTGGGTTGGGTCATGTGAGGGTTGAATCATGTTTTGTTGTTGGAATTGGAATAGGTATACTATTGTGAACATTGCCTCAGCTCAAAACCTATTTGGAATAGACTTCCTCTGCAACTTACACCTAGCCATCTTTGTGATAGTACAGTTTTGCCTCTCAACCAATACATTTTGTTGTGGAGTGTAAGGTGTAGTATATTGTCTTTGGATCCCATGTTTAGCAAAAAATTTATTGAAATATTTTAAGTAGAATTCCCCACCAGTATCATATCTAAGAGAGGCAATGTGACAACCTAACTATTTCTCTATTAATACTTTGAACTTTTGAAATTCATTAAACACATCATATTTTAATTATAGAAAATATACCCACATTTTTCTACTGAAATAATCAACAAACGGAATGAAGTACCTAGCACCAGTGGTTGATGCCATGTTCAATGGTCCACATATGTTTGAAAGTACCAACTGAAGGACCCTCTATGCTCTCCAATATTTCCCTTCATAAAAATATGGTATTCAATGTAGCTTCCCTACCTGACAAGCTCTGCAAACTTTGTGGATCTTCTACAGAATTTTCGGAAGTCATCATGCTCAAAATATTCTACCCCTCTTCAAGTGCAGCTACCTGAAGCTTGACACCTAAATCCTAAACCCCTTCCAGCTTCTAAGTAATTCAAAACTTAGGAGAAGTTTGGAAAGGTCCAACCTCCTCATCAAAAACAACTTCACTATTGAAGCTTACCCTATCTGTGGCAATATCAATCAACCTATAAACCTTATAGTGTTGTTGTACCCCATAATCATTATCTTTGTTGTACCCTTAAATCCATAAACCACTAACACCTAAACCTCTAACCCATTAACCCCTAAACACCTAAACCATTAATGCTTAACCCATAACCCATTAACCCTTCACCCCTAACCCCTCAAATCCTTAACTGCTAAATCCCCTAACCCCTAAGCCCCTAATACCTAATCCCTTAAACACTAAATCATTATTCACCTAACCCCTAACTGCGCCTAAATCCCCTAACCCCTAAGCACCCAATCCCTAATCCCTTAACCACTAACTCATTATTCCCCTAACCCCTAAATGCGCTTAAATCCCCTAAACCCTAACCCCCAAATCCCTAACTGTTTAACCACTAACTCATTATCCCCCCAACCCAGATCCCTAATCCTTTAATGACTAACTCATTATTCCCTTAACCCCTAAATGCGCCTAAATCCCCTAACCCCTAAGCTCCCAATCCATAACCCCTTAACCCCTAAGCCCCCAATCCCTAATTAGTTTATGTGAGGAGCCATGTTTAGGGTTACAATGACTATGCGCAACAGCTGTAAGCCCATTATTTTATTGATTCGACACTGATTCAGGGGACTTCATCTGATTTACCAACAAATGTCAGTGGTGATATAAATGTTTTTACTCATGACATATTCAACATCTAAAGGGTATACGCTCATAGTTGAGTGTCCTCTTCCACAACTCATCTTGAAATTAGATATTTATTGATTTCAGAAGGGGTCAAATATGTTCATGTATACACATATGCATACATGCTGTAATGTGCCACAACATAATGAATGGATTCATGTGCTTTACCTTTCCTTTTACCTGGTGTTTTACCATATTCAATGAAGGATTGTGCAATGCCACTACCATAGGAAGTGCAACACTGAAATAAAATTATGATACCAAACAACACATAGTGATGAAACAATGCTTGGTGATGAACCAATGATCCAACTCGACATAAACGCAGATTATAGGGGTATCATTCCAATGAACCAAGGGAAAAATTAGAGAGAACGCAGTGGGAATGGAGGGGATATCAGGAAAGAATATAGGGAGGAACGTTGAAAAGCGAGAAGAAATCGAGGGAAAAAATCAAGCATGCTGATGGTAGAGCTCGGGCCCATACATCAGTGGGATAGAGCTACAAGACTTGGAGCCCTTCGCCGTAAACTCACCAGTGAAGTTCACCACACTGAATCATGAAAATAACTGATATATAACTCAACATACGAAATGAAACATTTATCAGATGTGAGCCAAGGACCTGCCAAACACCAAGTGTAATGCTTCTCCCATGATTCTTCCATCCCAAGAGTGCACATAATGGTGAGGTCATAAATGAACCTCAATCATCTGTCAGAGGAATTCAAAACCATATCCAATCCTATGTATGATCTCTCCCCTTGACCTACATCGATTAAAAAATAGATATTTCATAATCCTTTGTAATCACACATAACCCATCTCCCTCCATCATGAATTTAATGAACCTCAATATTTTGTCAGAGGAATTCAAAACCATATCCAATCCTGTGTATGATCTCGCCCCTTGACCTACATCGATTAAACAATTGATATGTCATAAATCCTTTATAATCGAAATAACCCATCTCCCTCCATCATGAATTTAATGTGAAATATGGAGGCTCTACATAACCTGATGTGTAGCCACACATGATATGAATCCCTCCAAGTGGATTCCATGGCACGTTCACCAAGGCCTACTTGAAACTTGGACACACAAACCGTTTGCATGTCAATCATGAGCGAGAGGATAAATTTTTCACTAGAAAACGGAAAACCAATGGACTTAAGCTGAAATAACATCCTCATAAGGGAATCATTCACTTTATCCTTAAAATCACAAATTTTCAACACTGTCCTTTTCTAAATATAAAGGAAAAAGGGGTTGTAAACCTTAAAATAATTAATGATAAATGAGATTCCATTATTGCTAACCCAAAAAAAATTATTGCAAGATGGAAGTCATAGCCCAAAAATGAAAATAACTTTCCACTACCCTACCACTAAAAGCATAGATGATCCCATATACAACATGAAATCCTTATATCTTCTTCCTAACTAGTTCCTTTTTGATGTTGTAGGTTTTAGATATTTTTTATTCTAAAGAGAAATTATTTTTTCCCATTGTTGGATTTTTTTCTTCACTCTTGCAAAATTGTTTTGCTCAAATTGTTTACTTTCCCACATAACTTGCATCCTAATTAAATTCCATATTTCTTAGCAATAGAGATTTTCTTATTTTTGCAATGAATTTTCCACATATATAATTTTAATAAACCCAAAGTACAATGTTTAAATCAAACCTAAGTTCCAAATTTTTTATACATTGGCATTTGAACGGTTTTAATACGTATTATGGTGGAGCATTACCATAAACTATGGTTTTAATATCAACAGAGGCATTTCAAACGAATTACATGGTGGCATATTCATTAACCTATGGTTCAAAGGTTTCAGATTTCCAAATTTAAATGTGTGTTAAACGGTGGAGGTGTATTAATCGCGGGCCTTTCAAAATTTTAAATTAATCACTACATCTACCCCATGTAATCACTACAGCTACTTTCCACCTCCATAATCGACTCAAACCCTAGTAGTACCATTACTGAAAAATCAACAAAAATAGTTATACGCCTCCTGCTGCAAAGAACCACTCGCGAAACATGCAAGAAACTCTAGAAGTATGCCATTTTTAAAGAAATATGGATACAATTTGACAATTTTCTCATACATTTAACAAATCGAATTCTTTCCCGTGACGCGCTCTATTCTCCTTCCCCGGTAGCCAGAACTTACTCTTATTGCAGGCCCTTCCTCCATCAGCAGGAAAAATGGTAATGTGGTTTCTTCATTCTTCAATAGTAGTTTTTTTGTTGCATGCAAAATGTTTGAAGAAACTCTGCTTAAAGCTCCTCGATTCCCGTAGGAAAAAATGAGAGCAATCCTCATTAAAAGTAACTTTACACTAGTGTTCCCACAGAAAACCAATTGCAGTTAGCCAAACTGTGTGCCACAAAGATTTACAGCATATCTTATTCCACCACTAGCACAGTTAAGTGTTCACAATAACTCCAAATTTCTTTCAGGGATGATAGCCTGCCTCCTTCTCACAACTTGGTATCTAACTGTTTTAAAAATTTCCCAGCAACTCATCTAGCACCAGCGAAAGGGCCAAAAATTTCAACATATGTATAGCCATTTGTCAGGTCGAAAAAAAATTAGATTATTATTGATTGAATACAGAGAGCTTGAGCTATATCAGGCAAGGTCAGGGTAGAGCTAAATTTCAACTTATATACAGATAATATTTCATGTTTCGAATCCAATATACACCAAAGTAGACTGCAATTTTTTGAGAATCAGAACAGTCATAAGTCTATAGATGCCAGCCTAATAATGAAGGCTTATAACACAAACCTAACAAACAAAAGTTCTTGTTTCCTGGAAAAAGAGGATCACTCGGAAGACTTTTCCATGTGTCATTGTATAAATTGAAAGCAATTTCACACGGGCTTAAATGCGTATCAATGCACATCCAATTCCCTATTGCAGAACATACCCATGGAGAATAAAATTTGAGAGGAGCCATGAACTCTGAATAGATACTTGGAGGCATCTGTTGAAGCTCAGTCCAAGCTTTAATATCACGGCCCACAGATTGCAATTCCCAAATATATATTTTTTCAATATCTTTATGAAGGTTGTTAACCACTCTCCCAACCATGATTAGGCAACCATTGCTCTCTGCAAGGACCAGAGTAGAAACAGAGCATGGCATGGCTGCATAAATTTCAGACCAAATGCCACTCTCGGCATCAAATCTAACAACTCCATATGGAAGCTCTGTGATACATTAGAACAAGCCTTTACACCACACTCCTGGATTTGACCCAAATTTTTCATTGGGTAGGGGGTTGTCTGCCATTCTCCAGTGACCAGTACTGGAATCATAAATTTCAGTATAAAGGGTATATACTCTGGAGTTTATGGGAGCAGAAATAATTCTATTCTCTTCTCTTGCTACTACAATTTTATATGAGTGGCCATCCTTGTTTAGACACATGGTTGCTTTGTGTATCAGCTGAATTCTGAAAGTTGGAGGTAATTGGTTCACCGTCTTCTTAATTGGATTGCAGATTGATAATATTTTGAACTCTGCAACGAGATTCCCCAAACATAAAACACTTCCTGCTGCAGCAATAATAGACATCCGAGGAATTGAAGGGTTAGGAATCTTGTACTAGCGGTTCATTCCGAAGTCAAAGGCAGATGAGAATTTACCGGTTGTGCAAAGTGCACATTGTTATTCTAGTAATAGCTCAATTCAATGGAGATACTTCATGATCATAGCTGTTTAAGACTTATAGCTATTGGTTCAATCGGTTCAATAGCATTACCTGTATCAGTGATAGTTATTGTATTCATTACCCTTATATGCTTGAATATGGAATAAGAGCATATGTTCAAGGTATGATAACCATTGTTATAGTTACAGTAATTAAATAAGCACAATCCTTGTTACATATTAGAGCTTATAGAACTACTTCTTCTTATGTAATAACATGAGTTTCATCTTAATTCACTTATACTGGTAAAGCACAAGGACCTACGTAGTTCCCCTAATTATTGGACATGGATTGAGCTTACTTAAGCTATCATATATGTTTCACCCACACGTATAGAAAATTAATCACCATATCTATGAACTCCATAACCTAGTAGTACAACATCTCTATATTATAGAAAGATCATAACATAATTACAATAATCATTACACATAGGGAATGTGATCAATTACCATGGATTAGCTATCATAGTTAATAGTACAAGTGATTATCAGTGTTTATGATGTAGTATTCCCATTACTTATAGCTTAGATATTAACTGTGATCATCTAGCTCATAACTAGTCTTAGAGAGGCTATAATCACAACTGCTTAGTAAGCATCATCATTAGACCATAAACATGCATCTTATAACTGATATCGACCCTATGTAATCATGTGAATCACAAAGAAGCTTATCTTCATTATGGAAACAATGTGAATCGTTTCATCTAACTAACCTTTACTAACACGGTTGAATAGTAGAGGTAATGTGAACACTGGTAGTAACATAATACAAGCTGATGATTGGTTATGGATAGTAGTAAACCCATTGCACTTGAAGCTTACATCAATGTTGCCCCGTATAGAGATTCCACAATGATTGCAATCTAATCGTACGATCTACATAACATATAAGGATATATTTATTACTAGTATAGCTTGGTTAGATTAAATATGAATACTATACTGATTTTAAAAGGCATGATATGTGATTCCAGATAAGGGTATTAGTACTACATGATGATTTGTGCTTATGAGTGCTTTATACAAACTATGAGCTTTGATAGCTCTATGAATATGAGTAATAGAATGGTACTAGCTCTTATTAGGTAATGTTCTTTAGCTGTAATACTGATGTTATCATTTCTCAAAGGGTATTGGTTCTCTGAATCACGTAAGCTCTTAGATAAGTGTGATGAACTAACCCCATGAAAGTAGGCAGTCCTATCGATTCATTCTAATCACATGCGTTCAACCATGAATCTCCTCCTGCTACTTGGAATTGGGTATCTGTATAATATCATGAATACCATGGAATTACTACTATTCCATCAACCATGAATGTTCACTTGCTATCATAGATTCCAGTATGAGATACCAATGGTGTCGAATAGAGGGAAACGTATGGATTGCATAGTACAGAAAAATGGTTGTCTATTACGCAAATAAATCTAGTACTCATTATATCTAGTAATTAGGGAATACAAGGTAGCTATCAGCTTATCTTATCCATTGCTTGTTACTAATGCCATATATCAATAGGGTTTAACTTGGAGCTATTCCATTGAGTAATCACATATTACTAGTAATTCCATATCAATGGTGGTATGACTCTAATCATCACTATTACTATTCCATTGCTTTAATCATGGCTCATAGAAAGATGGAGATTCAATGGAGTTCGTACTCATAACACAGACCAAACATGAGGTATAAAGATAAGAAAGCAGGTTTATGTAAATAATACTGGTTATTACAATCACAAAGAGCTCCATCATCTTGATTATGTAAATAAGGTATACTCTATTCCGTAATCATAGCTATTCCATTGGGTTCATGGTAAAGATACTAGTAAGTTGAACAAAGAACGTATTACGTATAGTTTAAGCATGAAGTACTACCAATAGTTATGTATTCTACATAATTAACTCTATGTTCTAAGATAGTATCGATACTGATCTATTCCCATTATGTGTAAATGAGCTTACTCTGAATACAGGTCACTACTATGTAGTAATGCTAAGCACAATATAGTGTAATCATAGCATTAGTAGTAATACAAGTGAATCATTGTACATATGCCTTTTTACCTATAGCTAATAGATGATGATAAAACTCCATTACCTTTATATATGTATACAATGATCACTAGTTACAGCTTAATCGAAGGCTTACAACTAGCTTGAACGTGTTACATTCCTTGTATCACCTATGTTAGTTACATATAATAAGTAATCCCATAATATTAGTGGAATAGAAACATGAGTGTAATCTATGTTCAAGTTGTTGCAGTCCATCTAATACTCAAACTAAGATGTATTTTATTACCATATCATCTTAGCTTAAAGGATTTTATTACGAGCATCTACATATTGGCATACTACTAAGAACATTGTGATTATTAGTCATAATATGCCTATACCACTCTTCATTGATTACTGGATACGCTGTGTGTAATGTAAGTATATTAATTGACCTTATCCTATGTGTTTACCTTTGTTATGGAATTACTTACAGCTAGTAGTGGCATTGATTAGCTTATAGTTATGTTAGAAGTGTAACCCATTGATTATACTACATGCATAGCACCTGTTTCCCCTTATTCTCTATGGTTCTATCTCATCGGTTAATCAGTACTAGCAAGTGATCTAACATGGAGAGTATATAAATACAAACATTCATTATGCATAATACGTAATGGGTTCTACATATCACCATTTTGTCCCTATTTGGGTATGTATAATACTGTTGACATATGAGTGCAATGAATATGGAATAAAGGGTGAACATTTACCCATATATAGGAAGTGGTGATCAGACTTATCCCCATAGTTATACAGATTAAGCTAGGTGTACTATGAGTAAAAACCAATGACCAAACACAATGACTAGTATCAGCTTGAACTACAACATCATGTAACCATAGGCCGGTATCGACACTATTCCCATAATCTTCATCACATCCAGGTAATGACGCATCACTTCTATGAGCTTAAGCATATTGAATATGGATAAGCCTATAACCCTTTCCATGATCATTGAATACTAAGAGATTAGATAAAAAGGAGTGCCATATGTAACATATGGATATGATACGATCTAACCCTACCTAATCACACATAGTTACCATACCTTATTCACAACATTCTAGTACAACCATCACTATTACTTAAGCTTCTATACCTAATATGTAAACAATTATCACTAACACTAAGCTAGACTATGAATACCATAGATACTAAAAGATGATGTATGTTCTGTACACACTAGTCTATACATGATTACCTGTATATATTAAATAATTAGTACAAATTAATAGTAGTACAACTTAGCTTATGTGCTAGTTTCATATTACACATGATTAACAAGGGTAACCATTCTATTATGTTCAACGATTCCACCTATTGTATTCACGTAATCTCTAAGATCATAATTAAAATGGTAGTAAGCTAATGTAATACAAGTGATTCCACTACTGGTTATGAAGGTTACACTTATCTAGTTTCCCTAATCAATACAGGTTATTTATAAGCACAACATAAGCTCATAGAATAGAGTTTATTCAAAGCTTATATTGGAAATAACATAGTGTTCAATATAGCTATGTTTAATATGAAGAGTGAAAAGCCTATTCAAGCTTACATGGTTCGAATCCATGATATTAACTATTCCCATAGATAACACGTGGTTAAAAAATCCGATACAAACGAGAAACAAGCTTAAGTGTTCATAGTTAAGCATAGTGTAATAGAAATCCATAAGTAGTAGTATTATGAATAATCTACAGATATATGAAACTGTAATCATACTAGTCTTAAAGCTCATAATGAGTGAATATAAGATAGTGATACATTCCACTAGTACCTGTTGAATAAGCTGTGTTAGACCCTTATCTAAGCTTATGGACCTATGACTACCTAGCTAGACTAGTATAAGCACTAAGCTCATGAATAGTACCAATAATCACCTTGTTTCCCACTTTCATTACATCACTTGTATAAGATGAACAAGAGCCATTGATTAGTAGAGGTTCAATATTGTATGTAAACACATAGTCTATTATGTAGAAGTGATTCTCTATTCAGTGTTACTAGCTTAGAGTATGATAAGGATCCATATTAGTGTAGTTTGCTATGCTTTACTATGTATTGGTAAGGTATATGCAAGGGTTCCACTTCGAACATGGATAGTTTATATTAACTCTTACTATTATGTGTCAATAATTAGCATGAAGCTGAGAAATGGAGTTAGCTAGGAAAAAGACTAGTATGTAGATTAAGCATAAGGAGTGCCATTAAGTAACATGATGATAGTATGGTAACTCAACACAATAAGATGGGTATCATTCTAGTCCCTATATGTTTTATATGAAATAACAAAGTTGTTGTAATGAGGGAGGGGAAACAATGAAGATCAAACTTAAACTTTGATTCTTAGAAGAATCCTAGAATTACAACAACTTTGTTATGCCCTAAAAAGAGACATCTTACAGCTCGTAGAACCGATTAAGGGAGCTTGGTTTTAAATTATAGAGATTCAGAGTATTTTTTATTGCTAGCAGTTAAAACAGAGTGCAATTGAAACCATTGTTGGGGATTGTCCTTGGCACCTTCAACAAATAAATAATGCCTTTCAATCCAAATCTAAACAGAGCATTCATGTTGTTTATCGAACAATAATTGAAGGAGCTTGAAATCGATGGTGATTAATTGTAGAGAGTGAACATCCATGATGCTGAAGTAGATGGGCCATAGTCCCACTGTTTATAGATAATAAGTGGAGATTGATGTTAAATTTCCTTTTCTGATGTGTTAATATCCAAAAAAGAGGATGTATGTTGGAGAAAAAAAGGCACAGGAAAATGATATATACTACCAAATATCTATGCATTGACTCCAACCACCTTCCAATTAATGATTTGGTAATCAACACACTGGTAAAAAGGGCATTGAAATTCAGTGAAAATATATTCATAGACTCAACTAACCTTTAATAGAAAAGCCTACCCACAACTAATAAACAAATCAAAATATAAATGACTATTTATTAGTTACTCCTAGCTCATTTATATCCTTGCCAATAAATGCATTAGGATATCTCCTTAAAGTGGCCTAAATATAAGGGAACATTCAAGGCATTCTTCTTCTTAGTGATGGTCAGTTAATTAATCTTGATTTAATTGAGGATTCTCTTCTGACCTTGGATCTCACACGAAACTCTTCTAAAGGGCACATGATGTATGGAATTCTCTATTAAAGTAGTTGGAGATGTGGTGAGTGAGGAAAAGGTATAAGCTCTTGTCTTGGTTATGAAGATATCAACTTGGCTTTTCATAAATTTAAAATCTATTAATCCTAATCATATGATAAGATAATTGGCATCTCTTTTGGTACCAATGTATCCCCTAAGATGTATCAATGGGTTTTGAACAAGTTTGAAATCAAGCTTCTAAATTGTAAAGCCTACAACTTATCATTATCAGGTGGAATCAATACATGATTTCTATTCCTATTCTTTGTTCCTTTCTAAAAGTTGTAGGAAGATGAAAATGATTACAAAAAATTCTTGTGTGGGAAGAATGGAGGGAAGGAGATCTTCCTCTAGTTTTATAGGCATCTATACGTTTACTGAGGGAGGGCAAATGCCCTGGTTTGATTGATGTGTGAGCTTAGACAGTAGTGTTGACAATTCAATGGTTAGTGCAATGAGTGGTCACATATGGTGAATTCTTGTTCAACATTTCATTTACAATGATACTCTTATAGGGGTTATTAAAGGTCCATTTGGAATATATGATATAATAGTTGGTGGTGTTTCTCAAGGTCTCTGGATCAACTATCCTTTAAAAAATTTGGTAGGCATGGTATTTAGTGTCCAATCACCTACATTGGGACTTTGCAAGCCATAGAAATGAGTGACATATAGCAGTGAGATCTATTTATAGCCTCCCATTGGACATGAAGCTATATGGTTTAATATATTTTTCTTGTAGGTAAGAAACTAATCACAAAAGATATTGTATGTGGGGGAATTTGTTTGACAAGGCAATGATCACTTTGTTACCATGGAGAGTATTAATTGATCTCAATTGGTACAACCTGCTAACAAAGTTCCTTTTCAAAAACTCTGTAAGATCATTTGGAGTCTAGTTTGTTCAAGATCAATTATAGCACTCAACAATTTATTTTTTACACTTGGAAATGGTCTTATGGGAAGCCCTTTACATATTAGAAAAATAAAGAAATTTTTCTATGCTCTGTAACACTACTCACTATTTGTGGCAACTACTTAACATGTCAACTTTGCTTGCCAACATGGTGAGCCGACTTGACATTTTGGTCCAATCTCATTTAATTCTAGACAAACTTGGTTGGACTATTTGTAGTTGAACTGGATTGTTTAGGAACAAACTGGTTCAAAGGGCTCGATGTCTTCTTGAACATCTAGGGTTAATCCAAATCAAATGGTGAACTTATTTTCTGTTTGTTACAAGTGTGCTTGCATCTTAATATAGAATCTAGGAAACTGTTTGGGGGAATGATGTGGATATGCTAAATTGGTTGATTGCAACATGTAAGAGTTAGAGCTATTATTAGTTTGCATATTTTCCATTATATAGTTATGACGACTACCCCATTTGTGGATACCATTCCAAGCTTCACTGAAAATCTCTTTAGCCTCATCTAATCTACCTACTTTGTAGAAATTGTCTACGAGCAAGGTGTAAGTATAAAAATCTCGCTTACAACCCTTACTTTTAATTATACTCAACCACTCTAGGGCCTCTTTAATGCACAAAGTTTATGTATTAGAAAGGTAAATTTAGAAATTATTTCAGTTTTAATTTTGTTTTTTCAAGTTAGATATTGTTTTCAAGTTTTCACATTTCTAATTTTATTGCAATGTGGCAGATTGATCAGGGTAGTACAGGAACAACCCCGAGATAGGATGATTGTGGAAAGGGGCTAGCGGAAGAACATGTAAAGTTCCATCATTGCTCTATCTTCATGTATTTTAGTTATTTACATAATTGAAATAATATTAATTTTGTTCAAATATGCAGACACTTGGCCATGGTATGCCTGATGATTCCCTTTACGAGGAAGAGCTTTCTTCATCCCCATCTCCATTGTTGTTGCTACGAAAAAAGGCATGAAAAGTAAAGTTGGAATTTGAGCGTTGGGTAGACGCTTCTCCTCAAACACCTGAAATAGAAATGAGGATAACACAACTTATTACCCAGCTAGAAACATATAAGGTAATAGTAAAAAATCAAAAGGATATTTTTTTTGTTCTGCATGAGATTAATTGTGATAGTTTGATTTTTAATTTTTACATTAACTAAAATAACAAAAAAATTCTTTTGTATGTAGCGTTATCTAACAGCTACTGCACTCGGTGTTGGTGGTAGTGGGACACAAGGGTAAGGGATTTCCGAGCGACCCTCTCGTACACCTTCTACGCCTTTAGGTGGCAGCCAAGAAACACACCCTGCCCAAGAAGACACCCAGCCAACCGCTGAACGTGTTGGCAGTGATGAGGTTGGTATGACCAACTATATTATTGTGTTTCCTCGAGCTACACGTGTAAGCTCCACGGGGACCATTGATGGCATGTTTTTGGTGAACGATGAAGGTGTCCCTATAAAGCACGTACAACTCTCAGGTAAGTTTTAATATTTTATCTATTTCATGTACTCTATCTAAAACATATTTTATCATGATTTTAATTTTTAAATTAATGATAATATATTTTTTTATGTGTAGGAAACAATGAGTTCTACAGGTTTTTGGAGAGCAAGGCGTTGATAATTTTTGGCCCAACCATATGCACAAGGTGGAATTCCCATAATTCCAACCTTAAAAGAGAACTTCTAGATTATCTAGAAGCCCTTTTTGGGGTGGGCACATTTGACAGAACAACGGTGGCTCGGGTAGTTGGCAAATATTTGAAATATACTAGGGACACCTATAGGATGCAATTTCAATTTAACCCTATATACAAGCGTCCTCTCACATTTCCAGAGAGTGAGTGGAGAGTACTCATCCATGACGAAAAAGAGAAAAGAGTAAAGAAAGAAGGAAAAATTCCAACTGGACCCGCAAGGTAAATTACAACTTTAATTCAATAGCTTTAATTTTCTCTATGTCTAAAATAAAAGTGGGCTACATCATATCTGACTTCAATATTTTGATGATAGGTTGCCTGACACCTCGAAGGCAACCAAAGCTAGGATTGAAAAAAATGGCCATCACAAGCTAGGCCAGGGCGACTACTTGAAATTAGCCACAAGAATTGTAAGTAGCTAAAAATATTATAATTAATTGTATTTCCTTCCAACGTTTTTGTAATCCCATCGAATAACATTAAAAATACACAATCATATGTAATGTAGGGTGATGAATTTGGAATGAAACTATAGAGGAAGATAAAAATATTGCTTTCCATTCCAGCTATGAAACCGTAGTTGAATATCATAGAATCTTGGGACAGGTCCCAAGATCCAAAATGCCTGATAAGGTAAAACGTTAACCTTTCAATATGTTTGTTTTTGTCCATAAATTTAATGTCTAACAATTTTGTTTAAATCAGGGGAGCAACACTTTCAACTAGCCAAATAACCGAGTTGTAGAGTAGTGCGTTGAGAGCGAAATATTTCCAGAAGAACATGTTCCTCACGTGCAACCTGATCATTGTAGTGGGGACTAGGCCGACAATGCTACTATCAGTGAGGTCCATGACGGTAATTAATTTCCACTTATAATTTTTTCCAATTATACCTTGACGGTTTTCCTTATAACGTTTTTTGTTTAAATAACAGAGAATGTTGTACTTGAGGATATTACCACCAGAGAGGAAGACAGGGCAATGGTCACAACGGTGACAACTGGTGCACTAGGTAAATAATCTCATTGCAATTTTTTATTATTAATATTACTGAACTAGTTCAATGATATTTAAAAACTGACAATTAAAATTTAATATTATCTATTTTTGTAGGAGATGCCCCGTCACTGCATGAGACCAAACATCGTGACTACGCAATTAGGTCAGCTCTGCGGGAAAGGCACGAAACAGGAGTAGAGCATGATGGCGTTGATGATGCAGTTAGGAGCTTTAGAAGTAGGAAGAAGAAAAATAAAATTTGATAATGTAAAATATTGTATTATTATAAGACAAATGTTACCATACTTGGAACGTTTTTTGTGTTAAATTAAAAACTCATTTATCATACTATTTTTATGTCAAGCACTTTAAATGTTTTCTTGCGTACTTTTTGTTGCATTGTTTTTTATTAGTTATTGAATATTTTTTTTCTGCTCATGAAAGTAAAAAATGAAATATAGATTGGGTATTGGGGAATTGAGAGTGATGTGTGGGGGGGTTGGGGGGGGGAGCGGCCATAAGAGCTTCCACCTTCACGTGGTTGGCGCTGTTTAGTAGAGAATAATTTATTGGATTGATTTAATCTTGGAGAAAACCTCCCTCGATCCAACATAGCAACAAAAAATTCACTGTTGGCTTAGTTGCTAATCTTTCAGATCGTGGGAGGCTTGTTCCAAGTTCAGGCGACTCCAATAAATTGTTCTTGAAACGAAGAGGAGCTTATTCAGGTATTTTTTGACATTTTCAAGATATGTTCTAACATTATCATAAGAATGCATCTTAGAGTAAAAATTACTACATCAATTACTTGTATTTATTGTATAGATAATTATGGATTTTGAATGACTTGGCAGTGCAGGTAAAAATCCTCTTGCATCATGAGAAATACAACTTGTCAACCAGGGTCATGTCCAGGATATTTTTGCTTGTGCACTTGACCAGGTTCGTAGTGTCACATTTTGTGAGTTCCTTTACAGTTCATAATTCAATATTAATCTTGTTCATGATTATTATCTGGTTTTTTGTATGTGTTTTTTCATCTATTTGATTGTAAGCAACTTTGCATGTTTCCTGTTGTCCACTATGATTTATCCATTTACCACTCCCAGGATGAATCTGAATTTATTGTCCAATTTCAGCAAACCAAGATGAAGGTTGTCTAATTGGACTTTATTTCTCTTTTCATAGAATTCAAGATGGATATGATAGAAGTGCTCCAAAACTTGCTCAGGGGTCTCATATGTATGATTGATTCCCTTTCAGCCAAAAATATGCATGTTAATTGTACTGATTGTAGTAGTCAATTTGAATTTCCTTAAAAGGCCCTCTTGAAGTGAAATATTCATATTCTCTTCAAACAATGACACCTCTAAATGGACCTTGGTATCAATATTGTATTCCTTGTAGTCCCTTATGAATGCTTCTTTAATCTTATCATTCCCAGTCATCAATGCTTCCAGAAATTCCTTGTAATCCTGAGTCCACTTGCGAACAGGAAACTCTATAATTCTTAATGTTGTCTCATTAATTTCCTCTATGATGCCACTAATCGTGTAAGACACACAATTATCCTTTATAGTTGTTTGTTCAATTGTACCCTTAAAACCCTTGTACCAAGGTGCCAAGCCAATGGTGTAATGTCTAGTGCTCTGGGATGTTGAAATGTCCCTTAACCCTAGGCCAATCAATATATCATAATAAAGTGATAAAAAATATACATATCATAGTATAGGCTCAGATCATATACGGATCCATAAGCTTGTATAGTTTATATGAGGATATTTTTTCCCTAATCTACATTATCTCATATTGGTCTTTTATAAAAAGTGTGTTTCAGTGTTACTCTAGTGTATACTACAATTTCCATTTTCATCATACAGGTTAAGGATAGAGTAATAGCATACAATATTCTACCTAATAAATCATCTTGTATTTCAATAGCTAATGTGGACATAGGTGTAATGTAATCTCAATACTGAGATATGCTTGTTCCTGTTCTAGCTCGATATCATTGAATACGCTCTTTCCAGATTTGATTAGTGAAAATAGTTGGATTATCTTAAGCTGAGTAATGTATTCACCCTTATCTCTCTTCTATGATTGCCATGTGTTAGTTACAATGATAACAATTATATGGAACTAAAAGCATATTGGTATATATAAGAGACCGTATCATACCTATGATGCCTACCTTAAGCTTAGTAACTATCACTATATCACCTTACTTAAGCTAGTAGTAAGCTCTATTGAATCTATAAGCTTATTGATTTCACTATGCTATTAGTACTAATGAATCAAGTCCATTGAATCAGTGACCAAGCTTTTCTTGATGTAACTACATGTAATGGAATAACACATATTCATATAAACATGATATCCTTAATACAGGTCTTAGATTATAGTGACCAGGAACTCCATATTCAAGCTAAGCTCCTTGTTATGATGTAATTATCTATGTTTCCCTATTCATTTCATACCTTATTAACACTAACCGGAATCATAGTAATAAGTACATAGCCTTACTAGCTCTATGCCAACATGTGTATCTTATAAACCTTAAGTAGAAACACAGTTTGATTGCTAATGTTTATATAATAGCTCATAATGTATGATTGGTTAAGCTTAGAATTGATATGAGTGAACCATTACACAAGCCATAGTGAAATATCTCCACCTGTATCATGACCATATGAAGTTGATCTCTGTAGGAGTCTATGTTTCCCTATTCAACACTCTCTAAGCTATATCTTAACCATATTCAAGCTATTACACAGATCAATCTAAGCTTAGTAATTGATGTTGATGCTGATCCACCCAAATATTCTCTCCATGATTCATACTGTAGCATGGTATAGAAAGACAATACGAATACCTCATAACTAGTATCCATCAACTTAAAAAGTCTTAAACAAAAGAAAGAAAGACAATTTATTTAATTTAGCATGCATCCATCAATTTTCACCAATAATCATGCATGAAAAGAGAATTGTCTTCTTCAACAATTCTTCTCCAAGGGGTTGCCCAACTTATCCATCTATAGCCAAATTTGAGAGAAAGTAAAAATTATGGAAATTTTAAACTTGCTACGGGATTTCTTCCCAATAAAACGATGATAAAATGAGAGGAAATGGCTTCTTATCTATAGGGAGAAAGGTTCAAGTTCCAATTACAATAAAATAATAATTTTCTAAGTGAAAACACCTAATGTAGCATATGAAAGGGGTCAAACTCTTCTTCATCCGCAAGAATGATCTAAAAATGTAAATGCAGGGGCTTTTCAAGCCACATGTACAAAATATAAAGGGCACAAGCCATGAAATTTGTTATATATTCTTTAGTAAGGCTTCCATGTGGGGTGTCCAGCCTCCAAAGGTCCTTCAATGCTAGTCTCTTTCATAAGAAATGTAGGAAAATCACCAATTCTTCCCATCATATAGGTTGGCCCTCAAATGAAACCATCATCGAAAGTCAGCCACAGTTCTTTCAAAGTTCAAACTTACAGATCAGTCTTGACTTTATAAATGGGTTTAAGTTCGGCTCAACAATATTTTTTAGGTCAGCTTCTTGTAGGTATTAAACTATAAATAATATGCATATATACACACAAAGGGTCTCAGGTTAAGTGCTCCTGTCATACCTTTTCCAATATGGTTTTATCCACAACCATGTTTCAAGGTTGGGTCTTTGTTATCTCAATCTTTTTATCTTTACTTTATGACCATCCTAGTTCTCAAGAATAAAACTATCTTCCGAAATCTGCGAATCAAGCAAAAAGTCAGGTGATTGAGTTGCGTGATATTAGCATTTGCTGCTTTTCTAATTTCTGGTGTAACATCTTCAGCCTAAATAAAGTTCACAACAGTCAACATTTTCACTATATCATTTACCAGGGTAGGGATATGTGTACCCAGACTTTGTATTTTAGTGGTCTCCTCTAAGGCTACCACTGTGTCCTTGCCAAGTTAGTTTCATTTGGATTATTTCCTGGTAGAAAAGTTACATTTCCAAATTGATCTGTAAGCTTGCTACAACATATTTTTTCACTTGAAATTCAACCGGTCCACCTTTCTTTGTCATTGCAAAATGGGACAGGTCACAGCATGATATACAATAGACGCAAAATTATGTACTTATTTCCATTGCGCTATCATCATATGACCTGAAAATCCTAAATTATGATAGAAGGTATTGATACATATCATAAATTTATCCTTGAATCCCCTGTTCAACATCTCATACAAGAAGTTCGAGTTCAATATCTCTATTCCCTAGGATTCCATGTTCTTTGGTCATATCACAAAATTCTTCCAAGGTCCCTCTTTCCAATACTGCATATACAATGCCAATCGAATTCCATCTTCATTAGACAGAAAATTCCTCTTCAGACCTGAAATTATGTCCAATTATCAATGTCTGAAGCTTTTGGGGAGGTGAGAGATGTTGTATCTTCTCTATTAGGCTAACTCAATAAAGGTATTCCAGGCACATCCCTCACATATTTCGTATGAATTTTTAGCTTCAATTTGCATGGCTTCCATGTGGTCCAAATTACAAGTACTAATATCAACAAGATTATTTCCTCCCAATATCATTAGAAGCAATGATTTACATACATTATCTCCATGGAATCCCCATGATGAGTCATTTGTTGGGAAAGTTCAGCGAAAGTAACACCAAATTCTGTAGCCCTGGCATTTTTTATTTGTTGTCTTATCTCTTGGTGCCTGTCACAGGGGTACCTTTACTACTTGTGGTAACCAACCCAAGACTCAAATCACTATTTTTTTTTATCTGAATAAACCATTATGTGTCTAGAATTAAAGCCATGCAAAGTTATGGAATAACGTCTAGCTCCTACTTGAGGACATTTTCACTTTCTAGGAGTGCATGAAATTTGAGAATCTCATCACAAAATTAGTCTTCAACAAATAGTTCCTTCCTTTCCTTTGTGCTTAGTCCACATCCAAAGCAGGGTCACATCCAAATGAAAAAATTGGTAAGCTGGAATCTTTTTCAATGCTGGCCTAAAAATATTATTTGGCATAGACAAATTTGTGGTGCCGCATAATCCTTCAAGAAAAATGTTATAGTCACTACGATTCCATAAAAAATCTTCTACCACCACAACCCTTTATTTTTCATTCCTTCTCACAAGGATGCTTCATTCTAACAGGATGCATGCCACTTCTGCTTGTGACCATATTTGATACCTGGAAGCATGATGACCAGAACCTTCCATATAATTGTGCAGGCATGATTCACCTATTTATGCATCTACATCATCAAGATTCCGACTTGAGACAATGTCACCCCATGACAGTAAACTGGTTCTAACTTCATACAAACTGTGCACAAATTTGTGAGTGTTGTCCTTAACAAGAAGACTGTCTCCTTTGACAACTTGTTTACTCAATATATGATATTGGATATCCTTGTCATAAGGCTGTGGGCCAATACTGAGCATTGAATGATGACAAATTCAACCTTGGCACAGTTTTATCCTCTCGCGATGGCTCTATGATGGTTTGCCTATCCCTCAGAGACATGCTCTTGTACATCTTGTTGGAATCTATAGTTATCATCCTGCTTTTCGTCACGAAATGTTTGGCATAGGTGTTTGACACTATGACTTATATATGTGCTTTATGGGTACTATGGTCTTTATTTTGATGATTCTTAAAAATGATTTATGATTCATACCGTAAGTGCAGCAGTTACATCTACTCTAGAACAATTATCAATATGACTCGTATGTGATCTTATGTAATTTCATATGAGGTATTTCAGCCTTACTATAGCAAACCAAATACCATTGGCTTTTATCCTTCTTTCAGAGTTTTGGACTAGAGCTTCTAAAGGCACATACTTGGATAGGAAATATAGAATTTTCTTAATAAATAGTGAGTCTTAACTTGAGAAGTAATATTTCTTTTGCAATGGCCATTAGAAATTTCTATTTGGATTTATGAGGCCTCTTAGACTTGATTAAAACATGATAACAAGAAGAACAATTTGGGATTTCTAGCTCTTAAATCCTCTTCAAAATAGTTGGCATTATGTTCTTCAATCTCCAAATCATAACATATCGAAAACCCTTCATCCTAGAAATATTTCCACTAGGCATAACATAGTGATAACAACAATTATCTCAAAACCATAAAATGTAACCAATGTCCATTTTTGTTTAAACTAATTATTTGTTGTTTCGTTTTCAAGCTGGCTTCCAACATTTCTTTCATTTCTACTGGAACAAGGTTTAAAACAGGAGAGGAGCAGCATACATTTGGACGGAGATTTGGTCTTGATGGTTCTGAACCACTTGTTTGTTTTTCTCTTTGCAGTGGAGCATTCTCTGATCCTGCGGTATGTGAAATTTTATTATGAGCTGAAACATGATCTTATTTTATTACTTTTCCTTTTGTTCTTTCCAATCAATCCACAAAGCATCCTTAAGCTAGTTTGTAAAATATTTGAATAAAATACTTGCAAAATTTGAGGTCTGAAATGATGACATACATGCTCATATTTTTACCATGTATAACTTCATTGATGCATGTTTTGTTCTCCACGTGCTACCAATGACTCCCAAGTATTACCTACTACAACAAAATTACAAGTTACCATTTAAAAAACAACATAGTTTTGATGTCTCGAGCTGCTAGCAAGTGTTTGTAACTTTGTATTGCTACTACTAACACTCTATTATATACAAGTCCGTGTCTATACAGAAAAAAATGTGTACAATGAGATGGAAATGGCTAAAAAGGAGTTTCTTGTAGCAAGCATTGGCATCCACAATAGCAAGAAGGTCCTTCTACCAAAACTTCTTGAATGATATGCAAAGGAGACAACAATTAGCTCAGGAAGCCTACTTGGTTGTGTGTGCCAAAATGTGGATGAGATACAGTGAGAGGATATAAATAAATGTGTTGAAATAAAACCCCACAAGATGCCAACCCATTGTATAGAATGGTTGCAATAAAATAGCAATTTTAGGTATATACTAAATATGTATATATTTAAGATCATATTTGATATTTTTGTCAGAAATGAGCTTACATTGTTATCTTCTCAAGATAGGCTAGGATTTGTTGTCTTTGCCTCAATAGGCCACTTTCATATTTGATACAACAGACCTTCCAACTAAACTGGATACCTAGAATGGATTCCACAAGTAAGGAAATTTGGATCCAACCTTTTACATGAGGGAGCATAGAGTTAGTGAATAAGCTTCAAGACTTTTGCATGGTTCCATGACTTTAGGTCCACAAAAAGATCCCATAACAAAAGAACTTAGGATCAGATCCTTATAAATGCACAAAACTTAGATCATCCACAAAGAGAGGGTTTCTCACTTTGTATTTTACACAACCTTCACCTACATAGCCATAATTCACATGATTTGACACATCCACAGAGATTCTAGTTTAAAATTTCATGACTTTTCCACAATTGATCTTCATAGATTCTACTGAGAGTCAATAGAGACTACTACATGATCATCACATGAACTACTACAAAACAAAGATCATAGAGACTGCTACATGATCATCGCATGAACTACTAAAAAACTCGGATCATAGAGACTAATACAAATATTGTCACGGTTGATATTATGGGATGCATACAATGAGGACAACCTTTTCGTCATAAAATTTGTTATCACAAAGATGTAACATAGCCTTTGACCATAAGATTCAGAATTTTCAAAGAAAAAAAGAATTCCACTTGTCATAGCCTTTGACGATAGCCTAAGAACTTTCTCATAGGTGCCTTAGAACCGCACTTGTGGTGCCTTAGAAAAACTAGTTTGTAGTTGTTTGGATGCCCTTCTACATCTTTGGATTACCTTAGATAGAGACTTTTGATCATGATCTCAGAACTCATAATTTTAGGCCTGAAATAGAAAGGAGATAATATAGGCCTGTACTAGGCCTTTCCCACAGAAAATTTTGGCTACTCTTTAGGCTTCCATAGATCTGGATCAAAGAACAAGGATCCACATAAGAAGTTAGGCATACCAATGGAGCTTTGCGCAGTGCCTTAGGAGACTTCACACAGTAAGGGTTAGTGAGCCACAAAAATTCAACCTTCTCAAGAGTTTCAATTGTTCTTCAACACCACCCCAGCTCTGATACCATGCTAGAGGCCAACAAAATTATCATAGTGGTCCCAAATATTGGATGGTCAACCAAATTATCAATATCATCATGTATTCAGGGAGAGAAGAGAAAGAAGGCACAACTAGCCACCGAATCTATGCAACGTAAAGAACAAGTTTTAGGCATCAATACTTGCTATCACAAAGACTATGAAACCACATGAACATGGTAGGGATGATTGTGATCCAACCATGGTTGAAATGGAAATTATGAACATTGGGTAGGGGAAGAATTTTAACACCAAATGCTAGTATACTTTCTAGTATAGGTTATTGTCCATGTGTTTATGCTTGGGACAGGTGCCATAAATTTCTGTTTATGTTAATCGATTACTTAATTTTTATATATATCCTGTGCAGTGATAGTTAATGCATTTGGCTGTTTTGGTAATTATCCAACCCATTTTGAGCTTTGCTTGTGCTTGCAGTTCTAAGTTGCATGATATAGAGATATGAGACCTACATGCCCTTGAGTCTCAAAGCCAAAGGATGATGATGTATCTCCTGCTGAGGATTCCATTTCCAGCAATGGTGATGATTTTGATGATTGATAATGTTGATATGTGATTTATAGTAGGCCAATAGATAGTAGCATGTGTTTGGCACTCCATTTAGAGCCTCATAGATTATGTATTATGTTTTTGATATATATTGTACTCGGTGCGATTTTGATATATTCACCCTTACATGGTATATAGTATATACATGAGCATAATTTTGTCTCCGATGGTTTGGAATATTTAAAATATATTTTTTCATTAAAACCTAAATATATGATGTAATTTTTAATAAATAGAGTCATTAACTTCAAACTGGTCTGATCATGGTTACTCCAAGTCGAGCCTGAGTTGACCCTCAGTGAATTATGTGGCCAAGATGAGTTTTAAAACATTGATTAGAACAACGTAATAGAATATGTAACTTGAAATATCATCCTATATACCTATATAGTTGTGGCAACTCTAAAGCTATTGGAATATGTGACTACTTAGTATTTGGTGAGTTACATTTGAAATCCCATGCTATTTCATGTAGGGTCTTATAGGAATCATAGGCATATTTCGGTTTTTCGTATCGTATCCATTTTTGTTTCGTTTCACACTTCTAATTTCTAGTAACATACCCTCTGATAAGCCACTATCAATGGCTGATGGTACATAAATGTTTCAGATGTAATTCCTACTATTGGTACAACATTACAACTTTTCATTACTTTTTTGCAAATTCTCTCTCAAACTCTTTTAGTGGACATAACTTGTGAATCTATATTAGACCACATATAACCTCTAATAAGTCACTATCCATGGCTGAAGGTACATAATAATTTTAGTATGTAATTCCATGTGGGATTTATCTAAATAAATTTTTTTAAATATGAAATAGTTTCCGTCAGAAGAGCGACGTTGAGGTTCTGTCAAAAGAATAACGTTTTGTTTCATCGCAAGAGCGATGCATCCTTTCCGTTGGAAGAGTGATACGTAGGTTTTTTTTTATAATTTCATTCTGTCGGAAGAGCGACACACTATTATCGTTGGAAAAGCGACATTCGGCTTTTTTTAAATTGTATTCGTCGAAGAGCGATGTATTTTCCGTCGCTTATAGCTGCATGTGGCTATTGTTTTGGAATTTATTTTCGATTTAAAAGCGCGTAATGCGATTGCTAAGACCGTCGCCAGAGCCATTTTCTTCTCCGTACGTGGCTGTGAGCGACGTGTTTTCTAACGTCTGTAGAGTGACACTTTGTGCTAACGTCGTAGAGCTGACGCTAACGCTGAGAGCGACGTTTGTTATCACAAGAGAGACGTGTTTTTGTCAGAAGAGCAATGGCTTGGATAATGTCGAAAGAGCGACAACGTTCTGGAAACGTCGAAAATAGTGTCACTCTTCCGACACTTTATTGAAGTGTCAGAATTGCGAAGTAATGGCTAACCACATTTTGCCCCGCCTCAAACTGTCGCTCTTGCGACGCCTATGTGTCGGAATAGCGACGAATTGGCCATCCGAAATTGGGCCAAATGTGCTAGTGAGGGGTGCTCTAACACTCCAATGTGCCCTCTAACTACACCATTAGGGAATCCAACCGTTCCCCACTGTGGACCAACTTTTTCGCTGAATCCGTAAAAACCACTCTCATGCCCTCTCTAGCTCCTCGCTCCTACCGTAGGATACTCGCATCAAGCGTGGCCTTCACCTTCTTAAAGCTAGAATTTCTACCCCAACGACAGTACGTTGCGGCATTTCCATCATCCAATATATATTTTATCTCCCAAAGACTCCTCGTAAGGGCTAGCCCAAGATACCGTAAACCCTCTCCATATGATACCCCAATATGCAAGGGTTTCCATTTGAAATAATGTGTTCGATTTCGAACTTGGGCATCTCCTGCCATAAACCCAGAGGCCCTTGTATTTGTATCGCCCAATTAACAATGGTGGAGTTTGCTCTCTGCCACACCTCTTCAACCTCGTGATGCATCAAAATACCGAGAAATCAAGCATAATCCCGTATACCCATCAATGGATACCTCAACAATGGGTGGTGTCTCATCAACGAGTGTATGTTCAATTGTCTCCTCCCAAGTCTTTGTTGTACTCTTTGATGACCCATCAAAAGTGGGTAGAAAAGGTCGACCCACAGTATGCTGCAGGTAATAGCCCTGCGTGTACCCTCTTCATTTATTGTAGCTGCGAGGTCTTCCTTTTTCCTTAATCTAGAATTTTTTTTGGAAATTAAAATGTTCTTTGAATCTTTGATACTGAGATTCATATTCCACAAAATAATCACTGAGAGCCTCCTACTCTTGTGGTCCTCCAGCCCCATATCTTACTGCTAGGAAGGTAGGCATAGTGGAGTGATGAGAAGCTTGTTGCACTGCTGGTTGATCACACCAATGATGTGAAGTACCCAAATTTTCTCAAATTTGCAACCCTCTTTGGGTTTCCTTTTGTCTCTCCACTCTCATCTCCTTCATCTCTCTAGCGAGATCCTACATAGTTCTGAGGAGGATATTTCCAAAATCCTTCCCATAACCTTATTCTACCATTGGAGACTCCCTTTATCCTCCTCCACTAGAACACAATTTTTTTTTTCGGATGTGAACTCTGAAACAAGTTGAATCTGGTATTTCAATTGGAAGAATTTCAAAAACAGCCACCAAAACAAATCTGAGAAAAATGTCCTCTGAGAACTTTCTATTTCTCTCAATCCATACTAAATTTGGAGAACATTCTCTCATGTACAAAGAATTGGCCTGTTCTGCATAAAACCAATGTCTCATATTTTTTAGATTCGTCTTCATTTGCCCGAAACATCCAACACAAAATCGTCGCTTTTTATCCCAATTCCACTTCTCGTGATTTTGTTTTTGTATCTCTCAGATAACCCTCTGTTTTCTTAATTTAATCTAATTGGAAAAAAAAAACGACCACAAGAAACAAAAATGGTTCGTTCTACACAAAACCCATGTCTCGGGTTTTCAAGATTCATCTTCATTTTCCCAAAATATCTAACGCAAAACCGTCACTTTTTATTCCATCGAATTTATGTGTTCTCGATTTTTGTATCGCCTTGTCCGGTCCATATTGTATTCTCTATATTTGGGTGTCATAGACCAGTTGTTCCACAGGTGAAGCCAATTCTTTGAGCTCTGATACCACTATAATATTCCAAATAAGAAAACGACAGTAATACAAAGAAAATAAAACAATAATTTCATAATATCAAAACACCATGAAAAAAACCAGAAATAACTGAGCCATTTTATTAATAAGGAGGTGCAATACAAGTACAACAATGCTACAAAATGATATAACTCAAGCCGACAGAGATGGCTAGAATGACCCTAAAGTTCCCCCACTGAGAACACTGCATAATTGTTGCTCTGCTGGAGACCCTCACTGCGTTGCCCTTGCTAGAAATGCTGGAAATGTTTTTGCTGGCTGAAAAGGAGTGCATAGATGAGGTTGTTATGGTGCTCGGAAAATGTCGGGATTTGGAATCTGTACTCTATGGAAAAAACCCAGAAAACCCAGAAAGGATTTTTGGATTGGCTGACCTCGAAAAATCACCCTCCTAGGGTTTGCAATGCATAACTGCTGGGTATGTAGAACTATGCACTGAACTGAAAGATAGAATAAATGCAAGTACTCATAAGCCCAACTATTGAAGGGTTTATCCCTTCAATGGATTCCAAGTGTAAATGTTATGGAATTTCACCCTCTTCTGATGAGCTCTGCTACTGGACTGCGTAAGTCACTGAGACACTGTGCAGCACTAGAGGGTCTACAAATGGCCTGAATGTCAGATGATGAATCAGCTCTCATGGACAACAAGAATCATCTCCTGAGTAGGCACTCGAAGTCCCCCGAGGATGAGGTTGGGATCTCTGCTCGGAGACACCCTCGAGCTAAACAGCACTGCAGACTCGGGTAAACAACCTAAGCTTGCTCAAGTCATGAACGACAAGAAAATAATAATAATCTAGAATGATCTCCATGGATGCCCTCACCCTTTTCTTATACTTGTGTAACCCTCACACCCTTGGCCCCACACAATAATTATGCTACTCTCATAGCCACTAACCTCCATTATGACCTCCGTATATGTTCTCCATCAGTTTCCATGGTACTACCTCCATGACTACGTTGTTGATTTGGTCAAATTGACCTTATCCACATTCATAGACCCACATTCACACCAAGAAGTGGTTTATTCATCTTGACCCCATCTAGATGCATTGATCCACATTCACATTAAGAAGTGGTTTTATTCCTACTAAAGGGATTTATGGGTCCCTCTACCCTCTTATTCATCTATTAATTAAGGAAGACAAAATTTAATATTCTAATTAGCTAAAAGATAAATTAGGAATATTACATTGCAGACTTAGGACAACTCACTGGGAACTCAGACACCTTGGACAGTCACCACACATCTCGGTTGAAGGTGAGACTACATCTCAGATTTGGTGAAAGGTCTGGACCAATAATAGTTGCAAAAAGGCTCGGGCTTGTAGACTGTAACCTGTGATGTAACTAGACCTTCAAACCTATGAGGCACATCCTTCAAACATGTGGTGTAACCAAACTTGGACAATTTGTTGAAGGGATTTGTTGGAGGGTTCGAACCTTGAGGCACAATTTTGAGATTGGGTGTTGAAATGATGTAATTAGAAGCAATATTGAGCATACTTGTGATTTAAAGACCTTTGACCTTATAAATTGTAGACATATCCTCAGTCTTGAAAAAGCAACCTTGATATCTTATGAAGCAACTTCCTTGTCATTTCTAAAGCAAATATTGAAGATCATTTGAAGGAGTTTTGGGACCTTTTTGGGGCATTGTTGAGAACTCTTGGAGCAGTCTTGTTAAGAAGCCTTGAAACCACCTCGAAACAAATTGGTGTTGGAAGCATTGTTTTAAAGACACCTTTGAAGATCAGTTGTCTTATGAAGACACTTTCTGAAGATATCCTTGAGCATACCTTGGAGATGACACTGAAGATCCATTAAAGGGAATATTAAGTGTAATAGAAGTTGATCTTGAAGAGCATTGGAGTTGATCTTTAGCATACCTCGGAGAATCATCAAGAAGCCTATTGAAGACATTATTCGAGATCATGATGCATTTCTAATGTCATCATGAGGTGACCTTGGAGATTTTGTTTGGGTAACATGAAGCATTGTGGTGATACCTTTTGAGAAGACAAGGTTTTCATTAATGAAGTGACTTGGTGAAGGCATTATTGAAGGTGAAGAGCTTGACAAGACTCATTGAAAAAGATATTGGGAGTCATGAAGAATCACTAAACTTACCTTGACGAATTGAAGTTGTGGGTTGGAGCCCTAGAGGATAGGAGTCCTCAAGGAGACCAGGTTGGTGCATGTACCAGAGATAGGGTTGGAGCCCTAGAGGTTGGTGTCTCATAGTGACAAGGTTGGAGCCTTGGAAGATAGGGTTGGTGTTGTAGAGGTTGGAGCCTCGTGAAGTCCAAGTTGGTGCTTGGAAAAGTACAGGTTGGAGCCCGGTGGATTGGAGATTGGTGTCTTCATCTTAGGTTGGATCCCTATGCCATATTGTACTTGATTTATTCTAAAGTAGAGGATTGAAGTCCTTGTTATTCCTGATTAATAAAAGTATTTATTCTTATTGTTTATTTTGTGTTCTAAATATAAGTAATCTTAACTGGTAAAAACAACAATTGAAAAGAAATATTAATTCACCCCCTCTCAGTATTTCCAACAACATTCTCATCCAATCTCTACTCATTATCATTTCATCACGAGCCAACCTTAAATCAAACCATTCTAGTTTGATCTATTTGTTATGATTGAGATGCTTCAAGGTCGCAAAAACACAAACACACTATACCAATGTTCAAAACATTAAATAACTATAAAGACAATAATCACATTATACCAAATACTATTCAAAATATTAAATAGTCACAAAATACCAAATACTATTCAAAAAATTAAGAAAATGTGACCATTGAAAACATTAAGCAACCACAACAATGCCCTGAACCTTATAAACAGTAACAAAGGCTTATAATCTAATGAGTGCAACAACCACTTGACCATTGAAAACATTAAGCAACCACAACAATTGCTTAAACCTTATAAATAGTAACATACCCTTATAATGAGCCCTTGTAATAAGCGCAACTTGAGCATCATGTATGGTTATCTTGAAATTAATAGTTTGTCATGTGATTTATATTATAATGATTGTGTTGTCAAAGTTTTCAACTTTAAAGTAACAAATGCAACTTTTAAAGTATAAAAAGGTTTACAATGACTCTGTTAGTGAAGTTCACAATTAAGCAACAAATATTTAATAGATTATATATCTTAAACTTATAAAAACAAAATTATATAATTTTTTATATTTTATCATAATCCTTGTACATAATAAGGAAAATTAATCATATCAATTTAATTAATAATCTTTATTTATCTAACAATTCAATTAAAATCAATTCAC
>CM076578.1:1982377679-1982720406 GCA_034641835.2 Pinus albicaulis
GAGTTGGCCAACCAACTCTGTGCATTGATTGTTGATGCGGGCATCAGGCCCACTCATTACAGAGACATACAGGCCGACGATAGGCTGTTACAGATGTGGAGAGACATGCCGCGTGGCATGTACGGCCTGATGCGGCATGTCGTAGGAGCTATGACAACTGTTACGCGACTCAGGAGGACTGTCCATAGCTATAAGTGTAGTTGAGCCACGGCACATGATGGATTTGAGTCCGCGAGCCATGACTCACATGCATCTCATGATCGTTCACCTCGCGGCATGCCTGTTGAGCATGATGCTCCACTGGCAACATCTAACAGTCATCATGGAGATGAGGCTGGACCATCGGCCATGTCCAGTCAGCAGCCTACAGCTACATCCATCAGTACTATTCATGATGATCATGAGCAGGCTGGACCATCGACTGTCGATGCTACACTATTCACTAAGCAGGCCTCCACTACTACTGCTCATATTTATGTTGTACTACCACTAGCGGATGCATCCATCAGTACTAGTGATCATGATCATGAGCAGGCTCAACCATCGGCGCCGGTACCCAACTTTACGGAAACGGGGCATCCACTTATGTTGCTATTGATGTTTGCTCTACCACGGCGCACGATCCATGACATTTATATTACGGTTAACATATTTTAACATTATATATATATATATATATGGTCCATGTATTTTATGTTCATGTTGAAGTTGTACTTAATTTTCATGTTGGTGATTATCATGATGTGGCGCATATTGTTAGGTCATGTTAGATATGTTCATTTAATGTTTAGCTTGCAAATAGATGTGTATA
This sequence comes from Pinus albicaulis, assembly GCA_034641835.2. Taxonomy (NCBI): domain Eukaryota; kingdom Viridiplantae; phylum Streptophyta; class Pinopsida; order Pinales; family Pinaceae; genus Pinus; species Pinus albicaulis. The sequence goes on from CM076578.1 coordinate 1,982,378,491, forward strand.
TGTGATAGCATGAGTTATTTGACATATTGAGATATATATTTGTTGTTTTTGTTGTGATGATCTTAATATATAATGTGAATTTGATGTTTGAATGTGTTTATTAGTCGAATATGATGTTTGTACGATATGATCGTGATGATGTTTATTAATTAATTTAATATTAAATGAGCATGATATTTAAAATATTATGTCGTGATTGTAATTGTAATTTAAATTTAAATTGTATGTAAAATTGTAAAATTCTATTTGTATTTGTACTTATTGTAATTTAAACTGTAATTGTATGTAAAATTTTAATTGTAATTGTAATATTTAATTTATTCTGAAATTATTATAATTGTATATATGAAAAATTATAAAATTCTAATTCTAATTCTAATTGTATGTAAAATTCTACAATTGTAATTGTATTTGTAATTGTAATTTTAATTGAATTGTATGTAAAATATTTATAAAATTGTAATTGTAAATGTAAATGTAATTCTATGTAAAATTGTAAATGTAATTGTATATAAAATTCTAAATTGTAATTGTATTTGTAATTGTAAATTTAATTGAATTGTATGTAAAATATTTATAAAATTGTAATTGTAATTGTAAATGTAATTGTATGTAAAATTGTAACTGTAATTGTATGTAAAATTCTAAAATTGTAATTGTATTTGTAATTGTAATTTTAATTGAATTGTATGTAAAATAATTGTAAAATTGTAATTGTAATTGTAAATGTAATTCTATGTAAAATTGTAAATGTAATTGTACGTAAAATTAAAATTGTAATTGTATTTGTAATTGTAATTTAATTGAATTGTATGTAGAATATTTGTAAAAGTGTAATTGTAATTGTAAATGTAATTCTATGTAAAATTGTAAATGTAATTGTATGTAAAATTGTAATTGTAATTGTAAATGTAATCGTAATTCATGTATGTGAAATTAATGTAAAATTGTTATTGTAATTTTAATTGTAATTCTATGTAAAATATTTGTAAAATTTTAATTCTATTAATGTGAAAATTTTAATTGTATTAATGTGAAATGATTTTATTAAAATATTTAAATTTGTAAATTTGCAAATAATTAGAAAATAACAAATATAGAATAATACAAATTTTTGTAACATAATAAAGTTTAGAAAATAATGAAAATAAATTCATGTACTTTATAATTATCATCATTTTATTATGATCTTACATACCAAAAAAAAAAAAAAAATTATATAGTCCAGCGCGCTTATCATCCTAACACGCACTGGTGCATCGGATAAATAAGACGCACTGATGCGTCACAACTCTTCCACACTGGTAACGAATAAACGCAAATAAAAAAACAAAACTCTATTTTATTTAAGTGAAAAAAAAGCGGCAATTTGAAGAATGGGCGGCAAAATATTTTTGAAAAACTAATTTCATAAAATAATTCTTTAAATACAAAACACTTTTCATTATTTCACTATTTTTGCTAAAATTTTCAGCCAGATATTTGCAGGAGACAGACCTAAAGCAAGAGAGCAGGAGGGCACTCTGAAGCAGTGAAAGATGTTTGAACAGAAGTATTCAGACAATCAGAAACCAAACCTCTAGTGATTCAAACCCTGTATAATAGAATTTGAAACCATCTCGTGATTAAATTTGATTATTTTTTTTTACTTTTTTCTGTAGTTTTATCCATTTTTACCCTAAGCCCTTCATTTTTTTTTATTTTTTCCCTTTCTTCTCCCTGTTTCTATGATTTTAGAATTAGGTTTTTTCATTTTATATTGACGTCCAACCCACGGGATGAATTGCATAGTCAGATCCCAATCCATTCGGTCACTGCGTGAATTTTTGAAAAAAATTGATTTTTCTTTATTAGTGAACCCTACGTAATATATGGCGTCGGTGTGTTGTATTATATAGTTCACCGCAAAAGTAATGTAGTAAAAAAAATGAAAACATTTTTTCTAAATCCATGCGACAAATCTGAAATAGGGCACCGATGCTCCATTTAACTAGGAAAGCACCGTACGGTGTATTACACCATTTTTGTGGTGCGTTTATAATACCCCACACACTGTTAGGTCTATTACACTATTTTTTGCAGTGCGTTTACAATACCCAGTGCATAGTATGGTGTATTATACTGTTTTGCAGTGCATTGTTAATATCCCCACACACCGATGACGATGCGGACCTCGTGAAAGGCGCACCAATGTCTTGAGATTTATTTTCTACTTGAAAAGTTGAGAATTTATTTATAAATATATTAATAAATGATATGGTATAGGTTTCAGATTGCTAAAGAAATGTCTAGCAAGAGATCAACTAACAAAAATACTGTTAACACATCAAGAAAAGAAAAAAAAACAATTTCTTTGTAAATTCTTTATAAAAAATATTATTTTTGAACTATATGTAAGTTTAAATAATATGTATTTTTTATTGCGTATGATGTAGAGCCACAAAATGATGAAGCTCGATATGATTATTTCTGTTCTAGGACTAGAAGAGTGTAAAATTTTAATAGAAAAATTGCGAAAGGATGAATTAGGTGAATGAAAAAAAACTATCGATCCAATATGAGTTTATTTTTTTAATTATTATTAATAATATACTTAAAATTATTAGATAACATGTGTCAAAAAATCTACTAATTCACATCTATTTAATGTTGTACAGTGACCAACAACTCAGAAAAGGAAGGTTGTTCTAAGAAAAGAAAAAAAATAGAACATGCAAATGAAAATCAATTGCTCCTTAGCTCATATCAAGTGGTTCTGGAAGTTAACGAAAGGGGAAAAACTTTTACAAAAGTTTGAGGGATCTAGTGGAATGAATTTATAGATGTTCTTTCCAACAACAATAACGTGCTTCAAATTTAATATGCAATCATTGAATTTTTCGATCATTATGTACAATAAATAAACAATTTAGCATTAAATATTAATTTTCAAGAATTTTCTTGCAAAAAAGAAAAGAAAATGGAACCCATTCAACACATAAAACAGGATGACAAGGAATAAAATGGTTGATCTCTAAGTTTTTGAGTAGTTGTTACTTCCTTATAACAACTTAACTAGATTTCATTTTTGTATCTTTTAAGTTGTTTTATAAAAATCATCATTGAATGTATTCAAACAGTTGCTAACATACAAAGAAGAACCATCATAGGAATGGATTGAAATTGGGTTAAATATGGGTTGTGAGTATATGTTGGCATAGCAGAAATTATTTGTGGAATTTGTAAGCATCTATCGATCTTGTTTTTCTTAGCTCTATCTATAATTAATAGAACAAAAAAATATTTTATATTAAATATATGATCTGTTATGGGGTATAAAACTTGCAGGAAGCAAAGTATGGAACTGCGCCAACAGATGAAATTTTGAAAGTTGGCATGCTACATGATTTTGAAAGAATGTGTGTAGTTTATGAGTCAATTGTTGCTATGGTACGTAATTTTTCTTTTCAATTTACATTGATGTATATTATTTAATATTCAAATTTTCATTATTCTAAAAAATGTATATACACTCATTTCGTTTATTTATATGTTTGTAGATGGAAGGTGAAGAAGAAGAAAACAATCAACACCGTGAACACAACATTCCACGAAAATAACCCAAGTCATGGAAGTAGCTCTAACGGTGGGTACACAGTTCAAGCGAAGAATGATGATCACTATGTTTGGATATCAAAGCAAGGCATTTTATTTTTTGAAATATGTTTGTGAAATCAGACATTTTGTTTAATGTAATGGACATAGTGTCTGAATTGAAAGACAAAGGGATACAAATATTAACTGCCCCATTTTGTATGATAAATATTGTCTTATTCATATATATTATATATATAATCATAAAATATGTTTTAAGTTATTCTATTGCGTTCTCCATTGTCGTTCTCAAATGCACTAATAAAAATTTAATTCATATGAATATTGCTATAAGATAATATGTGTCGACTTTTGATGAATAATGAATTTTAAAAACCACAATAATTTTGATATGATATAACAAATTAATCCAAACAACACATTCAAATGCATTAATAAAAATGTAATTAATATGAATATTGTTATAAGATGTGTCGACTTTTGATGAATAACGAATTTAAAACAATCACAATAATTGGACTGTCACAGGTCGATGTTTCTAAAAAAAGCAAAATGAAAAATGGTGCATGTCAGTAACTGTCAGTTGGTGTGTTTATGTGTCTATACACACCGGTGTATATACGCATCGGTGCGTTTATGATCTATCGGCACTACACAAAAACTGATACCAGTTATAAATATCGGTGCATTTGTGTGATACTGCGTATCGGGGCATTTATGTATCTATAAGCACTGGTGCATTTGTACGATGCATGGCATGAATACCAATACCAATTATAAATCTTAGTGCCTTTCTGTGATATGGTGCATTGGTGCATCATAAAGGTATACGCACTGGTGTGTTGATACAACCTATGGGCACCGCTCAAATCCCAAGACCAATTAGAACGGCCTCGTGCGTTGTATCACCAACACTACACGCAGTGTTGTTTTATACCTTAACGGCCCAATGCATTCTCCTTCGACCACCCCGAGACGCCTTCTACATGTACGCACCAGTGCGTTAAAGCCAGAGTAGCGCACTGATGAAAAAACATCCATAATAACCTTCGACTGGCCATTTTTTTTAGTTGTGTTGAATTTCCGTTAAAAGCTCCGCCAAAACCTCTGTTCCTAGAAACGGATGTGATAGCATATGTTTTTTTGACAATTTTAGCAAATTTTATAACACTCAAAAACCTCCTTTATAACCTCTGCTAGAGGGTCTTTTCCTTGTAGTGATTGTTCCTTCTCTATGGCTTGGTAGGGTCGAAGTAACCCTACCCGAATTTGTTATGCTATTGATGTTTAAATTTAATTTCTGTATTGCTTCTCTGTAAAGAAAAAATCAATTCCAATACATTCACAATTGTAATCTGTAATTACAACTTATGCAGTCTATGTCCTAATTCCATACTCAATAGAATATCCTTATCACCTTCATACATTTGATAAGTATTCATACAAAAGACGTTAGAGGGTTAGTAGTTATTGTACTTATCTATTTACAAGTTCTTGTAAACTAGGATCTCTGCCAGAGAAGCGCAAAGCTCCCTAACAACAAGACCGTTGATTACATCTGTGTCTCCCCCGAGCCCCTAAGCTTTCAACAGTTCAATGTTTGTGACCTCCTTGGGTAAACTTCTAGATATCAAGACCACCAAGGTCCAACATGAAACCCTCCAGACTTATTTTTTGAAATTTAGTTCCACTGGTTTGACCAAGCTTGAGAATTTTTCCATCAACAGTGCACTCTACCACATTTTTTCCATAATAACTTGGCCTATGTAAGTCTCTTATTCTATCCCTTTTCCTCCTCTTTCCACCAAGGAAAGTTTAGGGAAAGATTACAAACAAGAACCTCCTCTCATTCACTGAGATTTCCTTTATCTCCAAAATAAGAGACAAGAACCATAACTCTCACAATTGTTTCTTTTTGGAAGTTAAGTAATTTCTAAAAACTCCATAGAATCCAATTCTTACCCAAAAGAAGTATGTAATTTTTTAAATATACCACAATATTCACATAGTCATATGTGTTCCTTTGGAACTTACATAAGTAAATCTTTTACCTCCCATTTTCACTTATGGTAAAAATATAATAAAATGAGCAGAGCTAAACTAACGGTGTTACATACACACGCAACACTGATTATTTAATAATAAATAAATTTTTAATTAATCAAAATAATAATAAATAATAATAAAAATTACAATCATGTATGAATTGAAAAGACTTACCTAGACATACATGACTCATCATTCTATTGCAGTGGTGGATGTTGCATGCACACACCGTACCAACGTCCTCAGTGTAAAAATTACAAAACTCGTTAACATTTTTATTAGGAGATACCAAGATATAGTATGTTATTTTTTATTTTCTAGAGACACCAATATATATTATGTTATTTATTTTTTAATGCATCCGAAAACATTTTAATAATTTTTAAAAGTCACTTTTTAAAGAGGCACAATATGTTGTGCAAAATCCTGATATTGAAAAGTCACGAATTGATCTTCAGAAAGGATGTAAATAGGAACAAAGTCTTGAAAATCAATTCGACGAGCCATATGAAGCTAATTGCGAAGACATCGCAGAAGAAGACAAAACTGGAGAGAACATAAACTGTGATGGTCTCATGAATATTTCTGTGTGAGCAGATGTTAATAGTGACAATCCTATTAAGCCTATTATAATTTTGAGAAGGGCGAGGATAAGCGTTCAAGTTTTCCATCACTGGGAAAGAAATGAGGTAAAAATACATCCCTACTTCAGGGCAAGGAAAGTGAAGATGAAGCCTCGACTCAGAATAAAGAAGCATGGAGTCAGAATCATAAAGACAAAAATGCAAACTCTGTTACCAAGTTGTTTTCATGTTTTTTATTGTAAGCCTAGCTGTGACTAGACTAGCAAGCGTATGTTATTATATAGTACCTTCTCTCCATTAAGGGGGAGTGTTGGAATTAATGGAGAAAGTCATAATTAGATTGTTGTTATGATCATGATAGGAGTGAGATGCTAAGATTAGATCTCAAGTCCTAATATGTCGGGAGTGGTTGAAACCATCCTGTTAGTGTGAAAGCATACGTAATTAAGGCTCATCTGGCTCAATAGTCAGATTGTATGTATGAGTGTGTACACTCTCCAAGTTCTGACTTGGAAAGCTATTTGATCAATAGTTATTTTTATCATATAATTAGATTAATTTTAAACCATAATGGATTCTACTATTAAATCTTGTAAAATAATAGTTTCTCCATTTAATTATGTGTTATTGGTTTTGATATTGTATTAATAAACTTTTAATTTTAAGATAGCTAAATGGAAATAAAAACAATAAAAAATGAATATTTTAAATTTAAAAATATTATATAACTAGATTAATTCTAAATTATAATTGATTGTATTATTAAATTTTGTAAAATAACATCTTTTGCATTTAATTATTTGTTATAGATTTTGATATATTTATATTTATCTAATTATTGAAATTTATTTATTATGAATATAAAGAATATAATTCATAATATTAATCATAGATATAAAAAAATTCAGTTATATAGAAATTTGTTGTTTAGTAATTTGTATAAATATTAATAATTTGAATTATATAAATATTATTAATTATTTTTCTTTCAAAAGCTTAAGAAAATATGATGTGATGAAGTATGAAATGACCAAAACTAATTACAGATCACAAGCCATATTTCTTTAGTGAAAAATATGTAATAGTAAGATAGATATTTTAAGAAATAAACTATGCCATACACCATACCAATGTTCTATACATTCTTGGAAGTACAACATCTAACTAAAAAAATTATAGTTGACTTGATTTGCGGGTGTTCTACTCACCCTTTTGCCCTCTTTATTCTCGGGTGTTGACATTTTCATTTGACTAAAAATATATAATTTATTTATGATATAAGCTAATTATATTAAAATGTATAAGCTAAGTATGATATGACATTGATTCAAGTTTTAAAATTATAATGTAATAATTGTATTTAGTCAAATAGAAACACAATGGAACAACTACGTGGAATTGAAATAGAAACGAAATGGAAAAACCACGTGGAATTGAAATAGAATGTATGTTTTCCAATAAAATTCTAGCTATTAACTATGTCATACTTCAACAAGAATTATAATGCTAAGCCGTATTTTAATATTATTTATAATTCTTTTCTATTCGCATTACAATAAACTCTATTACTACTTATTACATAGGATTCAGTATTATATATATATATATATATATATATATATATATATATATATAATTTTTAATGTAATTATAAGTTTAAAATTTAATTGTAATTTAATTTATATTTTTTTTATTTGTAATAATCATAATTATTTATTACTTTTTAAAGGCTACTAATATTATAGTTTTATCACATATAATTTTTTTAATCACAATTTAGTTTTTTTTTCATTCTACAATTTAAAAGAAGATTTTTGTGACAAATTCTCCTCAATTTTAGCCACTATTTTTGTTTTCGAATTTTAAATCTTAAATAGATACTTTTGTTACCAAATTTTTTATAATTTTAAATTTTGATAATTTTGTTAACTATTTTTTCTTTCTAACATTTAAAAAGGTGACTCATTGATTGATTTCTCGTTCAGTATGAAGAGAAAGGTCAGAGGATGATTGGGATGAAAGTGTTCTATTGAGTAGAGGTAATACATCATCTTGAGGCCATGGCTAAATGCTAATCATATGGGATGCCAGTGTTAGAAAAACCTTGCCTAAATGCCTTGTGACTGCCATGTGTCTGAGTGTAATACTTATAAGCCTTTCTAGGTTGGACAACTGGGACATAATAAATATAACTTTCAACATGTTTCTTCAATATAAGCTCAATTCAAATGTTGTAGACCAATTAATAATCAGTTGTGCTTTTCTATCATAAATAGCTTATGGGAGCGCACGCAGTTGGGTTTTCATATACCTATGAAGTGAAAGGGAAGCAACTAGCCTTTCTTCAAGATAAGAGTAAGGCTCTAAGCTTTAAACCAGCCGACAAAGAAAAATTGAGCATGTGTTTAAAGATTACATTTTGCACATCCTGTGTCCATTACGTGCTGCACCATTAAATTTAATGAAAGAAAACTCTATCACGATGATATATAATGATAAGCTTATGGCCAAGTCAATTTTTTAGCAGATGGATTGCTTTCAACCACACTGGAAACAGAATTTCCTGAGAAAGCATTTTGCATTGAATTTGTAGATTGGAAAGGCATAAGAGACTGAGGAGCTTGCACAATCTCGTTGGGTAAAGTCAAATAGTTACCCGCAGAACTATTATGAGTCAGCCTACTAGGGAAATTTATGAATTTATCTGCATGAGCCATCATATCTCGTGGGAAGGAGATCAAGTGAAATTACATGGGCCAAGGATACCTCGCTCCCAACGAATATTGTCGTATGGAAAAAATAAAACTAGTAGGAGCATATAGTATAGATCGATGCATAAAGTTGAAAAGCAAACAAAAAACTCATGGATCAGTTCAAAAAAAATAGATCTAATAAACATATAATTGAAAACTGATGGATCAGTTCAGGAAAAATACTACAAGTATGCTTATACCAAGATTTCGTTCTCATCTGAGTACTTCAACACATGAAATTGAAAACGTGTGAAACAGTAGATGCCCAAATCCCCTCGAGAGATACCGGATAAGGAAGGGATACGTATTTGATCCTTCCTTTTTCCATTTAATTGAAAACAATTATACAAAAACTTTACAATATATCTACAAACAATAGAATAAAATTATTTTTCTTTCCAATAGCAATCCAAACTCCAAGCTTGTATTATTTTATATAGCCATGGAAAAAAAAATTAGGAAGTCAAAACAAAAAATCTCTGAATCTCAATCTTATCAATATATGATAAAAGATTTACAGAGATCTCTTAACCCAACTAATGTTGCTACGTACGTAGTTCACAAGCCAAATTTCTTTCAAATCCCTAAACACAACAATGTGTTCTACCTTAAATTCTCGGTTATGGAAAAGTATGAATTATTGAGAAGTAAGAGTAGAAGCAGTGTATAAAAGAACCAGATATTGAAGTGATGGATTTCTAAAACATTTTCTCTTTTGAAGAGAAATGTATTAGGACTTAGAATTATAGGATTAAAGAATTAAAAATCCAAATACAGAGTCTAGTCGAGTCTTCACGGTAACCTGAATAACAAAAGAGTTTTGTACATGTCACTTGTAGAAATGAACAATCAAGGTCAACGGAAGACAATAGAAGACAATGTATCATTAAAGTTGTGATAAGCTTATGGCCAAGTCAATTTTTTAGCAGATTGATTGCTTTGAGTTACACTAGAAACAGAATTTCCCGAGAAAGCATTTTGCATTGAATTTGTAGATTGGAAACGCATAAGAGACTGAGGAGCTTGCACAATCTCGTTGGGTAAAGTCAAACAGTTACCCGCAGAACTATTATGAGTTAGCCTACTAGGCAAATTTATCAATTTATCTGCATGAGCCATGATATCTCGTACGAAGGAGATCGAGTGAAATTACATGGGCCAAGAATACTTCGCTCCTAGTGAATATTTTCGTATCGAAAACATAACAATGTGTTCTACCTTAAATTCTCAGTTATGGAAAAGTACGAATTATTGAGAAGTAAGAGTACAAGCAGCGTATAAAAGAACCAGATATTGAAAGGATGTATTTCTAAAACATTTTCTCTTTTGGAGAGAAACGTATTAGGACTTAGAATTATAGGATTAAAGAATTAAAAATCTAAATACAAAGTTTAGTCGAGTCTTCAGGGTAACCTGAATAACAAAAGATTTTTGTACATGTCACTTGTAGAAATGAACAATCGAGGTCAAGGAAAGACAATAGAAGATAATGTATCATTAAATTTGTGCTTCTGTTTCTTATTTGTTACCAAAATAAAACAGGAGATAAACAGCACACCATACAACATCTATCATCAGTTCACATAGTACCTGGCATGGTATTGCCAGAGTCAAGTAACATTTTCTACTCAAAATCAACTTCAAATCTGTGTCCAGAAGCTCGGAATTTGAAAATCAATAAAGCCCATTAAAATAAAGTATTGACTGGTTTAATTTAAGACAAATTAAGTAGAAATACATACTTGACCTCAGGACTTCCACACAGAAAGCAACGATTTTTTTGCTCCAGCCGCACAATCCACAGCTAAGCTAAATGCACACCTTCCTCACGATACCTTCAGCCCCTTTATTGCATTGCTAAGTGGAGTAAAAGTAGATTTGTTGAATGGCATTAGCAATGCAGAATGAATTGTTAGTCCACCTACATTATATGCAACTTTGCCTGTGTATGCTAATATCAATCCCTTTGGTTTCAAAGGATCTGTATTGTAATATTGATGTCCATTGGAAGCAAAATGATGTTCCCTCAACTGCTCCTTTTTCATATGGCATTGCCATATTAATTAGGTATTGTTGCCAGCCTGCAACCATTGTTTGACTTTGTATAGTTTCATTTGTTAAGTGTTTTTCTAGACAATGTAATGCATTTTCATCCCTACCCATCAGTGCATTGCAGAAAGATTGGACAACATAGAGTCTTAAAGACTGTTCATCAAATTCAGGTGCTATCAAATGACAAATTGCACTGAACATGCTATTGGGACATTTTGACATAGTTGTTTTTGCTATGTGCAGTCCATGAATTTGCATTTCATGAACAATGGATTCATAATGGTTTTCAAGATTTTTGCAATGTGGTCTTGAAAATGTCTATGGGTAGCTATTACATGTTTCTTAATGTAAGTATAAAGATTGTGCAATTTGACTTGAGCATGTTTGTGAAGATTTGTTTTGTAATAAAGTATAGTTGAATTAAATTGGAAATAATTGGAAAATGTCTATGGCACTTTGTAAGAAAGTTGATTTCAAAGTTGTATGTGTGTGTGTGTGTGTGTGTGTAAATCAATGTCAATTTCTATAATTTAAAATGAAGTTGTTTATTATTATTATTATTATTAAATACAATTATAATTTAGTTAATTTGTATGTTTTTGATGATATAAGATATATCATAGAGTATGTCTTTTAAATATTATTATGAATTGATAATATCAAATAACAATGTTAAATTAAAGCAAAAGTTTTAAAAATTTGGAAAACAAATAATTAAATATAAATTTGGTAGATTAATTTTTTATTAAATGTTAAATGTGTTAAATATTTATCCTTGAATTCTACTTCCATGTGAGGACAAAGAAAAATAAATAAACATAAATATGCATTTTTTTAATAAATTTTAATTTTTTAAAATAAATACATTTACACATTATTTTATTATATCATTTCTTAAAGAATATAGAGAAATTTAATCTAGATTATCTTTATATTTATGGAAATTTTAAGTAATTTAGATGACCATTTCAGCTTCATCACATTACACTTTTGTGTAAATCAAACACCAATAGCTATTGCAATAGATTCATAGAAAGAATCAAATAGTTAAACATAGATATATGTATATACATATGCATTGAAGAGTAAGTGAGTTAGATGTAATAAACAAACCTGGATGTCTTTGCCTGTTTTTGTGAAGTGTCTTTGCGTTTTTGACTCATTGTATAAAGCAATAAAGCTCTGCAAGACATATGATTTGAAGTCAAAATGATAGAATTGCTATGTAAAAAGAAGAAATTCTATGTGTTAAAATAAGTAAATGTTTTTTACTAAAAAGAAGTAAATGTTTGTTACTAATATTTATTCATTTTTAAAGGCTAACAAGAAGAGATCAGATCCTAAATTATTATAAGAATTGAGTTTCGAAAACGTGTAATGCATCTAGCAGAACATAGTTACTAAACTCAGGTCTGTGAAAAAGTGAGTGCGAAAAAGGTGCAAGAGCTGAATCTGGACCAGAAACTTGACAAGTTAAATCCAAGTTGGGAGATTTGACTAGCTAGCAATTAAATTAGTTCAATTGTTTCTTTGGTCACTGAGCCAAGTTTTACTGGTGAGTCTAGAAGCTATGCTTCAAGCTTCTCAAATCCATTATGCTTTATGGCTTAGTAGCCTGTCAACTTCATCACTCTTATGAGCATTGAAACTAATATATCAGTAAAAACCAATACTGAATAACGAGGATACATTGTTGTACAATTTCTTGTAACATATAAATCAGATTTAGAGTCAAATTCAAAAGTGAGATGAAAATACAATAAGGATTTTATGTACAATAATTGAGAATGGCAGAAGAAATGCAAATGAGAAATACAAGCTAAAGCATATGACCTGGATTGTTTGTTAATCTTGCAATGCTGATCAGTGAAGTCAATAGAAACGTTGCCTTTGTGTCTCTTGCTCTTGACACAAATGTCAAGATAGTAAAGAAAATTTGGGACGGCAGCAGTGCAATTTTCTTGTGTTGGTCCAAGATTATAGCCATGCTTTGCTTCACTGTTATACTAGGCAGAGAGTTGACAGGAGAGATCTAGAGAGGAGGCAACTGCTAGATATCTTAAAAGATACTATTTTATATTTAGTACTTGAGATATAGCAACTACTTGTAATGCAGCAACTTCTGCAATTACCACTCAGATTTCCTAAATGGAGAGTGTCATTTTCAGATACTCTTGTGCTAATCCTGTATCTATGATACAATATGGCAATGGTGTAGTAGATGCTACTGATATACTTCGTCATTATGGCTTTTATCGGTTTGATTTACTTTCTATTTGTAACCATATTTTTTTCTTTGGTGATACATTAGGTTATGTCCAGAGAGTAAAAACCAATGGAGACAAGGATTGAGGTTAAAGCCACTAAAGAAATTTGGGATGGCTATTAGAGCCATTTTGGTATAAAACAATTGTCAGATTTTGATAGGTAGCGGATCAGTAGCTAATATTTTGTACAGTTGATTTTCAATTTGCACTATTTTTGTGTTTCATTTATGTTTTCAATGATAAGACAAATAGTATCATGGTCAGTCCAATATGCATCTAATCTGAAATTTTTATAGCTAGTAGTTATATTTGACCATATGTGATCAATGATTGATATTAGCTGATTGTTATTTGTGTCTAAAATGAAATGAAGGTTGTAATTGTACATATATGATCCTAGTTTGTTTGTTTTATTGTTGTTTTCAAGCATATTGATGTTGAAATCGCCGACGATGACTATTGTTTGATTTGAATGTGTATTTCATAATGCTTTTGAAATAAGATGCAATGCATCGTTCAATGTTGCATATGGTGCAACATAGACATTGAGAAATATAATATCCATGCCATGAATAATCATATTTTCTAATGTAGCTTCAATGTTTTTCTCTTCAAAGTGAATATGTTTCAAAATCTGTTTATGTTTTTTAGTACAAATTAGCAAACCATGTTTACTATAATATGGTATGCAATTGAATTCTTCAAGTATTTTTAGTAGCATTGGTTGTGTCAAATGTGTTTCTTGTAAACATAGGATGTCAGATTGCATTAGATCGTAGTCATTTAACAAATCATGAATATGTATTTGTATACTGCAGGTGTTTAGAGAAAGAATTGAAATGTATGCTTTTGTTTCTAATAATGAATAATTTTAGTCTAGGTGCCATTTTGCGTTTTTCTGTAAACGTTCCATTTCAGCAGTAATTTTGTGTTTAATTCAAAAATTTTCATTCTTAAGTGGGCTAAGAAAATATAGTGATTCTATGTTTCTTACACGAGAGAGAGTCTTGTATACTAATCCATGGCGTCGTATTCCTAAAGGATCAAATGCGAGATTGTCTAGTGTTAAGCCTTGTGATCTATGTATTGTACGTGCACATGCTAATTGGACTGGGAATTGTTTTCTAATTCTCAAATTTCCGGTTTTTACTAATACAGAAATTGGCTTTGTTGTTCGCAATATGGGAGTCCAATCTTTGCAGATTTGTTGGCTATATAGAAAAGCAAATCTATGTGCTTGTCGACGCCCAATAAGTTCATCATGGAATTTGATCCATATTACATCGAAGTTGTCTAATTTTACATATGCTTTAATGATACCATCTGCACCGTTGACAAGACCGTCTTGTGAGTCATAGTTTCCTGCATATATTTCAACTAGCATGTTAAATTTTAGGACAATCTGTGAAGGCAACATTGCTATGTGTACATGAGCTGGTATGTTTCCATTGTTTTCTTCTTCGTAGTCAATTGCATCAATTACAATTTCATCACCAGGAATGACAGACAACATTTTCTTGTTATGCAATGCGACATCTTTATTCCGGAAGAATAGATAGGGGAAAGTAAGGTCATTAGGAGCATTTCAAACACAATTTTGATTGAGGTAATTCAAATCATCTTTTGTTTGATTATTTGTACGTACCCTATTTAGAATGGAAATGAATATTTCATTTGTTTGACACATTGGAATATGCAATTCATAGTACTTTACATGTTCTTTCCAAAGGTCATATGTTATTCGTTGCTTTCTTACTGTAGGTTGTTCAAATATTAGTAAATCTTGTATAGGTTGTGCTTGGTATAGGTCGCCAAAAAATATGATGTCAATGTTTCCAAAGTATTTTGTTTGGATATGCTTAATGTTTCTTAGTCGATCATCAATCTGATATAGAAAGCAACTTCCAATCAAAGATACTTCATCAATGAGAACTACTTTTAATTCTTCATACAGTTTTGTTAAATTTTCCAGTACGTCATTTCTAAGTGGATTAAAACTAGATTTTTTGAATGACATTAGCAATGCAGAATTAATTGTTAGTCCACCTGCATTATATGCAGCTTTACCTATATATGCTAATATCCATCCCTTTGGTTTCAAAGTATTTGTATTGTAATGTTCATTGTAAATGTGTATGAGCATTTGAAATATTGCTTTTGCTGTGAATGTTTTTCCAGTGCCAGCTCCTCCAGTCAAAAATAAGTAGAGTGGTTTGTCTATGTTGTTTCGTTTTTTGATTGCAATGTCTTTGAGGATTGCTCGTTGTTCTCTATTAAGCATTCTCCTAATCTTGTAGTATTCTTCATTGCTAAGCATAAATGGACGTTCTGTGAATTGAAAACTAATGTTAAGAGGTTTTTTTTTGTGATCTCACTAGGGACATTCTAAATAATTAGCCAAGTCATATTTCTCAGTAGGATAATTGGATACCTGAGGTTTTTTTAATGTGTTATTAGAAGTTGCAGTCGTGTTATCAATTTCTTGCATTGCTTCTTCCAAATCACCCCATTTCTTGTTCACGTTGTATGTGAACTTGTTTCCATTGGTTTTTACTGTTTCCTTGTGCACTCTATATGCACTTTTCCATGTCGGCAATCGTTGTTTTAGTGTATCTTCAGTGTTTTTGAATGGAACATATAGCAAAATTTTCTCTCTGTAATAGTTTTCATAGTCAATGTGTTTTTTGTATTTGATGAATCGAATTACTTTTTCTTTTTTCCTCTTTGATATTGGCATTCCATCTTTGTTATACTTTGATACGAATTTAGCTAAACATATGTGCTTAATAGCATTAGGTCTATTGATATAGTAATCAATTATAGAACTGCACATAATTTCTTCAGAGTTGTCTGGGTATAGCATCAATTTTGCTCTTTTCATGTTCTTGTCGTATCCTTTTGAATGCATTTGTCATAGATCTGTCAACTTTGGTCATATTTGAACTGCAATATGAAGCTGCAGCATGTGCATTTAGAACATATTGAGCATTTGTATTTGCATTCCATAGGTGTGGCATATTGAATGCAAAGCTATTATTCCATATTTTTGATGGTTTTCGTTGCAAGAAGACCATTGGCTGTGTCAATTTACTCTATATTAATTTGATGTAATCAGTTTCTGTTAAGTACAATTCATCTAAGAAATTTTCATGGCTAGTTGATTTGTCATAGAATTTTTGTTCCAATGTGCTTTGCAATAGGGAAACTCTTTCATTTATTGATTCATATAGCAAAGTAATTGGTTCAAATATCCTTGTTCTTTTCATTGGTGGCATTGGGAATTTGTATCTACAGTGTGATGCTTTTCTTTTTTTACAGCTTTTGCTATGATGATGTTGATGTATCTTTGCAAATTCTGGATCAAGGTGATCTGTGTTACAAGTTATATAGTTGTCCAAGAAATTTTCAATTTCTAAGTTACTATTGATTCCATATACTGGAGCATTTTCTATCCATAAAAGACCATGTTCATGTGCACTACCTCTATTTTGGAATTCAGTTACATAGTAGTAGTCTGATATTTGTCCAAAAAATGTATTATCTTGACAGATCAATTGTTTCATTGCATTTGTTTTATGTCTATAGTAACGTGTACATATTACTGGGTCCTTTCTGACAAGATAATCAATGCTATATTCTTCAATTGTTTCAATATGTTTTTTTTTTGTTTCTATTGCTATGTAATTTAGTAAGAGTTTCTACTAGTGGAGTCCAACGATGCTCTGCACTTGTAAATGTAACAAAGAAAGTTGGAGGACCTAGTTGTCGTATCATTGCAAATATATGTTTTTGCATTTGTTGTAGATAGTCAGGAGAAATTCTTATGTGTTTGAAGTCTATGTCTCCAATGTCACTTTTAATAATTTTTCTAAGTTTGGCTTGTACTTAACATCTTTTGCTAATAGTTGTCTTCCTTGTAGTTTCCCTTTCCTTATTCGTATTGAAATGCATGACATGAATTTTTCAACGATTATTCGCATTGTCTTGAAGAACAAATTTGTGATGTGATACGAAAAGTCACCACTATAATGCATTAGTTCCCACTTTATTATTTCTTGGTAACGAAATCTTTGTACTATATCATTGTCACGTGCATCTCCAAAGAATAGTGTTGGGAAGCTCATTTCTTCGGCATGTTTGTCTTTGAATATTCCAAGTGGTCGTTGTCCCTCAGCCGGTGTTATTTCAATGATCTTGTCTTGCAAATCATGAATGCGTTGTGAACCTGTCAACCCATGTACCAAGGTTTCAGTTGGTCTTTCGCTTGTCGAACTGCTATTCTTTTCACTTTCACTATCGATATTCTCATTGTCATTGTCAATGTATTATCTTCACTGTTCAATTTGAGTATATGATTCCAATTGCTATTAATGGAAATGTTCTCAGTTTTATATAAACTCCAAGAACACAGTTATTTAAATGCTGTCATGGCAGTATGCACACAGACTTTTCCTGTTTGATATGCATTCTTGTATTCTAATCGTCGTTTTAATGCAATAGCAATTTTCATCGTATTGTTCATGAATTGTGGCAATGCTTTTTGGACAATGTCCATGTGGACAGGTACATTGATTATTGAACCAGTTAAGCCCATTCGCGATCGCTTGTAGCCACATTGTCTTATTTGTGCAAAAGAGATTCTTAATGCAACAAGTCTTTCTTCAAGTTCTGAAAGTGTTGTTAAAATTTGCAATGGATTATTACGTCTTATTTGTTCAGGTGTTGCAAAGCGAGGTAACTTTGCATTTTCAAGTGTTGTTTTGCAATATTTACAGATTATATTTAGACGCAATGTGCTTTCTTTTCCAGAAATGTTTATGTACATTTTTTCTAATTCAGGTCCAATGTTTGAGATGTTCTTTCGAAATTGAAGTTTACTACATATTGGACATTTGGTTTTGGGCATGTCTTCAATTTGTTTTTTGTAAATTTCTATGGGTGTACTCTTTTGCAACAAAAAATTCATATTATTTTTTCTATTCCTATTTTCTCCAATTTTGTCTATGCTATTTGTATGTATCATTTGTTTCAGTTTGCGAAAGCTTATTCTATTTTTGGTTTTTGCATGAATTTGCACTATTCTATGTTGTGGATTGGATTGATTTTTATTTTGAATTAATAGTAGTGGTTCATAATGAATGTGTGATGTACTTGTTTCAAAGGATAATATGTTATATGTTCGGTTGCAGTTTTTTTTCGATGGGTAGTAATTGACAATGGTTTTATTAGTAAATGACCATATTTGTATGTTTACATTGAATATGATTGATGTCCATTGGAAGCAAAATGATGTTCCCTCAACTTCTCCCTTTTCATACGGCATTGCCATATTAATTAGTTATTGTTGCCAGCCTACAACCATTGTTTGACTTTGTATAGTTTCATTTGTTAAGTGTTTTTCTAGACAATGTAATGCGTTTTCATCCCTACCCATCAGTGCATTGCAGAAATATTGGACAACATAGAGTCTTAAAGACTGTTCATCAAATTCAGGTGCTATCAAATGACAAATTGCACTGAACATGCTATTGGGACATTTTGACATAATTGTTTTTGCTATGTGCAGTCCATGAATTTGCATTTTATGAACAATGGATTCATAATGGTTTTCAAGATTTTTGCAAAGAGGCGATAAGTAATAATTTTGGACAGAGTTGCATCTAGGAAATATTTTTTGCAATAGAGGTTCAAAATGTCCAGTGACAGGATCTGTATCATGAAACAAAATGTTCAATGGAATTGTATCTAGATGATGATTGAAGAACAAATACTTTGTTTTTCTTGTCAATGACCAAACTCCAATTGGTATGTTCAACCACTTTGAAAGCCATCGTATGCAAAATGTGTCTCCCCATGAGCCTCTTTCAGATTGGGAATTGCTATTACTAGCAGAGAATCGCATTTTATAAAGGTATGTGTCAACATCGCGAATTCCATGAAGCTGAGATAACATGAGAGGATCTAGTTCATATTGATATGATTCTTTTGCTTCTATGTCATTGGACTATAGACAATTGAGAAAATGGTCTATTATTCCATTTTGCAGTTCAATAGACGAGTAACGAAAGTGCAAAAGAACTTCAAATGCATTGAACAAACAATCTCCAACAGTATATGCAAATCGCTCTAGTCTAAAGAGACTATGGTGCATTAAGACGATATCAATGTTAGCAGCTATGCATTTTTTTTGGTTGAATTGTACTTTTCAATATCTAAGGTTTCAACCATGTTTTCTATGTATTTTTTGTTCAGATTCATATTGTAGTTTGTTTAGTAAGCACTATGTATGCTAGACTCTTTTTTCTCAAAGATGAGAGAGTCTTGAACTAAGTTTTTTTTCTTTATTGAAGATATGTCTATGACAATGTTTACTAGCATAAAAGACTAATTGCAGGTTGATATTGTATGTTTCATTTGAAACAGTAAAATAAGGGTAGCAAAGTTGCAAGTAACTAACTCCTATCCTGCACCTCTCTGTATTTTAGAAGTATCACTACAAAAAAAAAGAACACGCCACATTGAAATCTATGTTCAATGTGTTTTGATTAGTAAAATGTACTATGTGTTATTAAGTAGCATAAAATATGGAAATTTTCTACACATATGTAATTGTACAACGTGGATGTGTAAATTATGCCTTTGTAATCTATTATACAATAAAATTAATTCTACTAGTTCTAAATGACATAATTGTAATTACTTCAGCTTAACTTTTTAAGAATGCATCTCTAAACACCTTAGAATACGAGTTTCTTGAAAATGTATCTACAATCACATATGAACCATGGCATAATAGCATCTGTAAGGTAGCAACATGTTTCACACAAAAAGTTTCGATTTAGGGAATTGTTTTGTTTTTTAGAACATGAAATATCTATTGTTTCAAGTGTAAGATGACAATAACTTTAAGGCAGTGATCGAATGTAGTATTGAACATAAATATGAACATCAACTTCATAATAACAAAGTGTTCATGCCTTATGCAAGTTGCAAATTTACTGTGGCAAAGCATGTAATTGCAAATCATTGTGTCAAGCAATGTGCAAGATAGCTGAGTATAATAGGTACTAATTTTAGTACTATATTTTGAAAACTCACTACTTACACCACTTTTTGCGATAAGACAAAATATTCATTTGAATCACAAATAAATGTGTTCTATGAATATCCTTGAGAAAAATTGGTTGTCCTATGTACATTAATAAAGATGTTGTACACAACAGCAAAATTTGTACTATCTAAAGTCGTATCTATACGATTTGCTATGATTTCTACATTTGAAGTATTCATTGCTTGTTTTTTTCTTTGGTTCGCTTGGATGACCCTTTGCGATGAGATAAATTTTTCATTTGAACAACACAAACAACGGTGGTCTTTTACAATGACTTGTTGCTCTTTGCATATTAACAAATGTGTTGCATACAACAACAACATTTGCACCATTTGAAGCTGCATCTAAACCACTTGATATGAGGTCTACATGCAAAGTATCCACCAGTTGTTTTCTCCATAGCTTTGTCTCTAGTACTTAGTTTATTATTAGCAGATTTTCTTTCTTCTATGAGTTGTTGTAGCGACTTTGAAAGTTGAATGACACCACATTCCATTGTTCCAAATTGATATATTTCATTCAATGTTGCAAGTGGCACCTAGATTTGCTAAAAGATCAAGAAAAAACAACAATTTAACTATCCAAAGAAATCAACTAGCTGAACAATAAAAGAAATATTAGAAGCTAAATTATAGAAACCAATTGATCTAGGTAAAAGAACTAAAATTTTGAAAAACAAGACATTGTATTTCCTATTGTATTATTTTCCATTTATTCTTTTTAACTGCAATTTAGAATTATTTGAAGAGGGGTTACTTTCTCAAAATTTTCCTTTTTTAGTTGGAAAAGTGAATTATTTATTAAAATTTGTCGCTTGAGAAAGTCTAAATATCAAATTTGAAAATTCCTTGCAATTAAGGAAGTGCATCTTACAGAGGAAGAGGCGATCAATGTTATCACCTAACTCAAATTCATTGGAAAGCACAAGGGATTTATGAGGTCCAAATTTTTCAGATCTTGTATAACATGCTTTTGACTTCAAAATTGCATTTCGTTTTCATTAAAATTTGTTAAATAGCTGTGTCAAATTTGAATTAATTAATTTTAACATAGTTAAATCAAAATAAAAATAGTAAAATATAAATATTTTAAATTTTAAAATATTATATAGTGTTAGAATTAATGGAGAAAGTCATAATTAGATTGTTGTTATGATGATCATAGAATTGAGATGCTACGATAAGATCTCAACTCCTAATATTTCAAGAGTGGTTGAAACCATCCTGTTACTGTGAAAGCCTATATAATTAAGAGTTTGAGCCCTGTGTTGTCTGTTACTTGAGGCTGAGAACAAATGTTTGCCTGAATCTTGCGTATGTTGCGATCCTAATTTGTGAGTTGTGAGAGAGCAGCCATCCTCGTTTGTGGGCTGTGACTAAGCATCATTTTCCATCCTCATGCAAGAGAAAATCCATGCTGGTTGGAGTCTGCTTGTGTGTGGCTATGTGAGAGCAATGAAAAAGGAGCCCGCGGAACAATTTGCAACAGATTTTTTTTAATTAGATCAGATCGCATTGTATTGAAATAGATCTGAAGTGTGAGATGAGAAAAGGAGTCTGCCTCAGCAGATTTTCTCCCAAGGAATTTCTGTCGCTAGCGATCCCTTTATTAATCAGCGTTCGAGGCATATTTTTTTCCGCTTGTAAAATCTCTGGAGATCCGTTATCAGTTTCTTGACAAAGCCGCAATTATTTCTTTAAGCTGGTACAGTTCTTTTGCTACTTAATGTTTTAAAGGATGACACATCGGGTCCTACGAACGATGTAGTGGGCATTCTGGTTGTTCTTGTCTATTAAGACCAATTGTGAAGACCGATTAGACTTGGACGTACTCCCAAGTTTCTGAAATTGGAGACTAAGTTCCGCCACCAATAGGAATGATTTCGTGTCGAATTAATGGAATCGTATTGGATGGAGGAGCTGTCAATTTAGAGTTTGTTGTAAATCCTTTTTATGATTGCCAATTTCTTATCAAAATCAATTATATTTGTTGTTGAGGCAGACAATTGGCTGCGTGGATAGCATCCCCTATTACTGCGTTGTCTGGAGAGCCCAGAGAACAAGATTTCATGTTAATGCTTGTGTGATATGTTTATGTGGTCTGGCAGATTCACTTTGAAATTAATTGATTTTCCATGAGATTAATAGTAGGTTTACAGTGTTTGCCCCTATCGTAAACAGAGAATTCTACTGCGAATCTAGGTAGTAGGTTGAGGAAGTCGTGGATCAGTCGAAGCTATTGTGAGAACGGCTTGGGAAAAGAGCAGTAATTCAATTGACAGGCTGTGGAGATCCCATACACCACAGTGAGATCCATAATATTGTATTCCAATGTAGAGATCCATAATATCGTATTAATTGATTTTCCATGTTTTACTAGAAATATGTGTCATATGAGAAATTGCGAATTACACGAATAAGAATTAGAAATTGATAGCATTGCCAGCTTTTTGAGAGGTCATTTGTTGCTCATCGCAATAGCGAGGGCACTAATACTTGTGTGGCACAGAAGGCACAGTGTACAAGATTCTACTATTGAAGAGCTGCCAAAGAAAGGATTTCCGCTTGCATTGTAACGGGGTTGTTGGAGCTTGTTAGAGGACCGAGCAGAGTCGAAATCTGGAAGCAAGATAAAACTAGATAAGCTAGACCTTTTAAAAACATGTCTATAATTTAGATATTTTTGATTTTGATGATGATGATGATGATATTCTCGTGTTGGCATTTGGAGGCATTAGTATGAGTAGTATTTTTAACTCTAGATTTTTGTTCAGGAAAACAATGTGGTTCTGTTGATGACCACCAGAAAGAAGAGGCACAATATGTTGTGCAAAATCTTGATATTGAAAAGTCACGAATTGATCTTCAGGAAGGATGTAAATAGGAACAAAGTCTTGAAAATCAATTCGACGAGCCATATGAAGCTAATTGCAAAGACGTCACAGAAGAAGACAGAACTGGAGAGAACATAAACTGTGATGGTCTCATGAATATTTCTGTGTGAGAAGATGTTAATAGTGACAATCCTATTAAGCCTATTATAATTTTGAGAAGGGCGAGGATAAGCGTTCAATTTTTCCATCACTGGGAAAGGAATGAGGTAAAAATACATCCCTACTTCACGGCAAGGAAAGTGAAGATGAAGCCTCGACTCAGAATAAAGAAGCATGGAGTCAGAAGCATAAAGACAAAAATGCAAACTCTGTTACCAAGTTGTTTTCATGTTTTTTATTGTAATCCTAGCTGCGACTAGACTAGCAGGCGTATGTTATTATACAGTACCTTCTCTCCATTAAGGGGGAGTGTTGGGATTAATGGAGAAATTCATAATTATATTGTTGTTATGATCATGATAGGAGTGAGATGCTAAGATTAGATCTCAATTCCTAATATGTCAGGAGTGGTTGAAACCATCCTGTTAGTGTGAAAGCCTATGTAATTAAGGCTCATCTGGCTCAATAGTCAGATTGTATGTATGAGTGTGTACACTCTCCAGGTTCTGACTTGGAAAGCTATTTGATCAATAGTTAGTTTTATCATATAATTAGATTAATTTTAAACCATAATGGATTCTACAATTAAATCTTGTAAAATAATAGTTTCTCCATTTAATTATGTGTTATTGGTTTTGATATTGTATTAACAAACTTTTAATTTTAAGATAGCTAAATGGAAATAAAAACAATAAAAAATGAATATTTTAAATTTAAAAATATTATAGAACTAGATTAATTCTAAATTATAATTGATTGTATTATTAAATTTTGTAAAATAACATCTTTTGCATTTAATTATTTGTTATAGATTTTGATATATTTATATTTATCTAATTACTTAAATTTATTTATTATGAATATAAAGAATATAATTCATAATATTAATCATAGATATATAAAAATTCAATTATATAGAAATTTGTTGTTTAGTAATTTGTATAAATATTAATAATTTGAATTATATAAATATTACTAATTATTATTCTTTCAAAATTTTAGGAAAATATGATGTGATGAAGTATGAAATGACCAAAACTAATTACTAATCACAAGACATATTTCTTTAGTGAAAAATATGTAATAGTGAGATAGATATTTTAAGAAATAAACTATGTCATACACCATACCAATGTTCTATACGTTATTGAAAGTACAACATCTAACTAAAAAAATTATAGTTGACTTGATTTGGGGGTGTTCTACTCACCCTTTTGCCCTCTTTATTTGCGGGTGTTGATATTTTCATTTGACTAAAAATATATAATTTATTTATGATATAAGCTAATTATATTAAAATGTATAAGCTAAGTATGATATGACATTGATTCAAGTTTTAAGATTATAATGTAATAACTGTATTTAGTCAAATAGAAACACAATGGAACAGCTACGTGGAATTGAAATAGAAACGCAATGGAAAAAACACGTGGAATTGAAATAGAATGTATGTTTTCCAATAAAATTCTAGCTATTAACTATATCATACTTCAACAAGAATTATAATGCTAGGCCGTATTTTAATATTATTTATAATTCTTTTCTATTCGCATTATAATAAATTCTATTACTACTTATTACATAGGATTCCGTATAATATATATATATATATATAGATATAAAATTTTAAATGTAATTTATATAAGTTAAAAATTTAATTGTAATTTAATTTATATTTTTTTTAATTGTAATAATCATAATTATTTATTACTTTTTAAAGGCCATTAATATTATAGTTTTATCACATATAATTTTTTTAATCACAATTTAGTTTTTTTTTTTCATTCTACAATTTAAAAGAAGATTTTTGTGACAAATTCTCCTCAATTTTAGCCACTATTTTTTTTTTTTCGAATTTTAAATCTTAAATAGATACTTTTGTTACCAAATTTTTTATAATTTTAAATTTTGATAATTTTGTTAACTATTTTTTCTTTCTAATATTTAAAAAGGTGACTTATTGATTGATTTCTCGTTCAGTATGAAGAAAAAGGTCAGAGGATGATTAGGATTAAAGTGTTCTATTGAGTAGAGGCAATACATCATCTTGAGGCCATGGCTAAATGCTAATCATTTGGGATGCCAGTGTTAGAAAAACCTTGCCTAAATGCCTTGTGACTGCCACGTGGCTGAGTGTAACACTTATAAGCCTTTCTAGGTTGGACAACTGGGACATAATAAATATAACTTTCAACATGTTTCTTCAATAGCTCAATTCAAATGTTGTAGACCTATTAATAATCAGTTGTGCTTTTCTATCATAAATAGCTTATGGGAGCGCACGCAGTTGGGTTTTCATATACCTATGAAGTGAAAGGGAAGCAACTACCCTTTCTTCAAGATAAGAGTAAGGTTCTAAGCTTTAAACCAGCCGACAAAGAAAAATTGAGCATGTGTTTAAAGAATACATTTTACACATCCTGTGTCCATTACATGTTGCACCATTAAATTTAACGAAAGAAAACTCTGTCACGATGATATACAATGATAAGCTTATGTCCAAGTCAATTTTTTTGCAGATGGATTGCTTTCAGCCACACTGGAAACAGAATTTCCCGATAAAGCATTTTGCATTGAATTTGTAGATTGGAAAGGCATAAGAGACTGAGGAGCTTACACAATCTCGTTGGGTAAAGTCAAATAGTTACCGGCAGAACTATTATGAGTCAGCCTACTAGGGAAATTTATGAAGTTATCTGCATGAGCCATGATATCTCGTGGGAAGGAGATCAAGTGAAATTACATGGGCCAAGGATACCTCGCTCCCAATGAATATTGTCGTATGGAAAAAATAAAACTAGTAGGAGCATATAGTATAGATTGATGCATAAAGCTGAAAAGCAAACAAAAAAACTCATGGATCAGTTCGAAAAAAACAGATCTAATAAACATATAATAGAAAACTAATGGATCAGTTCAGGAAAATTACTACAAGTATGCTTATACCAAGATTTCATTCTCATCTGAGTACTTCAACACATGAAATTGAAAACGTGTGAAACAGTAGATACCCAAATCCCCTCGAGAGATACCAGATAAGGAAGGGATACTTCGTTGATCCTTCCTTTTTCCGTTTAATTGAAAACAATTATACGACAACTTTACAATATATCTACAAACAATAGAATAAAATTATTTTTCTTTCCAATAGCAATCCAAACTCCAAGTCTGTATTATTTTATATAGCAATGGAAAAAAAAATTAGGAAGTCAAAACAAAAAATCTCTGAATCTCAATCTTAGCAATATATGATAAAAGATTTATAGAGATCTCTTAACCCAACTAATGTTGCTACGTACGTAGTTCACAAGCCAGATTTCTTTCAAAACCTTAAACACAACAATGTGTTCTACCTTAAATTCTCAGTTATGGAAAAGTACAAATTATTGAGAAGTAAGAGTAGGAGCAGTGTATAAAAGAACCAGATATTGAAGGGATGGATTTCTAAAACATTTTCTCTTTTGAAGAGAAACGTATTAGGACTTAGAATTATAGAATTAAAGAATTAAAAATCCAAATACAGAGTCTAGTCGAGTCTTCACGATAACCTGAATAACAAAAGAGTTTTGTACATGTTGGGGTTCCAGTGTTTTGGCCAGATTGGCAAGACCAAAAGACCGAACAACATCATAACCACTTTGGGGTCCTAGGATCTGGCCCTCCTGGACCTGGAGAGGGATCTCTCCATGAAGCAAAGAATGATATATATTTGAAAGCTCAAAATGAGGTATTAGGATAGGTATGAAGCGTAAAGGGGGTTTAAAATGATTTGGTTGGACAAATATGTTTCATGTGGCATTAGATAGAGCATGGGAATCTACAAGCCATTGGGCAATGGATTCATGTGAAGTCCAAATAGTTCTGACTGAGAAGGAAGGGAAACCAAAGGGCAAATCTAACTTGGTCTAGGATCTGTTGAATAATATGGGTGGAATGGGATGGACACTAAGGACTAAGAGTGAAAACAAGCTAAACCCTTTCACAATGTCTTAAAGGATTTGGGGAATGCCCTATTTCCTCCAGTAAGCTCACTGCTTTGGACTTAATCAATTTAAACACTCAAAGGAAAGAAAAATGCAGACTAAACCTTCAAAACGAGTTATAGGATTCAGGGAACGCCCTATTTCCTCCTACAAGTTCACCTTTGAGAGTTTAACCAACAAAAACATACAATTGCATTCAAAGAAGAGGGAACTCCTTAGACATCTAGGACTACAATTATAGGGACCTTCAACACAATGATAACAATAAGGAACAGAGGGTATGATTGAGACAAAACCTCACTGTCAAATTGCCAGCATTAATAATCAAAGGTAGACTCTAGATACACTATTCAGTGGTAAAGAAAGAGGGAACGCCTAAACATTCTTTAACACAACCGAATTAACCATTTTTGAAGTAAAACAAACTGAATTTAAAGAGAGCTATTAGACTACCCTGTCACATTCAGTAGCAGAAAACATATAAATCGTGAAGGATAAACAGGTCAGAGGTGCTTCTAAGATACACTTCTCTGCCTAAAATTTTTATCCTATTGTAGGCAAAGCATGATGGAACAAAGTGGAAACACAGGAAATAACATTGACTATAAGAAGTAATTCACCAACACCAGGCTCAGGGATCCAATGGTCCTGCCTCCTTCATCAACAGAAAAACACAAATCTTCACACTCTTTCAGAACGCCAAAGCTTCTTGAAAGCGGCAATATGTATTACTTTATAAATCACAAAATGCCAACCCTCTACAATATGTTCTTCGGGATTCTTAT
The DNA here is from genome assembly GCA_034641835.2 of Pinus albicaulis. Classification (NCBI taxonomy): domain Eukaryota; kingdom Viridiplantae; phylum Streptophyta; class Pinopsida; order Pinales; family Pinaceae; genus Pinus; species Pinus albicaulis. The sequence continues at coordinate 1,982,406,658 of CM076578.1, forward strand.
AGGAGAAAAGATGATAGCAGGAGTAGATGATATTCATTAAATGGATCTCATTAAGACAGAGTGGAGAAAGAGTTCATGCCCACTCTACTTAATGGCAATTTGTATCGCCGTAAGTACTCTATGGTATGGTCTGGGAGTCTCTGTCAGGTCGATTTTGACCTCTGATGTTTCGTGAAGTCCTTCTGGTTGTTTGGAACTCTACACTGGCCTTCTGGAATAAATGACATGGATGGAAAGTCTGCAGGCCTCTCCACACCTCCATAACTGTTGTATGACAGTCTTAAAGAAGCTTCTGTCAGTAAAATAATATTGAAGGGCTCGAGGAGGCATGGGGACTTCTGAAGGAAGGTGTCCTTCTGGAGAACCAGTGCTCTGCTGATATGAATGCACTGATGTAACTCGTTAATGTGCTTAGTCTTCCAACTGCGCCTTCTTCCTTCGAACGCGGGGTTAAGCGTTAATTATTCAATAACAGGCTTAAACCCCTTTAATCCTCTTTGCTACTGATACACTTTGCCGCTGCTGAAAGATTATCTTTGTGCATTGAATCACACTGGCTATGACTGTGAAGGCTGAGTGAATTTTCCACTCTGTAATCCCTGCACAAATGCAATAAAATTGTTATAAAAATACAGGGGAGATGGAGGAAGAATTCTTTGGAGGCCTGGAGGAATGGGTGGCGGAAATGGTGGATGCAATGAAACAAGTGAAAAACACTGCGGAAAGGTGGAAGGAATGTCCTGATGAAGATTTGGGGTAATAAGGGTCACAAACCGTTGGATCATATATGAAAATTTTGACCAACAGTCGAGATCCACGAATGGAGGGGTTAACAGTAAGTGGGCGGAATAAAGGACACTTTAGTGTTAAAACACCAAATTTTTAACTTTGGGCAAATGCAAAGAAAATCGCGAGAAATGCATGAAAGCAGAGCCTATGATGTGGGACTCGGCATGGGTGGAGGGCGATTTGATGCGGATCGTTAGATCAAAATAAATGAATGGTTGCGATTGGATCGGCAGATCACAATCGGGGGGGAAACGGAGGGTGACACCCTTAAGAACTTGCGATTGGCGACGCACGATTAAGTGCCAGCCGTCCGATCGCGAAGGGGATCATCGATGGAGATTCAATCGGCAGGGAGACGAGTGGGGGAAAGGAGCAGGAAGCGATGAAATCTGGACCATGGGATCTCAAGAGATCAACGAAGGAGATCAGATCGAGGCTCACCAATCGGTGGAGGTCGAAAACGAGGTTGGTGCGATCGACGGTGGTGCGATTGAGCGATCACCGTTCAATTTGGGGACAGATCGACAGCTTATATGTAATCGAAGGGGCGAATGGGGAGAAATGACAGACGCATTGTAAAATTAGTGTGGATCGTCGGATCTGTATAGATCGACAGTGGGTATTGCACCCGCGCTCCATAGAACATTACACTATCGCATCGGAGATATTTGAGTTAACAAAGAAACGTGCTTGTCGTGTGACCTCCGATTGCGATAAGTGCCTGTGAGCTCAGCACCTAGTCACAGCGCCCGGTCGCATGGAGGGGAAGTGGTTAAAGGGCTGGCCGAAAGGGGCTAGGCCTGCATAAAGAAAAAGTGGGTCTTTTGGCCTATTTTTAATGCTTTTTAAGGCCAGGAAAGGGATTCGATAGGGAGAATAAGGGGTTTTCAAGCCAAACAAAGGGTATTTTCAAGCTTCAAAGGGGTGTTAGGATGATTTAAAAGGTTAAAAAGGGAATTTGGAAGACTTTGCAGAAGGGAAAAAGGTGATGAAAATAGAGGTTAAATGGGGATGAAATAAAAGGGAAAAGGCCTTTTGGGTATTCTTCTTCACAAACAAAGAGGATTTTTAACTTGGGAACAGCAGTGAGGATTTATCAAGGACAAAGGCACAAGGAGGCTTCAAGGATGATGTGTTTTAGGAGGAAATGCATTCCTTGAAGGCTCAAAAAACATTTTAGCCCCCTGTTTGCTTGTCAAAAAATTCATAGGGGGCTAACAATGGCTCCACATGGGGATGGCTTCTTCTTGAAGGAGTCAAGAATTCAGAGAATGATCTTTGGTGTAGGCCAAATTTCTGGTACCTAACCCATCGATTTTCTTTCTTGGATCAGCTGCCACAAATCATGAAGACATCAAATCAGCAGAAAAATTCTCCCAAACAACTACCTACCCACACTATAGTCCTAACATTTTTTCTTCTGGGTGCATTTGGACTTGCAGACCCTTACATCATCAATTTTTTACAAGCAGGAAAATAAAACCTATTCTACTTCTACCCTTGTTACTCCATGAGACCAGATTAAACTATTGGCCTCATAGTTTCTCTACCTAAACTAGTATCTACTAGGATTAAACTATCTAGCAGATTTCTTCTCTACATTCTAAGACATAAATTGAAAAATAGCCAAGCTAGGATTAGACTGTCTGGCCTGCTGTGGACCATGGCACAGAGACAAAACTGCTCATGGACTGAAAAATTTTCATAAATTCAAAACAAGTAACTAAATGCTCATAGACTGAGCTTTATTGACCTTTCCTACCTACTCTACTCTACTGGACATCACAGATGCCCTAGGTGATATCATAATGCTAGTGTAGCCAGTCAAGCAACAACAAAAAGGGGCAGAAGAACTGACTGCTTATCAGAGGCAACCATAAGGTGCTCTGCATGTGGATCTTCAAAACTGAGGCCACCACCAGCGGTGACCACTTCTGATGTGCATGGCTCTTGCATAAGATCAATGCTTGAGGAACTGAGCCAATCAGGGCCTCCATATATTCTGCCACGGGATCAACAAAAACATGATGTAAAATTTTTTCTTCAAAGCCTCCCATGACTGGTAGGTTGTCTACATCCTGGGCAGTTTCAACCACTGCATCTGCAGTGTGGCTTCTGTAATTACCCTCCTCCTTTTCCTTTTTGGGAGTATTTTTCAGGTAAGTATCAACCAGGCATACCACTTCTTCCACTGGATCAAGACAAAGATGTCTATGGGAAAGAAGATCTCCTTCATCTTCATTGCAGCCTGAGCTAGAGGGCTCATTATATTTGACATTGTTTTCCTCTAGTAACGCAGGCCAGTTCTGCTGGAGTGAACTGAACTCTGTGAAAAGGTTATCATATTCTTAAGCCAGGGTTTCTTTGGTTACCTTAACCCTTTCAGGATAAGGTTCAGGGTATTCATCTTGCTCAATATCTTCTTCATTTATTTCTTCCTCGTCCTCTGAGCTGAAAAGCTGCTAATTTCCTTCTTCATGGAAATCGTAACTGATGATCGGATATGTAACAGAGTGAAGATTCATTGAGTCTTCGTCTGCTCCTGGGATTTCAACACTTTCTTCATCAGTATCATAGATCGGCTCATTACTTTTTTGAAGTGGCTGGCCCTGATCTTCCTCCCATATATCTACTGATGATGGTCCTGCAAGCTCAGTTTCCTTTTGGAAAAAACAATCATCGGACAAATCAATGTTAGAGAAAGCATAATTATAAGCAATGCTACCAGCCGAATCCACCGGATCTTCAGCAAGCCTTTCTTCACAAAAGTCTGCAAGCTCATCTTCTGATTCAAAATCTTGTTCATCATACATGCTTTGCATGTAACTCATGTCTTGCAGTGATCTGGTTTGTTCTTTCTGAGGACAAGGTGTAGGTCGCTTCCAATCATCATTCCTAGTTTCAACCTCGTGTTCTTCCTCTTCTACATTTAGCAAAGAGTTGGTAGTCTCTATCAGTCTTTCCAGCTTGTTCTCTAAAGACATCTGTGCTATTTGCTTTGCTCGGTCCTTCTTTACTGCTTTTAATCTTTCCTCCCTGCACTTTATGTTGTGTTCGACAGTAATTGCGATGTTCTACATTTCCTCCAGGCTTGAAGGTTCTCTTTCTCTTATATGGAATTCCACCTTGGGATCAAAGGAACTCGAATAGTGCAATAGGGCCCATCCCAAGGGTGGCTTTATGTTAGCAGGTATTGCGTTATATACCTCATTGAACCTGGCTGAAAATTTCTATACTGTCTCTCCCGGTTGTCTTCTCAAATTCTGGTATTCTTCTAAGATGAGGAAGACATTTCTTGGGACTGCCCATTTATCCAGGAAAACTTGAGAAAAATGATGAAAGCTGAAGATGCTTGCAGCTGGAAGGTTTCTAAACCAACTCTTAACATTTCCTTGAAATGACAAGGAAAACATTCTAATACGCACATCATCTTCTTCTACTTCATACAAGTCAAGTAAATCCTTGAGATTTTGCACATGCTCCTCGGCAGTGGCCCTTTTATTTTCTCCATCAAAAAGAGGCAGTTGATTTATAAGTTCTGTAGGAAGGGGTTTGAAGATAAGAGGTAAAACCAGAGGCTTATATCTTTCTATGACCTTTGTAGGTGTAGGTGGTGTAACCAGAGGCTCATGGCTGCTTGAAGTTTCCTTAGGAGTGAGAGATACACCATGAGGCTCTTGTTCCACCAGGTCTTTCACAGGAGTACAGGTCTGCTCATGGTCTGAAGACTGAGACCTGAGATATTTCCCATACTCAATGTGGGTCTCATATTTGTACACTTGATCAGGCTTGAAGTAGGACAGAACATAGTGATAGATAAAAAAAATTAATTCTTTAAACCAAATCCAACCCAAATTTTCTATCCTCCTATGAGGTCTGTCCATATTTCAGGTTCTTCCTCCAGTGGAGTCTTTGAGAGTTATGGAGTGTGGAGTCACCAGGTGGATGAATTTGATTGTTTGAAGTAAGTTGTTTTCCACCATCAGCAATCGAATGCCAATCTAACTAGAGATCTTGGGTCTTTTGAGTGCCTAAGAATGTTTAAGGTGAAATGCACTCAAGTTCCCCAGCGGGGTCACCATTATGTTGGGGTTCCAGTGTTTTGGCCAGATTGGCAAGACCAAAATACCGGACAACATCATAACCACTTTGGGGTCCTAAGATCTAGCCCTCCTCGACCCAGAGACGGATCTCTCTATGAAGCAAAGAATGATATATCTTTGAAAGCTCAAAATGAGGTATTAGGCTAGGTATGAAGCGTGAAGGGGGTTTAAAATGATTTGGTTGGAAAAATATGTTTCATGTGGCATTAGATAGAGCATGGGAATCTACAAGTCATTGGGCAATGGAGTGATGTGAAGTCCAAATAGTTCTGACTGAGAAGGAAGGGAAACCAAAGGGAAAATCTAACTTGGTCTAGGATTTGTTGAATAATATGGGTGGAATGGGATGGACACTAAGGACTAAGAGTGAAAACAAGATAAACCCTTTCATAATGGCTTAAAGGATTTGGGGAATGCCCTATTTCCTCCAGTAAGCTCACTGCTTTGGACTTAATCAATTTAAACACTCAAAGGAAAGAGAAATGCAGACTAAACCTTCAAAACGAGTTATAGGATTTGGGGAACGCCCTATTTCCTCCTACAAGTTCACCTTTGAGAGTTTAACCAACAAAAACATACAATTGCATTCAAAGAAGAGGGAACTCCTTAGACATCTAGGACTACAATTATAGGGACCTTCAACACAATGATAACAATAAGGAACATAGGGTATGATTGAGACAAAACCTCACTGTCAAACTGCCAGCATTAATAATCAAAGTTAGACTCCAGATACAATATTCAGTGGTAAAGAAAGAGGGAACGCCTAAACAGTCTTTAACACAACCGAATTAACCATTTCTGAAGTAAAACAAACTGAATTTAAAGAGAGCTATTATACTTCCCTGTCATATTCAGTAGCAGAAAACATATAAACAGTGAAGGATAAACAGGTCAGAGGTGCTTCTAAGATACACTTCTCTACCTAAAATTTTTATCCTACTGTAGGCAAAGCATGATGGAAAAAAGTGGAAACACAGGAACTAACATTGACTATAATAAGTACTTCACCAACACCAGGCTCAGGGATCCGATGGTCCTGCCTCCTTCATCAACAGAAAAAAACAGATCTTCACACTCTTTCAGAATGCCAAAGCTTCTTCAAAGCAGCAATATGTATTACTTTAGAAATCACAAAATGCCAACCCTCTACAATATGTTCTTCGGGATTCTTATAGGAGAAAAGATGATAGCGGGAGTAGATGATATTCATTAAATGGATCTCATTAAGACAGAGTGGAGAAAGAGTTCATTCCCACTCTGCTTAATGGAAATCTATATCGCTGTAAGTACTCTTTGGTATGGTCTGGGAGTCTCTATCAGGTCGATTTTGACCTCTGATGTTTCGTGAAGTCCTTCTGGCTGTTTGGAACTCTGCGCTGGCCTTTTGGAATAAATGACATGGATGGAAAGTCTGCAAGTCTCTCCACACCTCCATAACTGTTGTCTGACAGTCTTAAAGAAGCTTCTGTCAGTGAAATAATATTGAAGGGCTCGAGGAGGCATGGGGACTTCTGAAGGAAGGTGTCCTTCTGGAGAACCAGTGCTCTGCTGATATGAATGAACTGATGTAACTCGTTAGTGTGCTTAGTCTTCCAACTACGCCTTATTCCTTTGAACGCGGGGTTAAGCGTTAATTATTCAATAATAGGCTTAAACCCCTTTAATCCTCTTTGCTACTGATGCACTTTGCCGCTATTGAAAGATTATCTCTGCGCATTGAATCATAGTGGCTATGACTGTGAAGGCTGAGTGAATTTTCCACTCTATAATCCCTGCACAAATGAAATAAACATGTTATAAAAATCCAGGGGATATGGTGGAAGAATTCTTTGGAGGCCTGGAGGAATGGGTGGTGGAAATGGTGGATGTGGTGAAACGGGTGAAAAAAACTGCGAAAAGGTGGAAGGAATGTCCTGATGAAGATTTGGGGTAATAAGGGTCGCAGACCATTGGGTCATATATGGAAATTTCAACCAATGGTTGAGATCCACGAATGGAGGGGTTAACAGTAAGTGGGCGGAATAAAGGACACTTTAGTGTTAAAACACAAAATTTTTAACTTTGGGAAAATGCAAAGAAAATCACGAGAAATGCATGAAAGCGGAGCCTATGATGTGGGACTTGGCGTGGGCGGAGGGCGATTTGATGCGGATTTTTAGATCAAAAGAAATGAACGGTTGCGATCGGATCGACGGATTGCAATCGGGGGGGAAACGGAGGGTGACACCCTTAAGAACTTGCGATTGGCGACGCGTGATTGAGTGCCAGCCGTCCGATCGTGAAGGGGATCAATGGTGGAGATTTAATCGGTGGGGAGATGGGTGGGGGAAAGGAGCAAGAAGCGATGAAATCTGGAATGTTGGATCTCAGGAGATCAACGACGGAGATCAGATCAGGACTCACCAATCGGCGGAGGTCGAAAACGAGGTTGGTACGATCGACGGTGGTGCGATTGAGCAATCACCATTCGATCTGGGGACAGATCGACGACTTATATGTAATTGGAGGGGCGAATGGGGAGAAACGACGGACGCATTTTAAAATTAGTGCGGACCGTCAGATCTATATAGATCGACGGCGAGTATTGCACCCGCACTCCATAGAACATTACACTATCGCATCGGAGATATTTGAGTTAACAAAAAAACGCGCTTGTTGTGTGACCTCCGATTGTGATAAGCGCCTGCAGGCTCAGCGCCTGGTCACGGCGCCCGGTCGCATGGAGGGGAAGTGGTTAAAGGGCTAGCCGAAAGGGGCTAGGCCTGCATAAAGAAAAAGTGGATCTTTTGGCCTATTTTTAATGCTTTTTAAGGCCAGGAAAGGGATTCGGTAGGGAGAATAAGGGGTTTTCAAGCCAAACAAAGGGTATTTTCAAGCTTCAAAGGGGTGTTAGGATGTATTAAAAGGTTAAAAAGGGAATTTGGAAGACTTTGCAGAAGGGAAAAAGGTGATGAAAATAGAGGTAAAATGGGGATGAAATAAAAGGGAAAAGGCATTTTGGGCATTCTTCTTCACAAACAGAGAGGATTTTTAACTTGGGAATAGCAGTGAGGATTTATCAAGCACAAAGGCACAAGGAGGCTTCAAGGATGATGTGTTTTCAGAGGAAATGCAATCCTTGAAGGCTCAGAAAACATTTTAGCCCCTTGTTTGCTTGTCAAAAAATTCATAGGGGGCCAACAGTACATGTCACTTGTAGAAATGAACAATCGAGGTCAAAAACAGACAATAGAAGATAATGTATCGTTAAAGTTGTGATAAGCTTATGGCCAAGTCAATTTTTTAGCATATTGATTGCTTTGAGTTACACTGGAAACATAATTTCCCGAGAAATCATTTTGCATTGAATTTGTAGATTGGAAACGCATAAGAGACTGAGGTGCTTGCACAATCTCGTTGGGTAAAGTCAAACAGTTACCCACAGAACTATTATGAGTCAGCTTACTAGGAAAATTCATGAATTTATCTGCATGAGCCATGATATCTCGTACGAAGGAGATCAAGTGAAATTACATGGGCCAAGGATACTTCGCTCCTAGTGAATATTGTCGTATCGAAAAAATAAAACTAGTAGCAGCATATAGTATAGATAGATGCATAAATCTGAAAAGAAATTAAAAAACCTCATGGATCAGTTCGGAAAAATTACTACAAGTATGCTTATACAAAGATTTCGTTCTCATCTGAGTACTTCAATACATGAAATTGAAAACGTGTGAAATAGTAGACACCCAAATCCCCTCGAGAGATACTGGATAAGGAAGGGATACTTCTTTGATCCTTCCTTTTTGCATTTAATTGAAAACAATTATACGGAAACTTTACAATATATCTACAAACAATAGAATAAAATTGTTTTTCTTTCCAATAGTAATCCAAACTCCAACGTTGTATTATTTTATATCTTAACCCAACTAATGTTGCTATGCACTTAGTTCACAAGCCAAATTCCTTTCAAATCCCTAAACATAACAATGTGTTCTACCTTAAATTCCCAGTTATGGAAAAGTACGAATTATTGAGAAGTAAGAGTACAAGCAGCGTATAAAAGAACTAGATATTGAAAGGATGGATTTCTAAAACATTTTCTCTTTTGAAGAGAAATGTATTAGGACTTAGAATTATAGGATTAAAGAATTAAAAATCCAAATACAGAGTTTAGTCGAGTCTTCAGGGTAACCTGAATAACAAAAGAGTTTTGTACATGTCACTTGTAGAAATGAACAATCGAGGTCAAGGACAGACAATAGAAAACAATGTATCATTAAAGTTGTGCTTGTGTTTCTTATTTGTTACCAAAATAAAACAGGAGATAAACAGCACACCATACAACATCTATCATCAGTTCACATAGTACCTGGCATGGTATTGCCAGAGTCAAGTAACATTTTCTACTCAAAATCGACTTCAAATCTGTGTCCAGAAGCCCCGAATTTGAAAATCAATAAAGCTCATTAAAATAAAGTTTTGACTAGTTCAATTTAAGACAAAGTAAGTAGAAATACATACTTGACCTCAGGACTTCCACATAGAAAGCAACGATTTTTTTGCTCCAGCTGCATAATCCACAGCTAAGCTAAATGCACACCTTCCTCACGATACCTTCAACTGCTTGTTGCACATAGAACAGAGTCCATTTTTTTTTTATCAAGACCTATAACAGTAGCAAAAAAGAACAGCAAAACACTTAAATGCTGATTTGAAAACTAGAAAAATCTAAAAAGAATAAGAGAAAAATACCTGAAAGTAGATAGTAGCAGCAGTCAACTGCACAGCATATGGCCACTGAAAATAGATAACGCACAAAGAACTGCCAATACGAAAATTTACAGAGGATTGAAAATAGATAGCGCACAAAAATTTACAGAGGATTGATAATATATAGCGCATAAAGAATTGCGCATTTAAATGTCAAAGTTTCGCTGGTGAACTGTTAATCCTTAGCTATGTGTGACTACCCTTTGTACATGCTATTAATTAATTTCGCAGATTTGCGTTGGTTTTGCATTTAATTGGAGTGTACTACTACAACCTATTTAATAATAAAATTGCACCATATATTATACAATGACCAAAAACACCCGACTCCCAAGGAGCATGACGTCAGTGTTAAACCTCTCTCATAGACCAACCTGCAGTGAGGTTGTATTAATAATGTTACAATCACCAAAAACACCCGACTCCCAAAATCACCCATTTAAATATTTTATTGATTAAATTATGCGGTGGAGAATATGCATTAAGTTATTTAAGATAATTGCCAGGCCTTCGTATAGGAGATTGATGGCACACAGACACCTACATTTAATTGGAGTGTAGTCTCAGGACCAACCCATCTCCACTTGGAAAAACTTGCGAGTTATCTGAAAGGATGGTTTATGCATTATAGTTTAAATATTTTATTATCCCTGGTTGCCCCACAGCATTAAACATCACGTTTTATCCCGACTTTCAATTAGTTTAGTCTTGGATCCCCAAAAAAATTAATACGAATAAATGTTCAGAAATCAACCTAATGAATCCAAGGACAAGAGCCATATCACTCACTAAATTTCAATGCTGATTTTGTACGTTAGGATCATCTCCTCGCATGATGGTGGCGAGTTTATATTAAATTAGCAAGAGCTCCAACCCAATACACAATACACGCTATATATTGGCAGCACACCTTACAGATTAGCCATACAACTTTGCCGTACAGCTTTGCAATAACAAGTGAATTATATTGACCAATAAGAAAGAAATGGGTGATTCGAAAGATTAAATCCCTAATCACCAAAACTTAAACTTAAGAAAAAACAAGAACAGAAAGCAGATGCTAAAAGTTGGAGCAAAGCTTCTTTACCCAAAGTTAGAATATGAATGGTAGTAGCAAATCTGGAGAAAATACATGTTACGTTACTGTATCGAAAAGTAAATTAAAATTTACTACAAGAATTATGTGAACCAATTACTAGTTACAGAAGTACATAATTAGAATTACAAACTACCATAGTAAAAGAAAGAAGCATGTACTACTGAACTGAAAATTATGCATAATAACCGATACAGTAGAAAACTTCATATTACTTCTACATGGAGGAGATAGCATAGCATATAATGTATGGAAAAATTGGTCGGTGAAGGGTTTAGAACCCGAACCCTGTAACTGGGCCCGGTTCTGATCCCAATACCTTGCTGGAACTATGGAAGGGGCATAAAAAATAATAAAGGAACTATTACATACATTAAACATTTATAAATGCCTCAAAGGAAGACGTGAATCAAAATTGTGCTATTATAATTTAAAAGACTTCAAGAACTGGATTGAATAATGACCTTAACCATATAAGAAACTAGATTTTGCGAGAGAAAAATCCTTGCGGCATAACAAATCATAAGTAGCAAGGAAGTTCAAAAAAGAAAATAAACTATTTAGACAGTAAATCAGCGTAACTGTCGAGAACCGAAATATTATGAACTGAATGTATAGTCGCAACAACATTGCAAAGAACTGATCCATTACATTCTTAATTGGAATATAGAGACATAGATTTGGAGCTTAAACCCTCTTATAACTTCTTAAACAGTAATGGGAAATGGGGATAATCCCTGTTACCCTGTTATCCCATATCGAAATGGGACCGAACCTAAATTGGGACAGTTAAATTAAACCCTCAAACGTAAAACTAGCTTTTAACTGGGTTCCAAGCACCCGATAGCCAGAGAGACCCCGCCTGCAAGATAAGCAGAGGATGGTCGAACGTCATTGGGTGAAATCAATTTCTGAAGTAAATCTCGGAAGAACGAGAAAGAACTCTTACTGTTATCAGGGATAACTGAGCCAACATTGAAAATTTTGTGCCGGAATGCTCCTAGCTATTAAAAAGGTACCTAACCAGTAATCAAAGAGCCAAACCATTTTACGCAGCGTTAGTAATAGCAAGAATTCAAGAATTAAAAACTTAAAGACAAAACCCATGTCCAAATCTTGTTCTGTGCAAAACTCTAACCGGAAAAGAAAAATGGCAATCAAAACTCTTACCACAGATTTATGTTTAAGTGGATCTCTATCGGAGACATTGGCACCCTGCTCGAACCATAGGGTCACTGTACACGGCGTCGAGCCACCAATCGAGCCAGAGAACAGAGAAATCAGCATCTTTTCATATGTGATCTGTGGAGTCAATCCATGGCGCCCAGACGGGTTACACAACTCTTCTTCAGAACTGACCATTAACGTTGTAAGAAAAAGGACTTTAGCGAAGCATAACTCACAATGTAACCACGGGACTTTGTGGAGCTCTAGTGGCAGAGGCATGGCCGAAGAGCATGCAGTTGCAGAGCCAAACTTCCGCAGCGCATAACTAAACAATGAGAAATGTGGTGAGAGGTGGCGCTGGGTTACCGTAACCCACCTCAAGAGCCCAGAGTTTCATCGATCGCGATGAGATTTGATCCGACGATGGGAAGATCGCCAGCGCAACCAGACAGATGAAGTCCGCAACCCCCGAGACATGGCCTTTATTGCTCAAAATAAATTTGGCAAGGATTCATAATATCTCACTGACAATGTTAATAAAAGTTTTAAAGAACCTAAATTGAAGTTTTATGCCTAAAATTTTGATCAAAATTTAAATTCAAAGGTATATATATATATATATGTTCGCTCCTAAAATTTTGATTCATATTTATAAGTATTATATTGCACAATTTTTTTATAGCTAAAATTACGCATAACAAAGATTAACAACATAAATTCTACACCTATGCAAGCATTGTACAACTTGTTTTTAAGCTGCATTGACTGGGGTCCTTCGATGTCACACCCGTCATTAAGAGGCCATTAACACAACGATCTGTTGTACAAACATAATGTTTTCACATCTTGCATTAAGGTGCCATTAATGCAAGGATATGTGAATAGTTAGTGGTGCATTGTATAGTAAATTTCGACATGGAAACATAATCGATTTGGCATTTCATGTTAAAAAAAAAAACGGGCCAGGATTTTCTCATAGTGTCTGGCATTAACAATGATCCTTGATCCTAGTTTTCTTAATTGATCGTCTGGCCGATTAGGATGAAAGACAACTCACTCTATATCCATACAAGATCTCTGGTAATTATTATGTGTGTTACGGAGTTATGCGAGCCTGCAACCCTGACAAGTGACAGCTTGCAACCCTGACAAGTTACAGTTTAAAATAATAAATGAAAAGTTTGTAAATGGACTTCCCGAATCTATGATCGCGATCGTCGCCTTGGAATTTGTGGTCTGCTCACAGTAAGGTACCAACATTTGAGTTCAAGGCATGTGGATTTGTCGTGAGTCATGCACGAATATTTATGCAATTTGCAATAACATGTTGAACCTCTCAACCAATAAAATTTGAGATAATTACATTAAAATATATTTAAAAAATCATAAATTTCAATTTATAACAAACACAAATTAATATCGCTATCAGCCCAAATCTGATGCGTTATACCTGCAGGCCGCAAGTATAATAATATTTCCAATATCTAAATGCAAAAGGCATACTCTTTCCTCCCTTCACATGTCCGATACGATCCCTACCCTGCATGGTTGTCTCACATGTGGAGATGGGATGTACCATCCAAGCTTAAATGCTTCACGTGACTTGTTATCCACAGCGAGATTTCTAACATGGGATGACCTCCTAAAGAGAGTTTGGGTTGGTGCCCCTGTTTGATGTAGAGAGTTACGAGGTAATACACATTTTTTTGAATTTCCTCTTTTTAAAAGCAGTTTGAGAAGAGGTCTCCAATGCTCTTAATTTCAACCCTAAAGTAGAAAGAATTTAGGGGATTCCCCTATATATTCAGAGTTATTTTTTGTTGCAAGAATAAGTACATTTTCGAGAATACATTCCCTAGAGTGAGACTTACATTCGTCATGTTGTATTCAGGGAAATCGATTTCTACGCTCTTGTCAGCTTCTTTGATGGAGCTGCTTCCACCAGGAATGTGGTTGCGGTGTGTGTTTACATAGTGTTTGATCACTCCCATGCCTTTCACTTCTTTTGGTATGGGTCTAAGCACAAACTATAGGGAAAAGATGGTGGCGGTCTGGCACGAAAATGTGTGTCTTGACTTGCTCAAGAAGAAATTCATATCGTTGGCCACTCCAGTTCAGCTATAAAATAGGTGTAGGGTCTGAATTCCATGATTGTGCCATCCTTACATCATTGGAAGAAAAAAATTAAGTGCAAGGCCTGGATTCCATAGTTGTGCCCTTTTAACATCATTGGAAGAAAAAAATTTGGGATTTGAAGGACTCCTTCCTACACATCACCTTCAACCACATATTCAGAAAGCATAATGGCATGGAAAATTCCCTTTCCAAGCGAGGTGTTTCAATGCAGCTAGGTGTTATCAGCTACACGTTTTCCACTTTGTTTGTAGTTTAGGAGAGTTCTTTCTATAAGTTCTTGTAGTTCCTTTGCGTCTAGTATTTTATTTGCCATTTTGTGTTTCTGTTTTTGTCCTAGGTGCTTGCATCTTGATAGTGGGTATAACAGCACGTTGGTTGTGCTTGAAGAGTAGAGTTTGTTTCTTTGGCCTTGCTATCAGCCTGTTTGTATGAAGGTTATGAAAGTTGTCTCGTTTTTGGCCTTTAGAAAGCATTTTGTTTTTGGAACATTTTTCATATTCTCTGTTTTTTATAATTTTTTTCTGAGAATCCCCGCTTATATTGTTGACAAGGGTTTTGCATTTGTTTGTATTGTCAATGCTTTAGATCGAAATATGTAACTACTTTTGTTCTCATAATGAAAGCTAATTTGTTTTTTTGGGAAAACAAATATTAAATAATAACATTTCTAATATCTAAATGAAAATTCTTAAATAATGATAATGATATTTTTTCTTAAAATTTCATGTACCTGCAAATAATACTTTGCTTATTATAATACTAACAACAATTGTACATAACTACATCACTACTTCTATTGAGATTTTAATTTTAATAAAATAATTACACAGATTTCAACCAAAACTACAATGCGTTTACTGTAATCTTACATACATCTTAGTTTTTATGGTTATCTTACATACATCTTGGTTTTTATGGTTATCAAGAAAGACAGGGCTTTCCTCGGAGGTTGAGATCAAAACGAAAGTTGCATTTGATTCATTGTCCACAAGTACAAGTAAATAAATTATCTGGAATCCAAAGCCTTCGTTTGTCAACTATAAAAACAAACAAATACACTATTTTAAGAGAAAAGCCTTATTGAACCCAACGATAGGCTTCATCTGTGTGCCCATTAGCTAGTACAATCGAGGAGAACCTTAAAAAACAATACAACGCCAATTTACAATCAATACCCAAATATATCATAAAAGTCCTGATTTTTTTTTTAATTTGATTATGACAAGTTTGTTCCACATACCACAAATCCTTAATATAAAGGATACCCTAAATTCCATGTGAAGTCCAAAGGAATTGGTTCACAATTCATTCAATTTAAGACGAAGTTTATATATATATGGATGGGAAATGTTAGATTTTAGTTCTGTAACTATAGGAAATTTTAATACTTGGCCATAAGATATTTGAATATGAGAAATTTGAACAACAAAGCATAATTACTCAAAAACCATGAACACAATCAATATGTTCATTGGAGTCCATTATTAAAAAAGTATAAGAGAAATACATAGATGCATATATTAATATTAATAGCAGTATAGTAGCTGTAGCAAGGCTGCCATCAAAGTGGCTGTCATTTCTGGGTTCTGCTCATGGAACTATGTACTCTGCACAGCACACACACACAAATAGATTAGACGATTCAATGCACACTTTCCTAATCTAAGTACTGAAAATGTGGGTGAGGAGATGAAAATGGAGGAAAGAAACGTACTCCCGCATTTCTTGCCAGCGTAGCGATTGGCAATTTTGCAGCGCTTAGGAATGGAAATGGCGACAGCAGGGTTGATTCCAGCCTGCTTCGCTATGGGAGAAAGGAACACTGCGCACATACAGGCGGGCATTGTAAGGACTTTCTTGACTTGGGTACAGCAGGCAGGAGGGACAGTTGCCTTAGCATTGTTGGCCGCTCCAATGCAGGGGCTCAGACTGAGAGCCACAGTGTTAATGGGTGTCTTCCCACATTCACCAGCTCCATAAGCAGACTGTAATATGAATGAGCTCCACAGTGCCATCAGTAACACCGCCATTGCCTTCATGTTCGCCATAGCCAAGGGACAATAAACTTCTGTTGCCTCTCTCTCAGTAACACCAATTATCACCACAAGTAAAGTTACAAGAAAAGAAACCCGCAGTTGCCTCCTTTTATACACGAGGGCTCTCTTCAATGGACGAAGAATCGAGATCTCTGTATGAACGCGAAGAAAATTGTGGAGGGTCAGAGAGTCTCATGGGCCCGCCGAAGAATCCGCGTTGTCCAATTTTCAACCGCCATGTTATATAGTGGGGTTGTTGTACATCATAATTTGGTTCCACACTTGCCGTCATGTCTTTCCAGTCTCTTCTTTTTCAGAAGAATTGTACATGTAGTGGAAACAATGCACGATTGAAATAATTAGCATCCCCCCCACAAAATTCAAGTGTCAATGCATGACCGACTATTTTCTATGATTTGATTGTTCATCATCTATAGTGAAACCACCAATGTGTACTATATGCGAGCATGACGCATAAAGCGATGGTAAAACACGGCACCATGAAGGCAAATCTGTGACACTTGTAGCCTGCACAGAATTAAATCGATAAAATTATAAATGATTCATTTAGCATTATTTGTCACTGCTAAAAAAGAATTTAAACCTTAAAACGATGTCTGACCCTGAATCATTTTCATTAACCATTAACACTTTTCCAAGTGATATAAAAGTCTAGAGATTCATTTTAATTATGGATCTAGAAGAGGGATCAGATTTTTTTGAAATGCAAATTATTTAGTATAATGTAAAATTTGAAAAAAATATTTGGATCTCAAGAGATTGGATTCCTCTTAAGTTTTTAGTGTTTTGATAGAGATTTATAATAGTTCTCTCTATCTATATATACCATTTGAAATTTTTCTTTGTTTAAATTGCATTTTTTAGTGTATAAAAGGATTTAATGCCTTAAAACTCCCTTTTCACACTTGAATTGTGTAATCTACATAGTTTAAACTTGCAATTTCAAGATTTTAGGTGGATTTTAACAAAATAAAAAATACATAGTGAGATTATTTGAATTTTTTTAACTGCAAATTTTTTTATTGTTTTATATACTAGCAATTGCACCAAATGTTGCAAAGAAAACAAGGTAAGACTATCGCTATGAAAGAATAGCATAGAAGAAAGAAGACTTGATATGCTATGTGATTAAATCGAATATTTAAATTATAAATATGAATTATTTTATTTGGAAGGAAATTTTAGGTTCTAAGAATTGTCTAGATAGAGAAATTGATATTTTATAACTTAAGGTCAATATAGATAGTACATAGTGTATATTGAGTTAAGGACACGACAAACTATGAATGTAATGAAGACTATCTCTAATAATAATTGCTATCATTGTGAAAGTTATCTACAAGTCAAAATATTTGGAATTCTAGCAGTGAAAATTGTAGGCCATCTTATGTTGGAGCCTTGAAAGAAAGTGGATTAGCCTAATAGAATGTTGATTGGTGAAACTGATCCCATTCAAGCTGATGGAAAACAGTGCTATGGATTGGGCTTGTTGTAGGTGAAGGCTTGATTGTGAATAGAGGAATTGGACTATGTGAGAGAGTTAAAGTCAACCATAGGTAAATCACCTTTGCGGATTCATAGTTTTGGCTTAAGGGTTGGCCTCTATTACAAAGAGAGTTGTTGCAGCAAGGAGCCTATGGTTGGGTGGAGTGTGCCTTGTTCACAATCTAGTAGATACTTCCTAGCAATATAAGTGTTCATAACTTTTGATTATGTTGCATTATGTTGTTTTGTCAAGGATTTTAATACTTTCCAATTTATTCAATCCTATTTGCAAGTCTAAGTTTGCATTTGAAATTTATGATTTTTGATGACAAAGTGGAACTTAATTATATTGTATAAGCTTATATTCTAGTGACTGCATATATTCATTCATTAATAGTGTAGATATCAAAACAAAATTTCAGAAATCTAAGTAACAAATTTGGAGTATAAATTGGTGGTTTCAAGAAGGCTATTGGGTAGATAACCACAATGCCTCAACTTGACTTTGCACTAATTGCTCTAAATGCTCAAAGTTGACAATCTACACAATTTGATAAAGATCAAGATGATATACAAACCATCTTGTAAGATGGAGATTGCTAATGCTCGATTTTATTACCAAAACTAAAAAGAATGAAAAATTGGATGAAATAATACAATGGAGATTCAACTTTATCTAAAATTCCATTTCAAAATTACATGATGCCAAGTATCAAGCAATTTTAAAACCTTAAGTGGATATCATATGGAAGAAGAGAATAGATGAAGATAGATGTGATATGTTAGATAATTCAACCCAATTCTTACAATTTAACATAAGAACATTGAAATCACCTTTTAACATATTTTAAAATATATTAACATACAAGGTAGGAAAACATGTGAACCCTAATTGAAATTCATATTGTTTCTTGATATCCCATCTTTTGGATACCCCCCATGATTTTTTTCACTCCTTCTCCTTGAGATAATTTTTCATCATGTTCCCATTTAATTAATCTCTTGACAACTTCTCAATTGTGCTTGATATTGGGCCCAAGACTAATTAAGAAATATCATGCACACAATATGAACTCTCGGATCATTACCCATCTGTTTCACCTTTTTCAGGCTCTTCATCATAAATCACCTTTATCAATTCACACTTTTAGCTTAAAGGCATACCTCTATTATAATGAGAGTTGTTGTAGCATAGAGCCTATGGTTGGGTGGAATGTCCCTTTTCACAATCAACTAGTAGATGCATCCTAGAAATTAAGAATTCATAACTTGTGATTAAGGTGCATTAATGTTGTCTTTTCATTGATTATATTACTTTCTAGTTTGTTCAATTATATTTAGAATTTTAGGTCTGCATTCTAAATTTATGATTTATGATGACCAAATGGTTTTATTATATTGTATAAGCCTATATTCTACTGAATGCATATGGTCATTCCTTAATAATGTAGTTATCAAAAAAGGAATTCAGAAAGATCATGTGCACAATATGAACGCTTTCATCACTGCCCATCTATTTCACCTTCTTGAGACTCTTCATCTTCTTTTTGTTTCTCTAGATTCCTTCCATCATAGGGTCCTTTTGTGCTTCTGCCAAAAAAAGTTGTTATTGTCGCATCAGTAGATAGTTAAACCACTCTCATGCATCTTAAAACAATTAATAACGATGCTAAAAATTTAAATTAAAAAATAAGATAAAAGGAAAATGTCAAATCATTATTCACCAAATTCCCACTCAACAATATGAAATGGATATGATATGAAATGAAATGAATTCTTAAACTCAACCATATGAAGTGGATAATAATTTGATAATTAATTTATGAATGGAAAATGTCTATGGGTAAATTTTATTTTGGTCTTTCTTTTATATATGAATTCGATAATTAGATTATTTAAGTTACAAATTATATCAATATATAAAGTGATATGTTATAACTTTATATTATATTCCTTAGCTATAATGTTCTATTAAAAGTATATTAAACTTATATATTGAATTCATTTGTAAAATAAAAAGGAGAAATTATATGTTTATAATTATTTATAAAATGTTATCATTAAAATCTAATATATAATACAAATTATAAATTTTATTTTTAAAATAATAAAATATTTATATTATTGTAGTTGCTTCACTATATCTATATCTATATCTATATCTATATCTCACCTTTTAAAAAATATCAGTGTAACTGACTTCTCCGAATGTTATATCCATGATTTTCAATCTTAATACTATGCCCTAAAATTAAGCTTGAGATAGTCCATTTATTAGCGATTAATCCTCATCTTACTTGCCATTATTACTAACTATGATGTTGCACCCACACCTGGTGAACCCAAATTCTTCCAAGTCTATATCCATGTAAAGTTAGTAAAAAAATTTGATTTCTACCGTTGATGGCCTTGTGCCATATCAAGTTGTTACTTAAACAAAACAAAAACAAAAAAATGAATATCTCGGGCAACATCCATTTTAATATTTTGATTCAAGAAATATATATCTACGCCCATGATATTTTCCACTCCTAGCCCATGAGATCATTCGTCATCATGTTCTCATTTAATTATTCTCTTGGCAACTTCTCAAATGTCCTTAACATTGGGTCCACGAAAATTAAGAAAGATTATTTTTATTCAAGAAATATATCTCTGCACCCATGAGATAATTTGTCTTTTCATTTAATTATTCTCTTGGCAACTTCTCAAATGTCCTTAACATTGGGCCCAGGAATATTAAGAAAGATTATGCACACAATATGAACTCTCTCTTATCATTGCCCATCTATTTCACCTTTTTCTGACTCTTCATCTTCTTTTTTGTTTCCTTGGATTCCTTCCACAACAGAGGTATTTTGTGCTTCTGCCAAAAAATTGTTTCGCCTCAGCAACAATCTTCTTTTAAATTAAACCACTCTCATACATCTTAAAACAATTAATAACTCTGTTAAAAATCTAAATAAAAAATGCGATAAAAAAAAAAAATTATTCTCAAAATTCCTACACTCAACGATATGAAATGAATTGAATTGTTAAACTCAACCCTATGAAGTCGATTAAACTCAACCATATGAAGTCGATAATAATTTCCACATGGGAGAGTAGGCCGGGTGACCTAAATCTTTCTAGAATATCACAATAGGAATAAACACTGCCCTTGCGGATTAGAATATCAAATGTTGAATTACCCTCAAAGAACAAAGTCCATTACTGCCCACTTTAATAGAACACCCGCAATTGTTCAAGTTCTTGAATTCTACTATTTTCCATAAACTACAATAATGTCTGAATGATAATCCAATAATATAATTCTCGTGTTATAAAATATAATATGATGATTGCGTTTCTTAAACAGTGATTTTATTTCTTCGATCCATGCGCTTCTGGAACAAAAGTGTATAAACCATTGGCAATATGGTGTCAATATATGAATGCAATGAGAAAGTGTATAAACCAGTTGCACATTGCAGAGTAGGCTCGGGTGACCTGAATGGCTCTATAATCTCTCAACAGGAATAAATACTGGCCCCTGGGAATAAAATTGTCAAATGCTCGATTACCCTCAAAGAACAAAAGTTCAATCCTGTCAATTTTAGTAGAATGCCCATAATTATTCTAAGTTCGTGACTTCTACTAACTACCATAACCTACTTCAATAATGTGTGGCTGATGAGACTTAGAAGCCAATGATAATGCTTGATAAAAAAAAATGATAAAGATAAAGTTGTTGATTTTCCACTTTCGGGACTTCTAATATTTTCCATAACCTACTTCAAGAATGTCTACCTAATGAGACTAAGAAGCGAGTGAAAATGCTTAATAAAAACTCAGATAAATAGAAAGTCTTGATTTTTTCAAAGAAGCTGAAACTTTATATACTCATAACATGTTGTACAAGTCAGTGAGTCGAAATTTGAGATGGGAGCCTCTTTTTTTCTCAGATGAAGATTCCTCTCACCTATTTCTATCTGTGTAAAAGGCACCCACCTTCTTCATCGAACATTGCACCCAAACTTGTTGTTTAAGATGTAACTTTGTTGTTATGAATAGATCCATGATTAGGAGAAGCACTAAACATATCCAAATTATTTTCCCCCTTGTTTTACTTTTAGGCATTCACCTATGAGCTTGTTGTTACTCCTTCACATATAAGATAGTTCACATAAAGCATTGACCTGGAGATATAGTCCGGTGAAACCAACATCCACATCTGCCAAATATATGTGAAGATAATGCCTTTCTCATGTTGAGTTATTCTCTCACAGGTATAAATCATATTCTCATGGGGATTTTGTCACGTGTTAAATTGTGTGCAGGAACAAGGGTTAAGAAAACTCCAAAATCATGACCTAATTCAAGTACAAACTTCATATGAGAAAAGAGCTAACAGCAAAATACCAGTTTTTTCCGCAGAAGGCGGGGACACACCTACACTGAAGGACATGACTCCGACTCCAAATCCTATCAATAACTTTCCCAAATTCAGGAATGAAGGCACACTAAAATAATATAGAACCAGAAATATGTGAATGCATTTTATTCCTCTCTCTTCTCACTTTACCATTCAATTAAAAATAAATTCTGGTGTGTGTCTAAAAGCTAATAAAAGGGGTAAATGGATGATTTTAATGGGAATATTAGTGTTTGCTATGCTAAGATCCAATTTAGAATTAAAAAAAAACACTTAAGGATGATGAGGTTAGTTTCAAGTTTAACATGTGTTTTTATGTGAATTTCATGAGAAAATTAACATAAAAAAACACTGAACAACATCATCCAACCAAATATACCATAAAAATCCTGGTTTTTTTTAATTTAATTATGACAAGTGTGTTCGGCCTACCACAAATCCTTAATACAAAGGATACCCTAAATTCAACGTGAAGTCCAAAGGAATTGGCTCACAATTCATGCAATTTAAGATGAAGTTGAAATATATATATGGCGAAATGTTAGTTTTAGTTCTATAACTATAGGAAATTTTAATACTTAGACATATATTTGAATATGAGAAATTTGAACAACGAAACATAATTACTCAAAAACCATGAACACAATCAATATCTTCATTGGAGTCAATTATTAAAAACTATTAGAGAAATACATAGATGCATATATTAATATTAATAGCAGTATAGTAGCTAGCAAGGGTGACATCAAAGTGGCTGTCATTTCTGGCTCTGCTCATGGAACTATGTACCCTGCATAGCACCCACACACAAATAGATTAGACGATTCAATGCACACTTTCCTCATCTACGTACTGAAAATGTGGGTGAGGAGAATGTTGCAGCACTTAGGAATGGTAATAGCGATAACAAGGTTGATTCCAGCCTACTTCGCTATGGGAGAAAGGAACAATGCACACATGCAGGCGAGCATTGTAAGAACTTTCTTGACTTGGGTACAGCAGGCCGGAGGGACACTTGCCTTAGGGGCTCAGAGTGAGAGCCACCGTGTTAATGGGAGTGTTCCCACATTCACCAGCGCCATAAGTAGTCTGTAATATGAATGAGCTCCACAGTGCCATCAGTAACACCTCCATTGCCTTCATATTTGTCATAGCCAAAGGACAATAAATTTATGTTGCCTCTCTATGAGTAACACCGCTATTGCCTTCATACTTGCCATAGCCAAAGGACAATAAATTTATGTTGCCTCTCTTTCAGTAACACCAACTATCACCACAAATAATGTTGGAAATTTAATTCCAACTGCAACAAAGCAGGAGGACAATGAAAGTTTAATTATGATGGAAATTTGAAGGACAAAAGGAGCAGGAAATTTTTGTCTTAACTTGCACACCATCGTGCATTTAATCCAGGTATAAAAACACCTGCAAGTCCAAGTTTTTGGTTATAAGGCTGTAGCCTATTTTGCTGTGAAATTTCGTGGTTTGAACCATGCAACCTTCACATTTAAGGTGAGCCTTATTTCAGCGGCTATCCACCCATTAATGCTCCCAGGCAGGGAATGACCGCCACACGATCATCAACAGCTTTAATCTAATGACGGCCATTCCCTGCCTAGAAGCATTAATGGGCGGATAGCAGCTGAAATAAGACTCGCCCACATTTAAACCTTGCCCTAAGCGCCATTTAAACCCCACCAACCATATCATTTATCGCGTTTTTGTTTTATATTTGAATTGGGCCAGGTCATATGAGTGGAGCCCATAGGTCCACGTCCTAACCGCGTCAACCAATCAATGTGCTTTCGCGCATTCTTAAGCCTACGTCACCAGTTTTCAAACCTTGCAATGGGCCCTGTCCCCACGAGCTCCAAGTCATAGTCCATCGACCAATCCTGTGCATATCGCACAAAATTGTGCCTACGTCACCAAGGCACAAAAGGATGCGATAAGATTTATGAATCGTTTTGGATAAAGGTAGAAGTCTGCCACCCTGTCAAGCGCTAGTGAATGAGAGCACGATCGCATCGCCCTGAGGTCCAATCAGCAAACATCGAAATGGATGCGATAAGCTCATTACAATGGATTTATATTTTTTTTTTCAAATCCGCGAAATGCGTTGTAATAAGGTTTTTAACTTTAGGTTTAAGATTTAATGTTTCATTGTATTTTCGCTTTGTGCCATAATAAAGTTTTTTTTATTATTAAAAGACTTTGGTTAAATATATATGTTTTAATATATATATATATATATATATTATAAACATGTAATGTTTATAATATATATTAATAAAAATTTTGTTATCTAAAAAAGAACACAACAGAGCATATGAGATGCATTGACTGTGTGTAATGGAAAATAAGCCCTAAGGCATAATAGAAAGACAGAGATAGAAAATCATAGAACGCTGTGTTTGTGGTAGCTAAGTGCAATTTTTGTGTAAATCCATAACTGAAGTTCTAAGGAAGAAAACTTCATTTTTGTAACAGTTTTATTTGGAATACTCAAAAATTCCAACAAATAAAGTTACAAGAAGAGAAACCCACAGTTGCCTCCTTTTTATACACAAGGGATCCCTTCAATGGATGAAGAATCGAGATCTCTATATGGATGCGAAGAAAATTATGGAAGGTCTGAGAGTGCCATGGGCCCGCCAAGGAATCCATGTTGTCCAATTTCTAAAAGCGTCGGCCCACTATAATGTTATATAGTGGGCTTCTTGTCTATCATAATTTGGATGGATACAGAGTCCTCGTCATATATTTCCAGTCTCTTCTCTTCTTTTTCAGAAAAAAGTCTCTTTCTTTTCCAGAGCATCCGTACATGTAGTGAAAACAACACAGGATTGTGTCTATTTACATGGGGATATGGATATAGTTTGGTAAGGGGAGATATTTGGTGTACATTTTGCATGGGGCACTCAAATATGTTGCTATAGATTCAATGTTGTGAGAGCATATGAACCTAAATGACAAATCCAAGAAGCATTGGAGAAGAAGCATAATAGGACTACGGAGACGAGATTCACCAATTACAATTTGAGATTATTTGGCTGCAATTAAAACAAAATCAAATGGTTTGCAACTTGACCTCCTCTACAAATAATGAAGATGACCGTCAACCTGAGTTAAAATGAGCAAGGATCTCCTTCCATTAGTAACTTTATAGTACTCATGTCTCTTATATGCGGTGATATTTACTATATGCAGTTCAAGTGTTGTAGGATCTTGGATACTTTTTAGATGATCTATACATTTAGATGTTTTATAATTACGTCGATAGGCGTCCTCCTTGTTGGAACTGGCTGCTTTAATCATTTTTCTAATAATTTTTTTTGATCGTATGGTTTGAATTGGATGATGCCGGTATATTCTCGTCGTCGCCACTCCATCAATGTATGGAATTAAAATTCATAACTTCCTTGCATATCTAAATCACATGTTTAAACCATACTTAAATTATTTTTTTACAAAACATGATTACAAATTTATTTTGCCTATTGTTGATAACCATGTATGCTAATTAGTTAGAAATGAAACAAAAAAAAAAAAACTTATAAAAGATGCATTGCAACGTGGATTAATTTTGAAACTTATAACTGTTCACATTCTCAAACTTATATCATTTGGCAAGTGTGCCTTTAAAATATTTTCCTCCACTCATTACCCTAGTAGTTGCATATGCATGACATTCAAATTCAAATGTATGCCCGCTCACACGTTACTATAAAGAACAAAATATTATTTTATTAAATTATTATTTCTACGGTGGATTGATTTTTTATTATTTAAAAAAAAATTGTCGTTGTTGGGTATTCAAGTCTCCATGCTACTCATTTCAACTTACTTCCTTAATGTATCCACTTACTTCCTTAATGTATCCACCTGAACAATTAAATCTAGAATGATTAATGGGGCTGACATGATGTATGATAATACAAAATAATTAGAGTTTCATATTATTTAAACAATATAATGAATAAATAATAAATGGTGGGTTTAAATTATAATATAGTTTTAGGTTTCATAATGTAATGTAAAAACAAAATTGTGACTATCATGTGATAATATATCACTTAACTAATTCGATTTTACTGTTGGAGTTTAACACAGCGCAAACATTAAATTAACACACAGCAGAAAAGCACATCACATAAGAGACACAGGAGTTTTACCGTGGTTCACCCAAACCTCCTAGGCTACGTCCACACAACAGGGCAATGGCAATCTTATTAATTCAAACAGGAGATTACAGTTCTCACACACCCTCACTCATTCAAAACAAACGTATGGATACCTGTTATATAGCAGGAGAATCTAACAGCCTCATAAATCCTCTCAACACAAATTTAGGATGCATTAACTCCTCAACATTTTGGCGCTGGAGCCAATCTAGGAACTAATTCCTAATTTTGTCCCTAATGAGATTTTTGACCTTTGCTAAACCAATCTCAACAATCCTCCACCTTGACAACGAATTAGCAGTGCCTGTTATTTATCTTTTATCTCTTACGCAAAGGCAAGAGAAGCCAACACAGCATGACTTCAACAAAAGCGGTTTTAAAGTGAACGTATACACACAATTCTCCTTTACCTTTGTATGCACCTTTCAAAGACGGCTCACTTTCGATGAATGCTGTATTACAAAATGGTACTTAATTGGAATATGCTTTGATTTACTATGATAGGCCGGATTCTTAGCCAAATGTATTTCACTTTGACTATCACAAAGTAACATGATGTTGTCTTGTAACCTACCAAACTCACCAAGCAAACCTTTCAACCAAACCGCCTCTTTGCAAGCATGAGAAGCAGCAATGTATTCTGCTTCAGTAGTGGATAAAGCAACAATATTCTGTAGCTTTGACATCCAGCTAATAGCTCCACCTGCAAGAGTAAAGAAATACCCTGAAGTTGACCTTCTCTTATCCAAATCACCTGCAAAATCAGAATCAACATATCCACAAACATATTCACTGCTTTTATTGTAAGTGATACAATGACTACTTGTGCCTCTCAAATACCGAAGCACCCATTTCACTGCTGACCAGTGTTTTTTTCCTGGATTTGCCATGTACCTTCTGACAACCCCAACTGCATGTGAAATATCTGGTCGAGTACAAACCATCGCATACATCAAACATCCTACTACATTGGCATATGGAATTCGAGACATATAATCCTTTTCTTCATCTGTATTAGGACATAAACCCAAAGAAAGCTTGAAATGGGAAGCGAAAGGGACTTACACAGGCTTCACATTATTCATACCAAACCTCAAAAGTATCTTCTCAACATACTTATGTTGTGATAGCCATAGCTTACCATTGCTCTTGTCTCTGAAAATCTCCATGCCCAAAATCTGTCTTGCTGCTCCTAGATCTTTCATATCGAATGTCCTTGCCATCTGAGTCTTCAACCTGTTGATTTCTTCAATGCTTTTGCTTGCTAAAAGCATATCGTCAACATACAACACTAAGATAATGAACATGCCATTTTTCAATTGCTTGAAATACACACAATGATCATATTCACTTCTAACATATTTCCGACTCAACATGAAAGAATCAAACTTCTTATACCACTGCCGAGGCGACTGCTTCAGGCCATATAATGACTTCTTGAGCCTGCAGACAAATTTCTTATTGCGATGTTGAACAAACCCCTCCGGTTGTTCCATATAAATTTCCTCATCTAGATCTCCATGTAGAAAAGCAGTCTTAACATATAGTTGCTGTAACTCTAAATCAAACAAAGCAACTAAAGCTAACACAATTCGAATTGAAACAATTTTAACCACTAGTGAAAAAATCTCATGAAAGTCAATGCCTGCTTTCTGAGAAAACCCTTTTGCAACCAGTCGCGCTTTGTACCTGTCCTCCGTATCATTCACACCCCGTTTCAGCTTGTAAACCCATTTACACCCCACAGTTTTCCTGTCTTTCGGAAGCTCAACCAGATCCCATGTGTCATTCTTACTCAAGGCCATCATTTCGTCCTTCATGGCTGCTTTCCACTTGTCACTATTCGAACCTTCTATTGCTTCCTGATAGCACAGAGGTTCATTGTCATTAGCAGTAAATGCAACTGAAGTAACATAATCATCATACCTTCTTGGTGGCCGTTTGATTCTTGTCGACCTCCTTAAGGATGTTTCTGGTGCTTCCTCGATTGGCTGACTACCACCTGTAGGAACTTCTTGCCGACCAGTATCTGAGACCTGTTCATGATCTAAACCTGAACCCTGTTCATGTTCTGAAACCTGTTCATTACTAGTATCTGAACTATGGTCATCATGACTATCATTAGAAGAGCTTTCAAATTGAATGTGCTGAAAATCAGATACATCATCCTGTTTCAATCTACTATCTACATCTAACTGTACAAGAGAGGATTCATTAAACCTTACATCTATGTTGATGATGATTTTGCGGGTAGTAGGATCCCACAATCTATATCCCTTTGTTCCAACACCATACCCAACAAAGATATACCTTTTAGACTTTGGATCTAACATAGTTCGCTGATGTTTAGGCACTAGAGCATATGCATCACAACCAAACACTCTGAGTTTAGAATAGTCACAAGGGTTTCCTTTCCACCTCCATGGAATTTCGATCTAGGCACATGGATGGAGATACGATTTATCATATAATAGCCTTAGCCAACCCCATCACAACTCCTTCACATGAAACAGGCGTTACTCGGCATACTCCTTGCTCTCTCTAGAAAGAATATGAACATGCATTCATGCATTCGGCAACTCCATTTCTTGAGGATTATAAACATTGTGGTCTTGTATCTCTGATCTGTGCATCCTTGCAATAGTGTCTAAACTCCTTGAGAGTAAACTCACCACCATTGTCAATTCTTAAACACTTTATTGTTCTACCAGTGCTGTTTTCTACCAATGCTCTAAACTGTTTGAAAACTGAAAAAACATCAGACTTCCTTTTCAACATGTAGACCCACACCTTCCTAGAAAAGTCATCAATAAATGATACAAAATACGACGAACCACCATATGATGCTATAGGAGCTGGACCCCAAACATCTGAATGAATATAATCAAGCATGCCTTTACTAGTATGTTTGCCTGTTTTAAATTTTTGTTTACTTTGTTTGCCAAACAGACAATGCTTACAGAAATCTAACTTTCCAGACCTTAGATTAGGAAGTAACTTGCGATCAGCCAAAATCTTTAACCCTCTTTCGCTCATATGGCCCAACCTTTGATGCCATAGGTGAATGGAACTATTGTCATGTTCAGACATTGTAGACACATGATCTGACCCTGTTCTTCCTTCTAATTGAAATAGATTTTTCTACTTTCTTAGCTTTCATTACTAGTAAGATACCTTTATAGATTTTCATAACTCCACCTTGAATTACAGTTTTATATCCATTCGTGTCAAGTGCTCCCAGTGAAATTAGATTTTTCCTTAAGTCTGGAACATGTCTCACATCTGTTAATATTCTATTTGTGCCATCAAACATTTGCAGTTGTATGCTTCCTATCCCAACAATATTAGATGTGACATCATTACCCATGTACACGACTCCATCATTAACTGATCTATACGTCTTAAACCATTCTCTATGAATACACATGTGGTCTGATGCACCAGAATCTAACAACCAATGTTGATCATGATTTGACATATTAACAGACAACACTTCGTCGCTCATACCTGAACCAGATGCCGAACCTGTATCTGTCGCATTTGCCTCCTTCTTCTCTGTCGAAGAGTCTCCTTTCTTCTCTGTTTGCTGTCTCTTCCAGCAGTCTTTCTTCAAGTGCCCTGATTTTCCACAAAACCAGCACTTCACTTTGCTCTTCTTCCCTTTCGACTTTGAACGCGAATCGCTGCGCTTACCTGAGCGTCTTTCTCTAGAACGACCTCTAGCCATCATTGCCTCTGATGTAGAGGTGTCAGCATTCGACCGCTTCCTAGTCTCTTCGGACAACATAGCTCCAACCACATCGTCAAACTCAAGGACAACTGCATTACTGAAGCTTATGGAAGTAACAAAGTGATCCCACGATTCAGGCAATGTACACAATAGAGTTATTGCCTTATCCTCTGAATCAAATTTTACATATAGACTTTGTAATTATACCAATAGAGTATTGAAAACATTCAGATGGTCAGTAACCGAGGTACCTTCCTTCATCCGCAAACTGTACAGCTGCCGCTTCAGGAGAATCTGATTTGTTAAGGACTTCGTCATGTAGAGCTTCTCGAGCTTTATCCACAAGCCTGCGGCGGTCTTCTCTGACACAATGTTGAACAGAACATCATCCGCCAGATATAACCGAATTGCGCTCAGAGCTCTGTCATCCAACTCATCCCATTCATCCTCCGTCATGGAAGAAGGCCTTTTGCTCCTCCCCAACAGTGCTTTCGCCATGCCTTGTTGTACCAGGAGATCATGCATTTTTACCTTCCAGATCTCGAAGTTGTTTTTGCCATTGAACTTCTCAATTTCAAACCGGGCATTTTGAGTTTTCGCCATCTTGTTTCAGCAAAAAACACAGTAATCTCCAGAACCAATTTTCAAATAAAGAATGCCCTTTTAATTAAAAAATGCCTTTAAAAAAAAAAAACGCCCTTGCCTTCCTTTAAGTGCCTCTCACTGTCTTTAAAAAAAAAAATTTATCCTTGACCTTGCCTTTAAAAAATGCCTTTCACTTCATACAAAGCTCTCAAATCGATTTATATAAATCGATGTTTTTTTTAAAAAAAAAAAAAAAACTTTCACCTTTCATACCATATGCAATGGTAATTCAAATTACAAATCGATTTAAATTACAATTAAAAAAGGGCCTAAATACCATATACAAATGGCATATTACAAATTAAAACAAAGCCCATTTATATCGATTATTTAAAAAATATCGATTTTAAAAATATAATACAAATCGATTTTATACTTTTAAAGCCTCTTTTAAATCGATATATATCGATTTATTTGACACTTCATATAAATCTCCTTTTAAAGGCATACGTTCCATTTCAACACTTATGAAACAACACTTTAAAAAAAAAAATGGCATACGTTCCATTTCAAAACCTTTCAAAACGTTCAAAACGAAATATTGATTTACCAAACTTAAATTATATGGCAGCGTACCCACCATTTCAAAATCGATGCAAGATTTTTATAACGTGGACCATACCTCCGACACCAGCACGCGCTTAATCGAAAAAAAATCCACTCTCCATTCGGTTTTCAGCGCACAGAGTCAAGATTTTTAAATGACGTTCAAAGGCATAAAAGCATCGGTATAAACACTGTCAGCGTTTAAAGGCATACGGACTTCTCCACGCAGATGGCTCAGCAGCACCACGCTTCCGGTTTCGTTTGTTTCAAACTGTGCTCAGTCCACGGTCAACGGAGCAGCCCAGCGCCAGCCCCAGCAATATGCAGCCCAACCGCTCCACCTCCAGCACGCAGGTCCTTAACACAATGCTACGCAGCAATCACAGAAACGCGCCTTCCGCAGCCATACTCCAACAAAACGCTCTAATACCAATTGTTGGAGTTTAACACAGCGCAAACATTAAATTAACACACAGCAGAAAAACACATCACATAAGAGACACAGGAGTTTTACCATGGTTCACCCAAACCTCCTGGGCTACGTCCACACAACAGGGCAATGGCAATCTTATTAATTCAAACAGGAGATTACAGTTCTCACACACCCTCACTCATTCAAAACAAACGTATGGATACCTGTTATATAGCAGGAGAATCTAACAGCCTCATAAATCCTCTCAACACAAATTTAGGATGCATTAACTCCCTCCCCAACAACCTGGAGCTAATCTAGGAACTAATTCCTAATTTTTGTCACCTAATGAGATTTTTGACTATTTTATTAAAACAGAAAATCTCAACATTTACTTCTTGTTGTATTGAGCATTTGTGTTAACTTTTGATGTATTGGAAGCTCTCATTAATAATAAGATTTCATTATCACACAATTGAGTGAATTGCTATATAGGGATAACCCCTAATATTAAACTATAATAATATTAAATTATAATAATTTTTTTTAATATAATTGTATTATTAATAAATTGTAAGATTAAATTATAA
The DNA here is from genome assembly GCA_034641835.2 of Pinus albicaulis. Lineage (NCBI taxonomy): Eukaryota > Viridiplantae > Streptophyta > Pinopsida > Pinales > Pinaceae > Pinus > Pinus albicaulis. The sequence continues at coordinate 1,982,438,773 of CM076578.1, forward strand.
TAGTTACTTTAATACAATTATATTATATTATAATATTATTAAATTATTATAAGGTTTATGGAGTAATCATCTCCTATGCATGTCATTCAAATGTATTCCCACTCACAATTAACTATAAAGAACAAAATATTATTTTATTAAATTATTCTTGCTCTTCTAGATTTATTTTTTATTAATTAAAAAAAATGTTGTTTCAGTGATATTCAATTGTCCATGCTACCCATTTGGACTTCCTTAATGTTGAATTCCTTTACTTAATATGATCCTATTATTTAAACAATATAATGTATAACTAATAAATTGTAGGTTTAAATTAAAATATAGTTTTAGTTTCATAAATTAGTTGTAAAAACAATTGTGACTATTATGTGATCATATATCACTTAACTAATACAATTATACTTCTTTTTTTACTCAACATTTGTATTAAAATTTGATGTATTGAAATATTTGTTTAATAATAAGGTTTCATTAACACATAATTGCTATATAAAGGAATAAACCTTAAAGTTAAATTTTAATGAAATTATTTTAATACAATAATAAATTATAAGATTAAATTATAATGATTATTTTAATACAATTTACTATAATATTATATTATAATAATAATAATTAATAAATTATTATAAATTTATAATCTATTTTAATAATATTTTAACTTTGGAAACATAAAAAAAATCTACTTGATCACTCATTAAAAAAAATCTACTTGATCATTCTAGATGAGTAAATTGTATTTTAATGCAATCCATAATTAATATAAATTAATTAATTAAAACATTAAAATATTAGTAAATTGAGTCATGGACAAATGGTCAAGCTAATTAAATTAACATCAAATACTATAAAAAAATTCAATTAAGTGCATACACATATTTACATTATCCAATTTTTTTGGTAATCATCTCTCATGTAAAAAACAAACCTTAAATTCAATATTTATTTATATCAAAATGATAATTTAACTTATGTAAATATAATAATCACAACCTATAATTCTAATATCTAAATACAAATTCTTAAATAATAATATTTCCAATATCTAAATGGAAAAGGCATACTATTTCATCTCTTCACATGTTCGATGTGATCCCTTACCTTGCATGGTTGTCTCACATTTGGAGATGGGATGTACCATCCAAACTTAAATGCTTCACTTGGCTTGTTATCCACAACCATATTCTAACATGGGATGACCTCCTAAAGAGGAGATTTCAGATTTTGGGTTGGTGCTCCTGTGTGATGCAAAGAGTGAGGAGGTAATACACATTTTCTTGAATTTCCCCTTTGAGAAAGCAGTTTGATAAAAGGTCTCCGATGCTCTTAATTTCAGTCCTAAGGTAGGAAGAATCTAGGGGATTCCCCTATATACATTAAAAGTTATTTTTTGTTGCAAGAATAAGTACATTTTCGAGAATACATTCCCTAGAGTGAGACCTACATTCGTCATGTTGTATTCATGGAAATCGATTTCTATGCTCTTGTCAGCTTCTTTGACGGAGCTGCTTCCACGAGGAATGTGGTTGTGATGTGTGTTTAAACAGTGTTTGTGTTGGAATTTTCTGATAATTCCTTAACAAAAGAGAGAATGAAGATTCCCTCTACAACAAAGAGATGCAATTATTTTAATTTGCAGAATGAACAGAAACAATTTTGGACACTCTTTTCTCAATTCATAAAAGAATGAAAACAATTACAAAATCAGAATAAAACTGATTCTTCCTTTTCTGAGAGGGATTTACAAAATAATAGTGGACTTCTTCAAAACGTAGTGCTCACAAAATCTTTCTATCCAACTAAACTGCACATACAGTGCTTACAACAATGCTCTGTGTTTTCTTGCCTACGGGCACACAGAAGTCACATAAAATAAATACACAGACGTGTTGTATATTTTTACTCTATTTCTGCTTCTTTCACAGCATTACAATGCATTACTCTATGTTATCATAAGCCTTTGGGCTCATTCCTTTTATAAGGCGCGGTTACAATAAAACAATTAAACCGACCAATCAAACCCGGATCTCAAATCTATGAAATCCACTTTAAAATTTCATCACGTCCGGCAGTCCATCTGCAATCGGCAATCCAACGGCCAAAAGGTTTAAGACCTTTGCGCTTTGCGATGTACAATGTGCGATGAGCGATGGTGGTGGGGACCACATCGCATCGCAACATCGGTGGATGGTTGTTCAACAGTCTTGCGGATGATCGCTTAAGAAGTTGCGATGCGATGGTGCAAGGCCCATATTGCATCGGCGGTTGGCAGCTCGTAGTGAACGGGCAATAAACTTTGCGATGCCGCGATGCGATAGAGGTGGGACCTCATCACATCGCCGAAACTCTTCGTTCCGCATAGTTAAGAACTATGGCAAGTTGCGATACGATAGTGTTAAGACTGTCATCGCATCGCATCGTTGCTTTTGCGTGCTGCGGACTTGTGCCGCCTCAAATCAATAAATTCGTCGTTATGTTGTTAAGGCATTAAAGCCTGATTCAACTTGTCTTCAATGCTCTGTGTTGTTGATAAGATTTGAGCCAAATGTCTTAACTTCACTGCAGAAGTTGGCTACCGCCTTAGGAAAGTCTTCATTGTGCCGGCTGTTTAAATGTGCAAGAGTTGTGTACTCATACAACTCTGCTGATTTCCATCGGCCATTACTTCGACCGCTTTTCCAATCCTTTTGCAATTAATGTTGATTGATGTCAGTAGTTGGAATTAATTTCCAACACTCCCCCTTAATTTCAACTGCTGGGTTTTTCTGCATACCCAGGCATTTCCGAAAATAATCAAAGCGTTTCTGAGCTAATGGTTTTGTGATAATATCAGCAAATTGATCATCTATTCTGCAGTGCTGCAAAACAATCTCACCATTGTTAACCAATTCACATATGAAGTGAAACTTGGTGTCTATGTGCTTTGTCCTTTTATGAAAAATATAATTTTTAGATAAAGCTATCACCGAGCTATTATCACAGTAAATGGTTGTGCCCTGTTCTTGTTCATGACACAAATTTCTGAGAACTCTTCTCAACCATACTGCTTGGCATGCTGTTGTTGTTGCTACCACATATTCTGCTTCTGCTATAGATAAAGCAACTACTGGTTGCTTCTTGGATGCCCATGAAATTGATCCTGATCCCAGAAGAAACACATATCCTAATGTGCTTTTCCTATCGTCAACACTACCAGCCCAATCACTGTCAGTGTAACTTGTCAACATGAAACTTTCAGAAGAGGAGTATAAAATACCATACCCCTTCGTTCCATTTACATACCTTAGAATTCTCTTGGCTACTTGCCGATGAGTTTCTTTCGATCTTTCCATGAATCTGGAGATTAAACTAACAACGTGCATAACGTCTGGCCTAGTTGCAGTCAAATACATGACGCTGCCAACTATGCTTTTATACAACTTTGGATCAAAATCCTTGCTGCTATCTTCTTTACTCAATTTCAACCCCATTACTGATGGAGTCACAGCTGCTTTGTTGTTTTGCATGTTGAATCTCTTCAACACTGCTTCAACATATTTTACTTGGGAAATGAAAATACCATTTTCATTCTGTTCTACCTCTATTCCAAGAAAATATCTCAAGAGACCCAAGTCAGTCATTTCAAATTCACTTTTCATGACTTCTTTAAAATCAACAATGAGAGAAGCTTCATTGCCTGTAAAAATTAAATCATCTACATACAAAAAAACAATAAGAATTTTACCGTCACTTTCCTTTATGTAGAGTGTGGGTTCTCCATCACATTTCTTAAACCCATTTTCAATCAGGTAAGCATCTATCCTACTGTACCATGCTCTTGGAGCTTGCTTCAGCCCGTAAAGAGCCTTCTTCAACTTGCATACTTTATGCTCTTGGCCTTCAACTTCATAGCCTGGAGGTTTTTCAACATAAACCTCTTCTTTCAACACTCCATTCAGGAATGTGGATTTTACATCCATCTGATAAATCTTCCATTTGTGTTGTGCCGCAATAGACAACACAGTTCTTACTATTTCCATCCTTGCCAGTGGTGCAAAGGTTTAATCATAGTCTCTCCCTTGTTGCTACTTGTAGCCTTTAAAAACAAGTCTGGCCTTGTGCCTTTCGATTTTGCCTTCAGCATTGCTTTTGGTCTTATAGACCCACTTAACTCCAATAATTTATTTGCCTTCAGGGAGATCCACTAACTCCCGTGTCTTACTTTTCTTAATTGCACCAATTTCTTCATTCATTGCTTCAATCCATTTATCTTCATTTACAACATCTTCAAAATGAATTGGGTCATCAACATGACAATACAAAGAGAATAAATAATTCAGACCGGTATTGTTTTTTTTTATTTTTTTAACAAGAACGGGTATGGATTTCTATTAGAGTTTGGCCAAAATGCCTTTCACCGGTTACATTAGGTCGGGCATAGCCCTTAAAATTTCTTCCACGAACTGATCGTAGGCCCCAAAATTTGGGAATCCACAGATTTTACTCAAGACTTTCGAGTCTATCTCCGTTATTTCCCCTATCTTAAATAGACATACAAACTGTTTCAGTAAAATGTAAAAAAACATAGCAAAGTTTATGGTATGGAATCCCACTCCTCACTTCCTTCTGTCAAGAGGAAGCATGCGGGAAGTGGAACTGCCTTGTTGGCTTCCAAATCAGCATCCTTATTATTTTCCCTCAGAACATGAAGAAAGGATGCAGTCCGGAAAGATTTCACCAGAATTCTAATTCTTGAAATCACTCTTGCCAATCTGATATCTGCTGGAGAGGAATCCTCCACTAAGACTTTGATAATGGACTGAGAGTCTCCAATGATATTGACATCTGAAATTCCAGTAGCCTTTGCTTGCTTGAGACCTTGCAGAAGTGCCAAGGCCTCAGCTTGCATGCTAGTAGACTGCCCTAATCCCCAAGCGAACTTTGTCACAATTATGCCCTCTTTATTTTTGATAATTCCTCCTGCCCCAGCCAATCCGGGGTTGCCTTTTGCTGCCCCATCGAAAAACAAAGAGTATCTGGATTTCCTGAGGAGCAGATCTGATAGATCATTCTCCTTTCCTCTGAATTGCCACTCTTTTATGTCCTTGTGCTGCCTTATATCGCCAGAGAATTGGAGATCCAACGAGGCACCCCATTCTAAGTCTTGCTGGCTTAGATTCAAATCCGGCAAATGTTCCCCCAGACTTTCTTTCCAAAGACTTTTTATTTTAATAATGATGAACTGCGAATTTAAGCTTTCATCTCTGAAAACTCTTCTATTACGCTCAAGCCAAATTTTCCAGCAAACAAATTTCGGCAAGGAGAGCCATGCAGCTTTAAAATTTTCATTCTTTGGGAGCGTTTTTGGATAGAGATTTTTCCATTTTGAAAATAGATCTGTGATAGAAATGGGTAAGATGAATTCAATTTTCCAATAGCTCAATAGGCCTTGCCATATTTCTCTTGAAAATTTGCAGTCTAATATGATGTGTTGGGCGTTCTCTTCACTGTCACAGCATAAATGGCATCGAGAGGGACCTTGGAACCCTTTCTTCTTCAATCTGTCAGCTGTTAAAATCCCTCTGTGACATAACAGCCAACAAAATGAGTCAACCTTTGGCATGGATTTGAAATTCCAGAGCCCTTTCCAAACAGCAGGATCAGGAGGGACGTTAGGACGATCTTGAAGGCTTTTATATCCCTGCGCAATTGTGTACAACCCTGGGGCGGCTTCCCAACCACGGTCATCCTTCTTTCCCACGCGCAGAGGTGCCTTACCATTTAGCAGAGACAGGAGGAGATCACGAGCGGGAGTCAGCTCTGGATGAATGGGAGGAAGTCTCCAACGCAGCCAATTGCTGCCTGCCCACTGGGAGATGTCCCAAAGAGTTATGTAACCTGCGTTGTTCAGCCACAAACGAAGCGCATGCAGAGAGAAATGAGATGATAAAGGAGGATTCATCATGATGCAATCGTCCCATATCCTAATTTCTTTGCCGTTGCTTGGAATCCAATACGCTTTTTCTCTGATTAAAGGGGCTGCTTTGTGGCAGAGTTTGATCAGATGCGAGCCTGTAGTGGGCAAAGAGGTGTCCAGGCATCTCTTCCTCTTCCCCCTGAAATATTTCCTCCAAATAGCTCTTTGCGCCCAACCTGGGTGTGGTCCAATGATCCTCCAGAAGATCTTGGCTCCCATGGCTATGTTTTGGAGGCTGAGGTCTTTGAAATTGAGGCCTCCTTCAATCTGAGGCTTGCAAATTTTCTCCCAACTTACCAAAGGGATTTTCGTGTCATTGTGATTTCCCCCTTTCCAGAAGAACTTACGAATGAAGGCTTCCATTTTTTTGATGATGCCTGAAGGTGCAATAAAAACAGAGAATTGAAAAATGGGGAGGCTACTGAGAACGGATTTGATGAGGATAGTTTTTCCGGCAAGGTTTAACCAAGAGAATCCCCAAGCTTGAATTTTGGCCTTAAATTTGTCCAACAGAGGAATCCAATCTCTGCTGTAAGCCAGTTTACAGAAGATGGGAAGGCCCAAATAAGTAAAAGAGGACCAAGAAAGGGAGGCAGAAAATCCAAGGATTCTAGAGATGGCAGAGAGGGTGGAAGCAGAGATATTCCAGCAAAAATCTTTGCACTTACCTTTGTTTAAACAGCTGCTTGTAGCTTCACTGTAGTCGTCCAAGACCTCCTTAAATCTTAAAGCAGATCTGGCAGAGGCATCCCCTAACAAGAGGGTATCATCCGCAAACAGGGTGTGATTTACATTTTTAACCCGTCTGGCTATATTGAGCCCCAAGATCTCTTGGTCAACCAATTTCTGATCAAGGTAGAAACTCAGGACAGAAACATGAAGGACGAAGAGAAGCGGAGAGAGGGGGCAACCCTGCCTAAGCCCTCTTGAAGCTTTAAAAAAGCCAGCTACTCTCCCATTCACCAAGGGGGCGATCCAAGGATTGACAATACAAGCACGAATCCAATTTAAAAAGCCCATTCCAAAGCCAAATTTTTTCAAAACTTCCCAAAGAAAGCTAAGTCGGACCCGATCAAAGGCATTTGCTAAATCAAGTTTAATTACCATACCTTTCTCATTGCGAAGATGGCTTGAGTGAATCGCCTCTTGTACGAGAATGAAATTGTCAGCAAGCTGTCTCCCTTGAACAAATCCGCCTTGGTTCTCCGGGATGATGACTGGGACGATACCTTTCAGCCTATTGGCTATTACCTTTGTGATTAATTTATATCCAATATTACAAAGAGAGATGGGCCAGAACCGATTAAATTCTTTAGCACCCTTTTCCTTGGGAATGAGGGCGAGAAAAGCTGAATTGGTGCTGCCCCCTATTTTCTGGAAATTTTGGGATTTCAAAATCATTTTGTACAGGTCTTTCTCCACAATCTGCCAGCAGGTTTGAAGGAATCTTGCAGTGAAGCCATCCGAACCTGGGGCTTTGTCCGGCTCCATGTCGGAGAGAGCATCTTTTATTTCTTGTATAAAGATCTTCGCTTCCAGCTGTTGATTCATTAAAGTAGAGATCCTAGGGGGAACCGCCTCAAAAAATTTAGAGTTTGGGTCGGTCACACCCTCTTCTCTGTACAGGTTTTGAAAGTGATTGAAAGCTGCTCTCTTTATGCTCTCAAAGTATTTGTGTGTCGAGTTACCATCCTTGATTTCTGCAATAGAGTTGAAGCTCTTTCTGGCTTGAGCTTGTTTGTGGAAGAAGGCAGTATTTCTGTCTCCCGCTTTAATCCATAAACTCCTAGACTTTTGTCTCCAATGCTCTTCCTCCGAGAGGCAAGCTTTATGGAAGCTTTGTTGAAGCTCAACTTTCTTATCCAATAATTCTTTAGTGATTTCAACATCTTCGCTTTGGGCCTGATGCTAGGCAAGAAAGTCTTGGGCTTGCCTTCTCTCTTTTGAAGGGGAGGGAAGAGATTTGGCCCAAGATTTAAGAACAACTTTCAGTCTTCTAAGTTTTTCCTCCCAAATGAAGAAAGGCGAACCTTTCACTAGCGTTTTCCAACTGTCCAGAACCAGATTCAGAAACTCAGGTTCCTTGACCGAAAGAGGATTGAACCTGAAGGGAATGGGGCCAAGATCATTGTGGCCCAACATCTCAAGCATAATGGGCTTATGATCAGAAACACTGCATGGGAGTATATGCAATCTGAATTCTAAGCCCAGCAAAAGGAAGGAACTCTGCACCAAACATCTGTCAAGTCTAGCAGCAATGTGACCAGGACCTATTCTTTTATTGGACCAAGTATACTTACCATTTTCTGGGGGGATATCTAGCAGATCCCAGTCCTGCATGAGATCTTCCACCCAGTCCCTTGCAGGGTCCCTTATGATTGTGCCTCCTCACTTTTCCTCCATGCGCAAGGTAAGATTTAGATCACATGCAACAATGATGTTTTCCAAGTTTTCTAACTCCGACAGATGCCTGATGGAGTCCCAACACTCCCTTTTCTCCCCTATATTTGTTGGAACATAGACATTGAAAAGACTAAGTGCCTCCCTCGAGTCCAAAGGTTGGAGCTTCAAAAACAGCCAATGGGTGTTGTGCAGCTCGGTGACCAGCCTATACTTGAGAGGATTCCAAATTCCCCCAGAGGCTCCCCGTGCTGAAACTGCTTGACCGCTACTTCCTTTCTAGAATTTTTTACTGATTTGGAGAAACTCATTGTCCTCCATTTTGGTCTCCTAAATAAGAAGAATGTCTGGGGCTTCTCTTCTTATAAGGCTTCTCGTTGCTTCTTCTTTCACTTTGCTCCCCATTCCTCTGCAATTCCAGGAGACAATCTTCATCATTTATTTTTATGGTGAGGGGCTCCCTTGGAGCCTTGCACTTGATTTTTAATCATCTTCGTATTTTTTCCAAGGAGTTTCTCCAGAGTGGGCTGACTACCCTGAAGCTTATCTTTATAAGTTTCTTGGTCTCTCTTTTCTCTAGCAGATTTACAGCCCCTTGCAGATCTTCTGACCGATGTCTGCATCTCTCCTATTTCTCCATCCTCCTCAGACTCCTCCGAGTCATGCTCCTCCTCGGAGGCTTCTGTTTGCTTATCCTTATTTCTTGCCGTGGCACTTTTTTCAGGACTTGCTCCTGCTGAAGTCATTTTCTCTGAGGGTTTATCCTGCCTAGCTTCTTCCCGAGGAGTCTCTTCTGTATAGCTTAAGAACTCATACCTATTTCCTTGGCTTTTTGGCGGAGGATCATTCTTGGTGGAGGTAGGCTGGGAGCCTTGAGCCCCAGTCTTCTTGTGAGTTGTCTTTGACCTCTTGACCTGGTTCCAAACGTCTTCCTTTCCTTTCTCTTCTTCCCCTTTGTTCGGGCACCCTCTTGCAAAGTGGCCATAGACGTGACATTTATGACATTTGAAAGGGAGCTGCTCGTAGTCCAGCACTTGCACATGCGTCCAACTGCCAACCTTTATTTTGATGGCCTCCGGAAGTCCCACCTCTAAGTCCACCTCGACACAGATACGGGCGCAATCATACTGATCGTTGTTGTTTGCTCTATCAATGAACTTTCCCAAAGCATCTCCAATGTGCTTGAGGGAATCCCAGTTCCAGCAGTGCACAGGAAGATTAGGGAGCCGAACCCAGACAGGAACTGCCGTTGGGACATCCACGGCCGGATCGAAGTCAGGGGCCCATTTATTGAGGTAGAGGCCCTGAGGTCCCATGAAATAGGGCCCATTCCTGAAGATCAAATCTTTTTCCTCCTTTGTGTTGAACTCGAACAGGAAGTAGCCTCTACCCAGAAAATATGAGGTGACTTTGTTCTTGATCAGCAGAATCCAATTCTTAACGACCCAATTTTCTATCGATTTTGGCGAGGGCCAAAGGCCCGTGGATTGACCCACCAGGACCCGATCTGCCAGGGACAAAGCGACCTGGATCGGACCCTCAGGAGGGAGGTTTACCTCAGGAACATCGTCGAGATTTTTGACGAACTTAGAGGCTTCGGACTTCTTCTTTTTGGGCAACGAAGCTAGCAGAGAGGAGAAGGCAGCTTCAGCATCCGGGGGCGGAGCATGCGAGGGCCCGAGGGGCGAGCCTTGGGCCTCCATGTCAGAGAAGGATAAATCAGCAATAACACACCCGATCCGCACTGAGCAAGAACTGGTGGCAAGGCATCACAGGCTCGAGATGAAGAATAATCTCCAAGGCCGAGGAGCAGGTCCAAGCAGAACTGACGAGGGAGGAAGCGGCGCAGCGAGACCCTGAAGCAGGATCTGGAGGGAAAAGAAGGATCTGAACAGATCCGAGAGACCCAGAGGTCAGGAGGACCAGGGTCAGAGGCAAAGACGGCCAAGAGGGCAGAGCCCAAACTCAGGCTGTGCAGAGCAGGTTGCAGCAGGTAGCAACAGTATCCATGTTACCAGATCCTTGCCATCAAACTTCCTCATCACCGGTATTGTTACTTACCTCTCCTTGTTCATAAATCTCACTCAGATTTTTGAATCTTGGTCTTCTTGGTGTGCTTGGAGTTCCATTCGAACTTGAGGGTATTTCTGATCCCTGCGGTGTGCTTGGAGAAGCACTTCCTTGACTTCTCAAGGCTGTTCGAATTCCAGCTTGTGGTGTGGTTTGTTGTGCTTACGGTGGTGGAGGAGTAGCCACCAAAGAAGGGTTATTAGCTATTGTTCCTTCTTCTTCTTCTTCTTCGTGAGACACAGGTGTCTTCACGTTCACTGTCTTCTCTAAACTTCCATCCCAAGCTTCTTCTTCACAGAAGTGCACATCTCTGCTTACTATCAATTTCTTGGTGGATGGATTATAGAGTTTGTATGCTTTTGACTCATCACAGTAGCCAATAAAGACACACTTCTCCCCCTTACTGTCAAGCTTCTTCCTTAGTTGATCTGGGACATGTGCAAATGCCACACATCCGAATACTCTCATGTGAGTGACTGTTTGCTTTCGTTCACTCCATGCTTCTTTCGGAATTCTATTCATGACAGCTTTAGTCGGGCATCTATTCAAGATGTAAGCTGCGCAAGTGACAACTTCTACCCAATACTCATGTGGCAAATGTTTTGCCTTCAACATACTTCTGACCATGTCCAAAATGGTCCTATTCTTCCTTTTTGCAACACTGTTTTGCTGAGGTGTATACCTCATGGTGAATTGCTTTTGTATGCCTTTCTCTCTGCAAAAATGCAGAAAGTCTTTGGAGATGCATTCTCCACCTCTGTCAGTTCTAAGCACTTTGATATAGTGCCCACACTGCTTCTCAACAAGAGTTTTGAAGTGGCAGAATTTCTCAAACACTTCACTCTTCTATTTCAACACATACACCCATGTCTTTCTGGTGTAATCATCAATGAATGTCAAAACATATTTGTTTCCAGCAAATGATGGTGTTTGCATCGGTCCACATACATCATAGTGAACAATTTCCAAAGGTGATTTTTCCCTTATATTCTTTCCTGCTGGAAAGCTTTCTCTGTGTTGTTTTCCCAAGATGCAGCCTTCACAAAGTTTGTCCAGTTTTCCAATCAATGGTAGTCCCTTTACCATTCCTTTTTTGTGCAACAGATTCAAGCCTCCGAAATTGGGATGTCCAAATCTCAAGTGCCATAACCAATTCTCATCTTTCACTTCCTTTTGAAAGACTTCTTGAGTTACAGATGCAATATTTCTTCCTTCTTTCAAATCTACTCTGAGTTTGAGAGGAAAAATTCTATTGCTGGTCATCTGCACCTCTGCAATGATCTTCTTGCTTGGAGGTATGTCTCTGATTATACACACATCATCTTTGAAGAACACATTATAAACTTTGTCAATGAGCTTTCCGATGCTCAAAAGATTACATTTCAGACCAGGTACATAGTATACATCTGGCACAATTTTATGTTCTCCATTTCTTGCTAGGATACTGACTCTGCCTTTACCTTTGATAGATATCTTACTATCAATTCCTGTTGTTACCTCAGATTTAACATTTTCATCAAGATTGGCAAACATTACTATGTTTCCAGTCATGTGGTTACTACAAACTGAGTCTAAGAACCAAACATCATCTTGTTTATCTTGTGCTATGTTACATGTTAACAACACAATCTTTGGGCTCTTATCTTCTTCTTTTGCAAAATTAGCATTTTGCCTATTATTCATGTCATTTTGCTTTTTCCTACATTCATTGGCATAATGATCTAATTTCTTGCAATAATGACATTGGACTTGGGATTTATCGTACCTTTGTCCATGAGCTTGTTGTTTTCTTGAATCTTCATCCTGGTTCTGATTGCAACTCCTTCCGCTTGTGCTAGAAGGATTATTTCTGCCTCTGTTTTGGCTTCTGCCTCGACCTCTGTTATTTGCTCCGTCTCGACCTCTGCTTCGGCCGAAAGACATCTGAGTCTTAAATTCTTTCTCCAATGAGGAGTCTATTCCTCTGCTCAGTCTGTGTTCATGAGACATTGGAGAAGCACTTAGTTCATCTACCATGAACTGTGAGAGATCCTTTGTCTCTTCTATTGCTACCACTATAGCTTCAAACCTTGAGGGTAAACTTCTCAAGATCTTCTCTACAATCCTTCTTTCTTCAAGAATTTTGCCATGAGATCTTATCTGGATTATCAAAACAATAAAATGTGTGAAGAATGAATCTATTGTATCAGATTCTTTCATTAATAGAGTTTCAAAGTCTCCCCTCAGCATCTGTAATTTTTTTGTCTTCACCTTCTCCATGCCTTGATAGGCAGTTTTGAGAATATCCCATGCCTCTTTAGAATTTTTTGCTGCTGAAATCCGTGGGAAAACACTCTCATGTACAGATTGAAAGAGATAAAAGAGGGCTTTGGAGTCCTCCTTCCTGTTATCCCTTAACAGGTCTCTTTTTGCTGCTGTCAAAGCAGCCAATGCTGCTGCATCTGCAGGTTCAGGGTAGCCATTTTCAACTACCTCCCATAATTCCTGAGAAGCAAACAAAGCTCTCATAGTTATAGCCCAATAACTATGATTCTTCCCATTGAACTGAGGAAGTTGGGAATTTGTCAAACCAGCTCCAACATCTGTCATCTTTCACTGTATAAGTAAAGAAAAGAAACTGACTGTGTTAAAACAAGCAAAACTTTCTCTGCTGGATAAATTTGCTCAATAAGCTTCTTACAGCTCCTACAGTGAAAAAAAAAACAAACTCTGTTTTATCTCACTGAGTGCCTAGACTAGCTCTGATACCATGTTGGAATTTTTTGATAATTCCTTAACAACAAAGAGAATGAAGATTCCCTCTACAACACAGAGATGCAATTATTTTAATTTGCAGAATGAACAGAAACAATTTTGGACAATCTTTTCTCAATTCATAAAAGAATGAAAAAAAATTACAAAATAAGAATAAACTGATTCTTCCTTTTCTGAGAGGGATTTACGAAATAACAATGGACTGCTTCAAAACGCAGTGCTCACAAAATCTTTCTGTCCACCTAAATTGCACATACAGTGCTTACAATAGTGCTCTGTGTTTTCTTGCCTACAGGCACACAAAAGTCACATAAAACAAATACACAGATGTGTTGTATATTTTTACTCTGTGTCTGCTTCTTTCACAGCATTACAGTACATTACTCTCTGTTATCATAATCCTTTGGGCTCATTCCTTTTATAAGGCGCGGTTACAATAAAACAATTAAACCGACCAATCAAAACCGGATGTCAAATCTATGAAATCCACTTTAAAACTTCATCACGTCCGGCAGTCCATCGACGATCGGCAATCCAGCAGTCAAAAGGTTTAAGACCTTTGCACTTTGCGATGTGCGATGTGCAATGAGCGATGGTGGTGGGGACCAGGCTTGGAAATTGACATCCTACCAGACGTATTTTAATTTTGAGGACGTATTTTACGGTCACGCAAAAATTGTGCACGTCAAACCTGATGTGTAAAATACATTGTGTCCTGTCATTTTGACGTTCACTTAAAAATAGAAGCCGTAATATTTTATTGTATTCAAAAATATAAACTCTCAAAATTATTTATTATATATTATAATTCACATACTACAATAATTCACTGGGAATTTCTAAATTTACGTGGAATTTATAAATTTACTTTGGAGATTTTAGATTTCATATGATCTGATAACTTAGCAATAATAATAATTATCTACAATGTACACACTGCACAGTACACGCCCGCGGCCACTGTAACAACTTTCCAATTCATTCCATGATTTTTTCTATTTACTAATTTCCAAAGAAATTTACCAGACTACTTTACTGCTTTGTCATCTCTTTCCATAAATTTGCTGAAGAATTTGTCATCTAGTTCCATGCTTTTCTCTACTTACTAATTGCCAAAAGTAGTAACTATTAACATCGCTCAATATATCACAGATTCACATACATTTTTTAATTTACCCTACCCGACTGCACTGTTAAGAATTTGTAGAAGACTGCACTGTTGAAGAATTTGTAGAAGAATGCACTGTTGAAGAATTTGTGGTTGAAGTCTAGACTGTGCATTCTTTCTCGATCCGAAGTGTTACTGCTATCAGCCTAATCTAACCAGCGTGGGGAGCATCTTAAACTAAGGTAAGGTTGGTAGCTTGAGCTTTGATGCATTTTCAAATTCAAGAGAAAAATGTGTGAATTTATTTTTTTCATTTCATGTGTGTTTATTCTATTTTGTTAATATTTTGTGGGTTATAATACATTAATAAATTATAATAAATTTTTTTGCATATGATTCTGCACATGTTATATTAGTCCACAAAACAAAATTGTGAATTTTTTGTGTCAATGATTAAATTAATTTATTATGTAACTTTCTCAAGTGTTTTTGAAAACTCTGTATTGCTAATATTTTTGCAATAAGAATTGTAGTAATAGACCAATAAGCTGTAAACTAGAACATTCTTGTAGAGGCTCCGAAAATTTTCACCTTGAAGGCACACATTTAGACAACTCAGACTTCTAATAGGGACAATTTCAAGTAGATTGCAAACTATGGTAGATTTTAAATTTCAGTGTAAAATGAACTCGGTCTATATGAAAATCAACAGTGGAAGCTAATGCTCAAATTTGTGTCATTTACTTGAAGTTTATTACTGTGATAAGGCTCCTTCAAGATCGGTCTTATTGCAGTTGACAAACCCATGAACTGTTGCAGACTTATCTGTTGAGACCACTACTGGAACATTCTTGTAGAGGCTTAGAAAATTTTCACCTTGAAGACACACATTTGGACAACTCAGACTTTTGATAAGGACAATTTCAAGTAGATTGCAAACTATGGTAGATTTTAAATTTCAGGGTAAAATGAGCTTGATCTATATAAAAATCAACAGTGGAAGTTAATACTCAAATTTGTGTCATTTACTTGAAATTTATTGACTGTGATAAGGCTCCTTCAAAATCGGTCTTATTGCAGTTAACAAACCCATGAACTGTTGCAGACTTATTTGTTGAGAGTCATTCACCATGTACTGTTACATTCTAGATTTCAAAATAAGTTCCAAGATAATCGAGTCACATATCATTAACAAGGCCATCGAGAAGACAAACATTATTGCGAGCGGATCACGGAATGGGTCACTTCTAGTTTTCATAACCCTAAAATCAAGAAATCCTAAAATTAAGAAATTTGTTCGAAAACTGTTTCGTGTAGAATATTACAGGAAAAAATTTGTTCAACATAACAAATATCACAAAGTTCCGAAGGTTTATCAATATCAAAATAGTAGGAGAATGAAACTAAAGTTAGACTAAATACAAATATCACAAAGTTCTGAAGGTTTATCAATATCAAAATAGTAGGAGAATGAAACTAAATGTTTATCAGTATCAAAATAGTCGGAGAAGACTAATTGTATATAAAATAAGTCAAAGGTAAAATAAATGGTAGTGAATGTCGTGTGAAAGACGACTCTCGAAAAAGGCAAACCTAATTGCGTGAAGACCACCGAAAGGTAAGGTCCTTTTCCGTTGCATGTTTTCCATGAAAAAAGAAGAAGGAGGAATAAATACAGTGGTCAGTTCTAATGTCTAAGGCAAGAATCATTTGTCAATTTCTATTGGATGGTGAATATTGTTATAAATTTGTCAATTTCTGTTGGATGGTGAATATTGTTATAAGTACTGCGGGAGGCTGATGTTTTTTTTGGTTTAATTTCAAATTATGACAAGAATCATTTGTCAATCTGTTGGATGGTGAATATTGTTATAACTTGAGACCACTACCTCACAGCTTCAAGCCCGTTTAAGAGTCACTTGTGCAACAAACTATAAACAACTACTCAAATGAGAACAATTAGTGGAAATTCATCTTGTGAATGATTCAGTGTTTTTGGGAGGGTTGAGCTTAGATCGGTAGTAGCCACCTCGATAGTCATCTCTTCAAGTTCATATTGGTAACTTGTGACTAGTGAGGTAGCTCGGACTAGTCTGTGGAATAGTAGTTGCAGTGGTTCATAATTGCAGCACTAACACCTAAGATATGTGGCACAAAAATCTCATAATTTTGAAATAAAGAAGGTTTATGTTTGCTCTCTATGTAAGGTCTATGATAGACCCTAATCTTAACATTTGAACAAATATCTTGTACAATTTGGAGCTTACTAAGAACCTACCAAACCTAGAGTGAAGACAATCCTTGGAGCAGTCTTTGAAGACGAGTTGAGATATATACATCGTGAAGAGTAGCTTATTGAGGACATTAATTTTGGATAAAGAAAGGTTAGGCTGAAGTCTACATTGGATAAATAAGACTTTGTGGAGTGGCCTCATTTAATAGTATTTTTTTATTAACTTTATTAACTTGATAATGGCATGTTATTGACATTTCACAAATTTCATGGTGCAAATTTTTGTGGTTGCAATTATTTTTTATTTTCTTTTTTTATGTTTTTGGTGTTTTTCACCTGAAGTTTATACTAAATTTTTTTATTTTTTGTATTTTTTAAAAGAAATTATAGTGTGGTTTTTGTTTTTTTTAAATGCATATAGAAATTTTAAATATTATTCCTTCCAATAAAGGAAAATTTCTGGAATGAAATTGGTAGTTCTCAAAAGAGAAGGAAAAGTTTTTTTTTTTTTTTTACTTTACATTTTTCTCATAGTAATCATCAAGATGGTTTTGTTATTTATTCAAATCAAGTTGAGTGTTGAGTACATTACTTGTATAAAATGCTAATGTGAATAAGCCATTTTAGATTGAAGTTGCACAACAAAAACATGTAATTATTAACATTTTTTTCTTTACTTTTTTTTTTTATGAATCTTGAATAAATCTCATAGTTGAAATCTGGAAAAGTGCAAGTTATCCAAAGCCTTGGTAAAAAAAATCGACCATAAATTTCAATCTGGAAGTATCTACATATTCAGAATTAAGTAAATTGACAAACTAATTACAATATTAAGTTATTTAAATAGATATAGTAAATTTATTTTAAATTTATTTTATAATTTTATTTTATTAAAAAGATTTATTTTAATACTTCATAAAATATCATATCTTTAAATCTATTTTATTATTTTATTTTATTAAAAAACTAACGGTTAACTACAATACTTTGTGCTAACTCTCTATTACTTTAAAAATATTAATCAACTAAATAAAAAAACATTATTATATTATGTTATAGTTCTTCTCTTATTTCAAACTTTACATTATCATTGAGACAATGAAAATATACTTTAAAAATACAAAATTAATAATATATTTAAATAAATTAAATAAAATATTTATATTAATTTTATTTATTAACCCATAAAATTACATTAATAAAATTTAGAACTATTAGATACAAAAGTGTCATTCCATTTCATGGCCCACTTTTAAACACTTTGAAATGAATGTAAGCTCATTTTGTCACCCTGAAATCTCATTTTCAGGTGTTGAGTTGAATTATTAAATATAAAGGTATGTTTTTACTTGATTATAGGCTTGCATGTGAAGCTTGTTGAATTAAGCTGTTATGAGTTGTTATATATAATAGTTAAACTTTATTTAACAATTTTTTAAACTCCATTAGTATGATCTATTGTAATTGTTAATACTTTCTCTTTTAACATTTAACATTTTTTAACACTGTTTTTTATAATTGGTTTAACAATACTTATGTTTTCTAGATATTAAATAAATATGTATTATTAAAAAATATTAACTTTACTTTTCACGTATATTTTTTTATACAGGTTATTATAAACCTACAAATGTCTCAAAAGAGAAGATACAAGCTACAATTGGGGAAATGTATGGATGGACAAAAGGACAAACTTCAAAAGCTCAAAATAATTTAGAAACACCTCAAGAAACCCATAATGCTCATATAGAACAAAAATTACATGAAATTTTTGGAATTTCTTCTGATGATGATCTAGATGAAGAAACAAATGAAGCTAATGAAGAAGTTGGTAATAATTCAAAAATGAAAGTGCAAAAAAAAAGACACTTTCGTATGGAGTGGTTCGATAAGTTTCTTTGGTTGAATTATGTGAGGTGTGATGATAAAATAGCTATGAAGTGTAATTATTGTGAGAAATATAGGATGAATGGACCATGGGGTTTAGGGAATGGTTGCACCACCTTACAATATGATGCTCTTGTTACTCATGAAAAATCATTGGTAAATAAAGATGCAAAGGCAAGATGGATAAATGCACTAGAGGGAAAGATGAAACCAATTCTAGATCATATTAGAAAGGTTGAAGATGCCAATAAGGAAATGGTGATTTCTACAATAAAAGTAACATATTTCATCTGTCAAGAAGATTTATCTATTTCAAAGTATGAGAAACTTTGCAAATTTCTAATGGATGCAAAAACTCCATATATGCCAAAGTCTCAAGAATAATCTTCCTACACAAATCGTAAGTTTGCAAATGATTTTATATATTGCATATCAAAACATCTTGAACAGATTCAAATAAAAAATATGCTGGAAAGTCCTTTCTTCTCATTAATGGTTGATGAAAGCACCGATCGAACCTTAGAGCAACACCTTGTTGTTTATGCAACATATTTAGATCCAAAGGGCCTTGGGCCACCTATCTCACAGTTTATGAAGCTCAATGACATAGTGGATGGAAAAGGGAAAACAATATATGATAGTGTCAATCAATTAATAGATGTTAGAGGTCTTGAATATAAAAATTTGATAGTTGTTTCTACAGATGGGGCTTCAGCAATGATTGGACATGAAAACGGCCTTGTTTCATTTTTGAAAAAGAACAATCCAAACCTTATTATAGTTCATTGTGTGGCTCATCGTGAGTCTTTAGCAGCAGCAGATGCTTCTAAGAAAATACCCGAGTTATTATATGTTGAAAAAATTGCAAACAAAGTGTATTCATGGGTTCAAAACTCCCCAAAGAGAAATAATGAACTTAATGATTTGCTTAGAGTCATGCAGATTGATGTTCTTGATGTTCTACAGATACATTCAGTGAGATGGTTATCCAGGGGGGAAGTTATTATAAGACTTGTGAAGCTTATGCCTGTAATTCTAACTTTGTGGAAAAATGAAAAAAAAACTTCATCATGGTATGATAAGGCACAGATATATTCTATCCAATATTGTTTACATATGCTTGCTGATGTGCTAGGGGAATTGAATAAGTTGAATATGACTATTCAAGAAGAAACTGTAGACATTACAACTATTGGTTTGGCTCTTGAAGTAACTATAAGCACATTATCTAGATGGTTTTTGAGAAAAGAAACATTTGCAGAAGGCACAATTTATCTTTCAAAATTTTTAAGTGATTCTCAAAATGGATACATTGATATTAAAGATGAAGAGAAAATGGTAGAGAGACTTGAATTACGATACATCTCTATTTCAGCCATGGATATTGAATTCAGTGAAGCAAGGAAACAATCTATGAAGCCTTGTATTGAAGGTACACAAGAGAGTTGTCAACAACTCACAGAAGGTTATATAGAGACTCTCATAGACTCTTTAAATGAAATATTTCTAGACCTTCATCTTTTTAATGCAACAAAATTGTTCAGCCCTTGTTATTATCCAGAAGAGCGTCGCAATTGTGAGAAAAATTCAGAGCGTTGGATTTTAAAGCTTTTTCAACATTTGCAACATACTATATCAAGAGATGTTGGATTTGTAGCTTTATTTGATGTTAAATCTTGTAAAAGAGAGTTGCACCCTTTTGTTGATTCATTAAATCTAGCTTGTGAGGGTTTTTCTATGAAAGAGGCATGGAAAGTCTTTCGTAACACAAAACAATGGCACAAAACTTATCCTAATATGATGAAATTATGGCAAGCTGTGCTCACTATTCCTGCAAGTACAGTAGATTGTGAAAGAGGATTTTCTAAGAAAAACATCATCAAGGACATTAGAAAATCAAGGCTAGGGTTGGATACACTAGATTCTTTAATGAGAATATCTTTGAATGGAGTAGAACCATCTAATGTTGATTGGCATGCAGTATATAAGGTATGGAAAGATACAAAGTCAAGCAGGATTCTTGAGCTTTGAAATTTCTTATAGGGTATGTTTAATAGAGAATCTATGTATTAAGATATTCCTATTGAATTTTTTTTTCTAATTTCTCTGGAAAGTTTGAATTTAAATTAAGAATAATTACCATCTATTATTGCAAAAAAATTTGTATTTTATCTAAGAATTTTGAGTTTCTGTTATAATTTTTGCAAGGATTTCATTGTTTAAATGTCCTACTATAAATTCATACCATTAATCTGATAGACCACTCACACTCCTACTCACACTCTGAGGCTTGGATGGCCAAGGCTACTGGATGTTGCACACTGCTTATTAGAATCACTACAAATGTATTGATAAGTCACTACTATATGTGTAAACTATATGATTTTAAAATAAAATTTTATGAACAATTTATGAACAAAATAGAGTTATGGCTGGATTATTGCATAAAAAAAAAAATGTTGGAAGATATAATGCTACTCATTTAGTTTATTAGCATTTGCACTATATGATTCTATCCTCAATCTTTATGAACAAAACATAGAGCTATGGCTTGATTATTGCATAAAAGAGTTGAAGGCTGGAAGGATGGAATATCCAATGCTACTAGTTTAGTTTATGAAAGGTGGATACTTGAGATAAAACGTAAAATGAAGGGCACGTAAAATTTAAAAACGTCATAAATTTTCATTTGACAGGCAAAGGGGATTTGAAATTCTAGGCCTGGTGGGGACCACATCGCATCGCAACATCGGTGGATGGTTTTTCAACAGTCTTGCAGACGATCGCTTGAGAAGCTGCGATGCGATGGCGCGGGGCCCATATCGCATCGACAGTCGGCAGCTTGTAGCAGACGAGCAATAAACTTTGCGATGCCATGATGCGATAGAGGTGGGACCTCATTGCATCGCTGAAACTCTTTGTTCCGCATAGTTAAGAACTATGGCAAGTTGCGATGCGATAGTGTTAAGACTGTCATCGCATCACATAGCTGATTTTGCATGCTGCGGACTTGTGCCGCCTCAAATCAATAAATTTGTCTTTATGTTTTTAAGGCATTAAAGCCCGATTCAAATTGTCGTCAATGCTCTGTGCTGTTGATAATATTTGAGCCGAATGTCTTAAATTCACTGCAGAAGTCGGGTATCGCCTTAGGAAAGTCTTCATTGTGCCGGCTATTTAAATGCGCAAGAGTTGTGTACTCATACAACTCTACTGATTTCCATCGGCCATTACTTCGATCGCTTTTCCAATCCTTTTAAAATTAATGTTGATTGATGTTAGTAGTTGGAATTAATTTCCAACAGTTTGATCACTCCCATGCCTTCCACTTCTTTTGGTATGGGTCCTAGCACAAACTGTAGGGAAAAGATGGTGGCGGTTGGGGGATGAAATGTGCGTCTTAGCTTGCTATAAAAGAAATTCATATGGTTCGCCACTCCAGTTCAGTTATAAAATAGGTGTAGGGTCGTAATTCCATGGTTGCGCCCTCCTTACATCACTGGAAGAAAAAAATGTGGGCTTTTAAGGACTCCTTCCAACACATCACCTTCAACCACATCTTCAGAGAGCATAATGGCATTGCAGATTCCCTTTCCATGTGAGGTGTTTCAATGCAGCTAGGTGTTATCACCTACACTTTTTCCACCAATGGCTTTGTTTGTAGTTTAGGAGCTTTCTTTCTATACATTCTCATAGGGATTGCTTTATCTTTAGCTAGTTCCTTTGTGTCTGGTATTTTCTTTGCCATTTTGCGCCTCTTTTTTTGTCCTAGGTGCTGCATCTTGATCGTTGGTATAGCAACATGTTGGTTGTGCTTGAAGAGTAGGGTTTGTTTATTTGGCCCTGTTACCTTTATTTTTGTATGGAGGTTATGACATTTTTCCATTTTGGTCCTCAATCATTTCAGGCCTTTAGGATGCATTGAGCATTTTTCATATTCTCTATTTTTATATTATTTTTTTCTCAGAATCCTGCTTATATTTTTGACAAGGCTTTTGCATTTGTTTGTATTATCAATGCTTTAGACCTCTTGTAGAGGAGAAATATGTAACTAATTTTGTTCTCATAATAAAAAGTAATTTGTTTTTTCTTTGGGAAAACAAATCTTAAATAATAACATTTCCAATATCTAAATGAAATTTCTTAAATAATAACATTTTTTCAAATGTTAATGTAATTAAAAATAATAATTTTCTTATTATAATACTGAAGCAGTAACAATTGTACATAACTACATCAATACTTCTACTAAGACTTTAATTTTAATAAAATATTTAAAGATTTCTGCCAAAAATACAATGCATTTATTGTAATATTACATACATATTAGTTTTTATGGTTATCCAGAAGGGCTTTCCTCGGAGGTTGAGATCAAAATGAAAGTTGCATTTGATTCATTGTCCACGAGTACAAGTAAATAAATTCTCCAAAACCCAAAAGCCTTCGTTTGTCAACAATAAAAACAAACAAATATACTATTTTAAGAGCATAGCCTGTTGGAATGTGTAATTCCTACTTGTCTTCAGTTATGACTTTCTATGTATAGAGTCTATTCCTATTCCATAGGTTAGCTAAAACTAAGTTCCTTGTTTGGTGTGTGGTTGAGATATTCTCTCGACCAACTTATTGTACATCCAAGATAGCTTCCCTATCTTGAGACTATACCTCATGTATATATGTAACTTTATTTGATTAATGGAATATAGTGTGTATATGAGATTTCATCTTGGTATTAGAGCTTACTTTGAGGAGGAGCCTTGCACTGTCTGCCTACTTATCTACACTGCCACTGTTGCTGGTGTGTGAGGAGGAGCGTTGCCTTGCGCTGCCTGCCTATTTATCTGCACTTCCATTGTTGCTGGCGTGTGAGGAGGAACATTGCCTTGCGTTGCCTGCCTACTTATCTGCACTACCACTGTTGCTGGTGTGTGAGGAGGAGCGCTGCCTTGCACTTCCTGTCTACTTATCTGCACTGCCACTACTGCTGGTGTGTGAGGAGGAGTGCTACCTTGCATTGCCTGCCTACTTACCTAGAGGAGTAATCTATGCTGCCTACCTGAGCGCTGCCGAAGCACTGAGTCATTGATCCTTGCCCTCTGCATGGAGAGGAGCTCTGCGTGGATCGTGAACAGAAGTGAGCAACACAATCAGAACCAACAACTACAATAATAATGAAAATCACAGTCAAATTTACGGAGGAGGATTACATGACAGTTTTTGGGTGTGTGGCTTATGCACACATTCCAGATCAGTTGAGGAAGAAGTTGGACAGTAAGAGGGAGAAGTGCATCTTCCTTAGATATTGTGAAGAATCCAAACGATATAGTTTTTATAACCCATCTGCAAAGAAATTTATTATAAGCAGAGATGTGAAATTCATTGAAGAGGAAGCATGGGATGGAAGCATTGAGAAAACATTAAATGTTAAAAGTTGTTTATCTCATGATGAAGATGAGGAAGATATGGCTGAAAATAATACCTCATCGGTAGCACAACCTCCACCAACACAAGGACAACAAGGGACACCTCAAGCAGGAGTAAGAACACCCTTGAGAAGAAATGAGAGTGCTTCTCCAAGCACACCACATGGAGTAGATTTGAGTGCTACTTCAAGCACAAGTACACCAAATGAAAGAGGAACAAGATTCAAAAATTTAAATGAGATTTATGAGCAAGAGACAGCAAATGAAGGTATGAATTTCTTATTTGCTTTGTATTGTCATGTTGATGATCCTATTCATTTTGAAGATGCCATAAAAGATAGAAAATGGATAGAAGCTATGGATGATGAAATTAATGCCATAGAGAAGAATAAAACATGGGAGTTGGTTGATCTCCCAGAAGGGAAAGAAGTCATTGGAGTAAAATGGGTCTACAAGACCAAAAGCAATGCTGAAGGTAAGATAGAAAGGCACAAGGATAGACTTGTTGTCAAGGGATATAAAGAGAAACATGGAAGAGACTATGAAGAAAATTTTGCACCAGTTGCAAGAATGGAAACAGTGAGAGCAGTGCTATCCATAGCAGCACAAAACAAATGGAAGGTTTATCAAATGGATGTAAAATCAACATTCCTAAATGGAGTTTTAATGGAAGAGGCTTATGTGGAACAACCTCTCGGCTATGAGAAAAAGGTCCAAGAGCATAAATTTTGCAGATTGAAGAAAGCTCTTTATGGGCTGAAGCAAGCACCAAGAGCATGGTACAGTAGAATAGATTTCTATCTACTAGAAAATGGGTTTGAGAAATGTGAAGGAGAACCCACTTTATACATCAAAGAAAAGGATGAAAGATTTAATATGCAGGAGTGCAAGGCAGAAATTACTCCCACAGTAATGGGATTGAAGTTGAGTAAAGATGAGAACAACAAGGATTTTGATCCAAGTTTGTATAAAATCATGGTTGGCAGCCTCATGTATTTTACTGCAACTAGGCCAGATATTATACATGATGTTAGTTTGATTTCCAGATTTATGGAGAGGCCAAAAGAAGCACATTGGCAAGCGACGAAGAGAATTATGAGGTATGTGAAAGGAACTAAAAGGTATGGAATTTTATATACTACTTCAGAAAATTATGAGTTAATTGGATATACTGACAGTGATTGGGCTAGAAGTGTAGATGATCGGAAAAGCACATCTGGTTATGTTTTTCATATGGGTTCAAGAGTCATTTCATGGTCTTCTAAGAAACAACATATTGTAGCATTATCTACAATAGAGGCAGAGTATGTGGCAGCTACATCAACAGCATGTCAAGCAGTTTGGATGAGAAGGATGTTGAGGAATTTGTATCAAGAATAGGCAAAACGGACAGTGATTTATTGAGACAATAGCTCAGCTATTGCATTATCAAAGAATTTTTTGTTTCACAAGAGAACGAAACACATCGATACTAAGTTTCACTATATCAAAGAATTGGTGAACAATGGAGAAATATATTTACAGCATTGTAAAACAGAAGAGCAATTTGTAGATATTCTGACAAAGCCATTAGGGCAGAAGATTTTTGAATATTTAAGAAAATGTTTGGGCATGACTGATAACCCAGTAACTGACTTTAAGGGGGAGTGTTGAAATATTAAAGTCACCTGCGTACCCTGTGCAGGTAGAAACAGAGTACAAAGGGGCAGAGGATATTGCGTGCACAACATTGTGCATTCAAGAGGAATTAAATGTTGATGGGCCGCAACCACCATTGCAAAGATGAATTAATTTTGTTATGGGCATAGCCAAATTTGTAGAGGAAATGAAGACTTTCGTGGTTAAACCACAGAACAGCAGAGTTTTATTAAAGAATAGTCATTTCGGGCTTTTAAGCCCTCACCAACCAAACAGAAAGAGTTTTGTTCAAACACGCCAAGTATTTTAAGTTTTGAATTGGGCCACGTCATCTGTGGTCCCCACCACTTCATTGCTAATTGCAAAGTTTTGAGTTAGTGTCTTGTTGATATAAAGGAGTTCCGATGCGATGTGATGTTGCCGATCACACATCGCACATCGCAAAGGAACGATGTATTTTCCGCCTTCCGAAATGTGTTACCGCCGATTGAGTATTTGCGACGTGATGTAGTCCCACCACCATCGCTCATCGCAAGTCTTCCACCCTCCGCTTATGTCTTCTGCCAATGCCGATGGTGCGATGCGATGTGGGCCCTACCACAATCGCTAATCGCACATCGTAACATCACTTAACCATTCCACCTATCGCATATGATTTCCGCCAATGCGATATCACCGATGTCGCTCATCGCACATCGCATATCGCTTCGCCAATGTTCAAGTCATCCGTAACCGTGTTTCGCTGATGCGCCGATGCGATCTCCGCCGTGGGGTCCATCGCACATCGCTAATCACAACATCACAAATTTTTTATTCAGCTCATCTGCCGATCGCCGATTGCGATGTGGGCTCCACTCGTACATCGCGCATGTGAAAGTTTTATGTTCCGGCAATGTATTTTTTATGGTAATTTGTTTTATGTTTTCATTCCGCCGCGCCATATAAAATGAAAAGCCCGTAGGCTAATTGCATTGCATTGTATTATGTAATAGTTGTGTTGTATTGTTGTGTAAGCCCGCAGGCAAAGAAAACACAGTGAAGCATAACAGAGCACTGTTTTGTGCATTTTGAGAGAAAGAGAAGATTAGTGTGCACTGTGTTTGTAGCAGTCAGTCCAGTTTTTTGTAAATCCCTCAGAGGAGGAAGAAATCTATCATTTTGTAATAGTTTTTAGTTCTGTTAATGAAATAGAAAGCTATTTTATGCCATCTCTATCCAGTAGTACTAAGCAAATTTAATTTTATTCTCTATGTTAGAAGGAGAGTATTATTCTCTCAGTCTTTGTTCCGGAATTATCAGAAATTACAACATGGTATCGGACCTAACCCAGGCTCTTTGAAGGTTTCAAAGAAGCTGAAGGAAGAAGAAAGATTTGTTGCAGCAGTTCTCCAGCAGCGGGAAGGCTCAGCAGAAGTTAAAGTCCAGGTATTTCTAAAAAAAAACAGAGTTGTTGTTTTGTTTAAAAGAGCAGTCCTCAGAGACAGATTTTGTCTTTTAAAGAAGGAAAGACAGTTTGTTTGAAAAACACAGTCAAGTTTATTTCAGAGTTTAGTTTATAAGCAATGGCTAGACAAAACACCAGTATGAGTATTGGAAATACTCAAATTCCACAATTTAATGGGAAGAACTATGATTATTGGGCCATTACCATGAGAGCCCTGTTTGCCTCACAAGAATTATGGGAATTTGTAGAAGATGGTTTTGATGAACCAGTTGATGAGTAGGCCTTTAATGCCTTAACACAGGCAGAGAAGGATTTATTGAAGAGAAATAGAAAGAAGGACTCTAAAGCCCTCTTCTATCTCTATCAAGCAGTACATGAGAGTGTGTTTCCAAGGATAGCAGCATCTAAGAGATCCAAGGATGCATGGGATACTCTTAAGATAGCCTCTCAAGGTATGGAGAAAGTGAAGAAAGAAAAACTACAATTGCTGAGGAGAGATTTTGAAACTCTCTGTATAAAAGAGTCTGATAACATAGACTCATTCTTCACACATGTGATTGGGATGGTCACACAGATAAGGTCCCATGGAGAAACACTTGAGGAAAGAAGGATTGCGGAGAAACTATTGAGGAGTCTACCCTCAAGGTTTGATGTTATTGTTACCACCATAGAAGAGACTAAGGATCTCTCAAAGTTCACTGTAGATGAACTTCATGCATCACTGATGAATCATGAATAGAGATTGGAAAGATTAGTAAACCCATCTCTAGAGCATGCCTTCAAGACCCAGATGCCTTTTGGAAGAGGAAGAGGTCAAGGCAGGGGAAGAGGAAGAGGTCGATAACCTGGACGACCCATTCAAAGCATTGAGTGAAATTATTTCAGCACTAAATGAAAAGGTCGAACCATCTGCAATATCAGAGTCCCTTGACCAGCATGAAGCAATTGAAGAAATAATTCTGACATCCCATATTCATGAAGAAGAAGGTATCATATTTCGAGGAAGGGGAGTTGGACATGAAGGCCCAAAAGTTGTTAAAATTTCTAATGGCTGCAACTAAAATATTTCTGAAACCTAGTACAAACATAGATCATTTCATTTTCCTCTAACTCCTGCATGTATCCATCTAGCTTGTTGTTGTTTCAGGTATCTCCCTACTGTTTTTTTTATTTTGATTTTCAGAGGTCAGTACCAGGTGATTGTGATTGCAAGAGGTCTGTTTTCTTATTTTACGCAAAGTGCAAGAATTTTATATAATTTTCCCTTTTCCCAAAAAGTATGGGATATCAATTCTGGGCTCAGAATATTGATTTGATACACTGTGAAAACAGATCTATGTGAATTTTTTATGGTCGTGGAGTGCAGGTAAGCATGCGCATGTATTCAAATTCGCCCCAGCTTAAAATTGGATTTTAAATTATATGTATACACACGCGTTGAAACATATCCTGATGATTTGCATATGATAGACAATTTTTTATTTTTGGAACATTTAGGTTGAGTAGAGCTATATATAATAGATGATATATGCATTAAAAGATATTTGTATAAATTACGAGTGGAGTTATATATAATATATGATATATGCATTGATATATATATATGATTGATGGTTCATATATGTGATGATAATATATGTGATGACAAAATATGTGTAAGGAAAAGTTTTATTTAAAGAAAAGTATTAATTAAATGTTTTTGAATAAAATATTTTTATATTTATGAAGATGTTTTTGATATTTAAAATTGTAAAAAGTGTATGATAAAAATAGAAATTCTATGAGAAAAATAAAGCTGAGTGTATTTTTTAATTTATAACACTTATTATTTAAGCAAGTTGCTAATATATATATATTTATTTATTTAGTTTTAGGTATAGAGGTAAATAAGAATTAGTTATTCTATATCATTTATGAAAAGTTATTGGTGCAAGTTAAAAGTTTTTGATGCAAGTTAAACATTTTGTTGGCAAGAACTTAGGTTCATCATATACCATGAAAACTTTGAGAATTTTGATGATTGATCTATATGTGTATGTATATATATGTACACATTTTTTCAAATACTTACTCTGCATTTTGATGATTGATCTATATGTGTGTGTATATATATGTATCCATTTTTTCAAATACTTACTCTGCATACAACATCAACAATGCACTTTCAATATGAACAAGGTATAAATACTGAACTATTTGTGTATGTATATATATATGTACACCTTTTTTCAAATACTTACTCTTCATACAACATGAAAAATGCAGTTTCAATATGAACAAGGTATAAATAGTGAACTATTTATCAGACTTGCCTCCAATTTTGTTTAGATGGAAACATATTATTGATCCAAGTTCATGTCATTTGCTCTACATGTATGAACAAGGTATAAATAGGGAACAAGGTATAAATATAAAATTATTTATCCTAGAATTTGTTTAAATAGAAGCATATTATTGATCCAAATTAATGTCATTTGCACTTCATGTGTCAAGGGTCTTTGATGGTTGTAATATCTAAGGGAGATAGTGAAGGTAAAATCCTTTAATGAATTATTAATGCCTTGGACCATTGGCTCACTATACAAGTTTGAGCATAAAATATTAAAGGAAAATCAAAGGTCTCTCTTTCTAGAGATAGTTTTAAATTGATTCCATTTATTTTTTGTCATGATTACAATTCCACAACAATTCTAGCTTCATGATGAATAGTGTAACTACTCCCTCACGGGTTTTTGATTTGTAAATAGTAATCTTATTTCAACTTTTAAGTCATTGTTAAGCCATGGTTCGAACCTATAGGGACACTATAATTATTCCTCAAGGAGGGAGACACTTCATTCCAAACATAGATCTTATGCCAAAGTTACGACCCTAGGAAGTTGCCATTCGAACTTACCCCAATGGGGCCCACAAGCTTTTGGCGCTTCATCTCCTGAGGGTTAGGTTTTTAGATGTTTAGGGTTTCTCATTGTTTCTAAATGATAATAAGGTCATCGAGCCTCAATGTAACGGAGTTCAAAGGCATGTAGCTGACACATTTCTTCACAAAGATAAGCTATCATCGCCCGGGCTAATTTATTTCCATTATGTATGAAAGCATATTTGAGTTCTTTGATATTGATGAAATGAAATTTTATTTCTAATGCATTTTTTTGTTTATGTTTATATTTGTATTATGTTGCATTCTTGTATAAGTCTAGATAAATTCGCCTTAATATCGCTGTGTGAATTATTTCACTAACGAATCTTTCCATGCTCTCGTGCACCTCTTCTAGGATAGTACTATTGCTTTCCTCTTAGAGAAACAATTTTTGTCTCCCCTCTTGAAGGATTCCTTTTACATCATGCAATTAGTGCTTCACAATGTCATATCGCTTGCTTATTCAAGGTTTGTGTATATAATATCTTATGTTATCTTTTAAAACCAAGACAAACCTTTGTGTTATGGTTGTGAGGTCGATACTCCGGATGGGGCTCATACTCCAAATAGTGTGAGGTCTAATTGGGACTTCACATCGAGGATACCCCTTGTATATTGGCAGTATCTAGCACCGTCAATAGGACCATGGTCTCCACAATGACCACTACTCTGGATTTTTGGGATCAATATTAGATTTTAAGTACCTTTTTTATTCATTCCTCTAATATTCCACAAGATCATTTTCATTGCGAAATAGAGGAGATTTTATGGAAAAACTATGTAATCCAATTAATTTTCCCCAAGCTCATTATATATTCCCCTATGTCTCTAAGGGCTTCCCTTGTATATTTTTTCCCTCTTTTTCCCTTGTCGATTATTAAGGGATCATTGATATTGATACCTTGCGAGATATTTCCCTTTTTAGCGATTGATTTCCATGGATTTCCCTCTAGCGCCTTCGTGTTTTGCGTCCATTAACCATATAAGTGGGAAAGTAGTGGACTTGATTCAAACAAATCTCATGTACATCAGCCTTTACTCAAGTGTGAAGAAACTCCAACATTGTCCTTTCCTCCACAACCAGATTATCTTGTTTGTGAGCAGTTTCTAAGACCTTACTTGTTTAAAAAGGAATTCTTTGATCTCTATGTCTACTTCATAATCCTTCATAGTTTTTTTCTTAGGGTTTATTCACTTTGTTGAGTTGTGATCTAGGGCTTCAATTTCCATTGGATGATCCATAGGATTCAATTGCAATGATTCAGGTGCCTCCTGATTGTTTAGCAACTCCAAGGTGAAAAATTGATTTCCCCCCAAAATGTGTTACTCCTTATCTTGTGGTTTCTCCTAATACACTGAATATTTTGGTTACGAAATGATGTATTCCTTCTTGAGACCTCTAGTTGGAATCCATCCTCTTCCCCCATTACTTTGGCTCTATCAACTTCAACCAAAGTAATTGGATAATATCTAATGAGATGCCCATGTTCATGACATCTTCTACTTTTGAATGACATATGATCATAATCGAGCAATTATGTCCATATCGAGTCACGATACTCAAGCTCAATGGATTCAGGGATGGGTTTTGAGATGTTCATATACACATAATTTATTGCTTACGAAACTGTTACACCATTTTTTGGTCATCTAACCTATTATTATTAGATGAACCCAAGTACACCATGTAAGACCAATTTTACCCTAAGTAAAATTTCTTTCACCATATAAAATAACTCATTTGTTTATATTTGCTGGTCATATTTAACCCAAAATAAGGAACTTAATTAAATAAATCCTTATTTATTTAATTATTCCCTAAGAATAAGTTATTTAAATCATTATTTAAATAATATTCTTAGTTAAATTTGACTAAATCATCCATAAATAATTAAATAAACCATTATTTATTTAATTATGTTCCCATCACTTCCCTAAAATGATAAATATACCATTTATTCATTTATTATTTATAAATAAAGGAATTGACCCAAGTCAAAAACCCTTTTCCCTCCAACAAATATAATAAAATATTCCTAAAGGGTGCTTCTAGAATTTGATTAATAATATTTTATTCATGCACCGAGTTCTAGACCACCCCAATATTTTTTTATAAATAGGGGGGTTTTCCCCATTCATTAGTCACCTTCATTGCATTAGATCACTCTGGATCTACTCTTGGTCACCATTTTCCATTTTTCTTTATGAACTCCCATTGAGTTCCATGTTTGTTTTTCTACACCACTAAGAGAGAGAAATGTTAGATCTGAAACACTGAGGACTTTCAAGAACCCATCCCACTGAGGAGAATCGGAAAACACCTTTCTTGTTTTCCTCTCAAGTGCCCCATTCTTTAATATAATACAAAATTCTTTTAAGTACATTCTTCTTGTCTTGTCCATTGGATTTATGGAGCTATGTTATATTTTATCTGCTTAATGTCTTTTGTGCTTAGATCTGAATTTGTGCAGCAACATTAAAGATATTTTGCAGCCACAATTGATGTTATGGCTATTGGTTATGCGTAGCTAAAGTGATCTAACAATTGGCGTACTAACAATTGGCGACTCCACACGGGTTTTCTTTTGCGACCGCTGTCGTTTTATATATTCCTGCATATCCAGCTGTTTCAGACCCTAGGGTTTCTCTTCCATTCTCTGTTTTTCCTATTTTTATGGTGTTTTTCACCCCTAACACCCTCAAATAGTCAAATTTTTAACTTCTGTGTGTTTCTGGCCTTATTGCGCAGGTGACAGACATCAGCCGCAGCTGAGACGAAATTTTTTTCTGAAATCTACCGCCGAGAGAACCGGATTTGCAGGTCGCACTTATCGGCCCAAAAAGTGCGACCTGAGCCTCAGGACGCACTTTTCTGCCCCAAACCTATGACCTGGACTGAAAACAGGTCAGAACCTGCGACCTGCACTTTTTCTGCAAATTTTTCAGCACTTTTTATGGGTTTGTTTGAAGCTTCTGTCAGGGTTTTCCAGCCTCTGTCTCTGCCCGTTTGGACCTGTTTCTGATCTGCTTCACTCAAATAACAGGGAATCTTGCCCCTTAGGGCTCTAGTACCCTCCACTTTTTGTGGACGAGTCTTTGTTGTTTCAGAAGTCAGAATTTCCAGCGTTTCAACCCTCTTTTTCTCCGATCTGATACCTCCTTTTCAGATCCCTTTAGATTAGCTCTTCTCCCTCTCAAAAACACCTCATATCGTTTTGTTTGAGTTCATTTCTACGGCCATTGCCTTGTCTCTTATATCTTTAGTTGATCTCCTCTTTTTTAGCAGCAACCTTGCCTCTACCTCTTTGTTGTACTCTACACCACTTTTCAGCAGATTTACCCTTTAGATCCCAGTCCCTCCGGACCTTAGATCTCTTGGGATCTTTTTAGCGTGCTTTGCCTAGTTTTTCCCCTCTTATAGACTAGTTTTGAGAGACCTGCCTTCTTGGGTTGGATTGCTGCCTTTTTAGTTGTTAATTTTCTGTTCTTTCAGTCTTATTTACTGCAGATTTCTTTTCCGTTACGCAGCACAATTTTTCTTTTACTCTCAAAACGTCCGGGTTTAAACAATTAAAATTAACGCACGCCACACACTGACCCTAAGTGAAGAAGCGCTTGGTTAACACCGCGTGGAAAAGACTTTAAAATTAATTGTCACTGCACCTCTCTTCCCTTGACCTCCCTTGATTCTGTCCCCACCTGCCCTTATCGGTGTTTCTTCTTCTCGTCGTCATTGCGCCCCCAAGGTGCCTCTCCCGGAGACTTCTTGGCCTTCACCCTTAGTTTCTGCTTGGTCGACTTCCTCCTTCCCGTCGTCATCGAGTAAGTCTTCCCCCGAGTCCGCACTCCGACTCTTCCTCTGATTTTTCAGGTTCTCCCCCTACTCCTGGTTCTCCCCCTGTCACTTTCACTATGTCTACTTCAGGGCCTACTACCAACAATAACCCCAGTACTACTGCTGGGTCTGTTTCCAGTGGAACCACCTCGGGACCTACCTCGACTACCCCATTACTCCCTTATATGGCCGGCCTTAGTCTCCTTAACTTCAATCAGCTAATTAATGACCCTATCTGCCACGATGTTAATTGGCCTGCTATGCCAACCAAGCTCCCCTCTGACATTCCCAAGTTCGAAGGCCTTGCTAGTGAGGATCCCTCCAACCATATCCGATCCTTCCATATGTGGTGTTCCTCCAATTCCATTACTAACGACTATATTCGTCTTAGATTGTTCCAACGCACGCTTACAGGCGAAGCTTCTAAATGGTATGTTGAACAGGCCACCTCCTCCCATACCACTTTTGCGACCATTGCCCAAGCCTTTTCATCTTATTTCCAGCTCCCCCTCCGATACGACACTGGTATTGAGCTTTTAACCTCTTTCCATCAATCCTCTTCGACCCGCCTTTCTGCTCATGTCTAGGAATGGCAGAGACGACGGAGCTTGTGCCGCGCTCCCCCCTTTGAAGATCGGGTTTACATGGACTAGTTCCTTCGCTCTCTCTTACCTCCCATTGGAAAAGATGTCGCATCCCATTTTCCCCAAACCGAAGAAGCCGCCCTCCAAATAGCCTTGAAGTATGATCTTATCTACACCCAATCTGGTTATGTTTATACCGTCCTCCCTGAACTCCCCAAACCTGATGGCCCTAATGCCTCTGGGGCATCTCACTCCCCTGACGGTATCATTGGAGCCCTGTCACATACCTCTTCCCCCCCTCTTTCCGGCCATGGTTTTCCTCCAGAGGCCAGCCCCTTCGGCGTTTTTTCCCCTCCTGGTAGCATGTATTTAGGCTACGGCATGCCTCCTCCTTTTGCCCACCCTCCTATTTACCTTACTGTTGCCCGTCCTACTCCTTATCCATATCCACAACCTGGTGTCCCAGCTCCTCCAGCATTTGGACCACCCCCTCCTTTGCCTTCTCCACCCTAACCACCGCACTTACTACCCCTCTAGGGCAAGTATTTGCACAACAAGGGGCACCTACTTTTCCTCCTTCTCAAAGAAGGAGATGAGGCAATCTCTCCGCTTCTGGTAATCGTGGACCCAATCCTTCCAATATCGACTCTACCACTGCCAACTAGCCACAGGGCTCTCAGCCTAAGCCGAACAGGCCACTTCGCACTAATAAGCCCTGTTCGTCTTGCAGTGTTTATGGTCACTACACTCACGATTGTCCCTTATTACCAAAAATGCGGCAGCTGTGGGATTCTCAGGCCACTGTACGAGGACAACACTCCTCCCCTACTGCCCCTCCCACCCCCATTACTTCTCAACCTGTTGTGTTTACCGATCCTTTCCTGCAACAAGGATTCGTGGCCACTCAACCACGTCACGCCCCGATAACCACTCAACCTTCCCCTTCTGGTTCCTCTGATTACCAGATTCTCATGATGGCCTCTGATCCACCTCTCACTGTCGACCTCAACCTTCAAACTCGGTCTCGTCAGTATTCCACACCTCCTGTTCCGTCTGTCTCCGAGTCTCCCTCGTTAGGTTCTACAGAGCCTCTATCGACACCCAATGGTCCCTTACAACTCCCTCCGCCCAAAGCTGAGGTTCATCCCAAGCCTCATAAGGGACCATTACGCCGAAATGCTGCCTCTGTTCGGGCTGCCCATTCATACAACATAGTAGATGATCTGGCCCAATCTCCTGCTGCCATTTCAACACTGGCACTCCTCCAGTCGTGTTCTTCTCAAAAGATGGCTCTACTATCTGCCATGGGCGCTGTAGATCCTGCTGATGACCAATTGATTGTTTTCGACACCCGTCAGTCAGACCATCCCCCTCTTCCTCCTTCAGTTGCCTTCCAAATCCCAGTCAAAATCTGAAACGCCAATGTTGCTCGGTGTATTATTGATGAGGGGGCATCTACCTGCGTAATGTCCACTTCGGTTTGGAAACAACTCGGATCCCCTGAACTGGCCCCTTCCACCATCACCCTTCGTGCATGGGATGGCCATGTGTTGTGTAACCAACTCAAAAAGAGAAGGAAAGAGATATAAACGCCTTAGAAATGAGCCACTTCGAGGGGGCAACCTCCAATACAATCTTCAGAGAGAGAGTTATTGAACTTTTCCCACGATCACCTCTTTGAGATGAAATTCAGGAGCCTGAAAAAGCACTACCTTCCACAGATCATATCTCCAAAAATATTGCGAACCAAGCTCTGAAATTTTTTGACGAATTTCCTCAAGATTTCAGCTTCACACCATTCAAATTTCAGCTTCTGAAACTACGTAGAAAAAAATTTATAGCGAAAATGCCACGATGACCTGTTTGGAGCAGCGAAACCCTAGAATCCAAACCTCTGATACCAAATGTTGTGTAACCAACTCAAAAAGAGAAGAAAAGAGATATGAACGCCTTAGAAACAAGCCACTTCGAGGGGGCAACCTCCAATACATTACATAAATGAACAATTCTTGGATGATACAATATTACAAAACCTCCTTTCTATATATAGGAGTCCATGGGGCCATAATATAATCCTAGTGGACCACAATGTAATCCTAGCCGACCTAACAATAATAATTTAAGGGCACAATAATAACAATATGGGGGTTACAGGGGTACAATAATAACAATAAGGGGGGCTACACTAACATAATAAGGGGCTATACTATTAATATAGGGACTTAACACCATGCCTCCCAGCCCATTGGCCTATTCCATAACTGTCCTATCACCCTTGCCGGCAAGACGGTTTGTGTCGACGTTGAAGTTATCGACGCCCCTCTTGACTACAACATCCTTTTGGGGCGTAGTTACACCTATGCCATGTCCGCCGTCCCGTCCACAGTCTACTGCAAGATGTTTTTCCCTCATAATGGCAAGATTGTCACCATTGACCAGTTGACTTACCATGAACCAAAATCTCAGACCTCCCCTGAGTCCACCATCTCTACTGTCACCAATAAGCAAACTGTTGATTCTTTGACCAGTGTTTCCCCCGACGTCTACAAAGACTCCTCCTTACTTGGCACCTTTTTCGACCCCCCTCTCGTCTCTGATCCTAACTTGGCGAACGTTTGCATGATGCAATCATCTTGGGATAACCTTACAGAGCCCACTTTGGCTAGTCAGCAACCTCAACCTCAACCAGCTCCTAGCCCTTCGCCCTTGTTAGCCACCCTTCTTCCTTCTGAATCTTCTTCTACCGCCACTCCTCATGGGTCGATTCCACTTGAAATCCACTCCCTTGGCACCATTCCTCCTGGCCATTTCCATGCTGGTCAGATCCCTTTCCTCGCTCCCCCTCCTAGAGCTTATTCGGTCCCTACCTTAGCCACCCTATCCCTTCCCAACTTGACCTTGGGTATACCCATCTGGTACCTTGACCCTCCAGCCACCGCTCCACCCGGTCAACCTAAACCATATATTACTTTGAACCCGGTTCAACCAATCCCTACGACTTCTCTTGCTATGTTGGTACCTCAGTCACCTCAACAAGCACCGCCTCCTGTTACAACCGCTTCGAGTAAAAATGGCAAAGCTCACAGGGGGGCATCAAGGGAAAAACCTACCCCACCCAACCCTACCCCTCCTCGGCCCCCCAAGCATCCCATCCAGTGTGCTCTGTGTGATATTGTTGGTCACGCCACTCATACCTGCCCTGAATTACCACCTCTCAAGACCATGGTTAATGAAACATTTCCAGACTTAGACATTCCAGAAGCCCATGTCACCATACCAGATTCTACCCCTAAACTTAAGCATTTGCGCACCAATCACCCTTGTTCTTGGTGCAATTTCCATGGCCACTATACCCACCTTTGCCCCCGCCTTGATGAGTATCGTGCCTCTTTAGCCACATACCGCCAATTCGAAACCGCCCTCGCCCGTAATCCTTCTTCCCTCACACAAGACCACCTGTCTACCACGATTACCATTCCTCCTCCTGATACCGAAATGACCGAGACTTTAGCTACCATTTCCTACCTTTCCTCATCACCGCGATTCTCGGATACCAACCACTTAGTACCTTCCCCCAATGCTTCACCTGATCATTCAACTGCTCACTCTGTCACCTCACATAACATCGTACCTGTGAGCCCTTCCCATCACAATCAAGAGTCTCATCCCTCTACCTCCTCAGGTCAACCTCTTCCATCCTCTCTTACCATATTCTAGTCTGATGAAGACATCATGGAAGCCATGAACAAACCTGATTTTCCATGGGATGATATGCACCATCGTGCATATTTCCTCCCACATCAACCCCATGACCAATATGCCCTCGAATCCAAAGACTTCATCCCTGATAAAGTCGATTGGTTCAAAAAACCCATCCCTGCACCTGATGCTTTCAAAGAAGGCAATATGGCTAATATCTCTCCCACCATCAAAATAAACATTTCTATCAAGCCAGGTATTGAAGAACATATCACCATGGGCGCCCAATGCACTCTGGAAGAAATTGAAGCCTACACACAACTCTTCAAATAATTTCGTGATGTTTTCGCCTGGTCATACTCAGAAATGCCCGAACTCGATCCTGCCATTGTCGAACATCACATCAACACATGGCTTGATGCCATTCCAGTTCGTCAAAAGTTGAGACCCATCCATCCTTCTAGACCTGAAGCCATCAAAGCTGAAATCGACAAGCTCCGGCAGGCTGGTTTCATTTACCCCATTGAATATACCACTTGGGTGTCTAACCCAGTTCCCGTCCTCAAAAAACAAGGCACCATTCGTGTTTGCACCGACTTTCACGATCTGAACAAAGATTGTCCCAAAGATAACTTCCCCACACCATTTATTGACCAAATCATCGATGAGTGTGCGGGGCACAAGATTCTCTCCTTTATGGATGGCTTCTCTGGAGACAACCAAATTGTTATCCGTCGTGCTGATCAACTCAAAACCGCGTTCATTAGTCTGTGGGGCACTTTCGCATACCGAGTCATGCCATTTGGCCTTAAAAACGCCGGCGCCACCTTTCAACGAGCCATGTCCTATTGCTTCCATGACTTAGCCCATATTATTCTTGCCTATTTAGAAGACCTTACCGCACGTTCTAAACATCGGGCGCAACACCTTCATGACCTGCGTACCATTTTTCTCCGATGCCGCAAGTATAACATTTGCCTTAACCCTTTGAAATGTGTCTTTTGTGTTCCCGTCGGTCATCTCCTTGGCTTCATCGTGTCTAAAGACGGGATAACTCTTGACCCTTTGAAGGTTCAATCCATTCTTGAACTTCCTCTGCCTCATACCTTACGCCAGCTACAAAGTCTCCAAGGCAAAGCTAATTTTCTTCGCCGATTCGTTCCTGACTATGCCACTACCGCACACGAATTCCTTAGACTCCTTCACTCTCACACCCCTTTTGTCTGGGATACATACGCTCAAGAGTCTTTTGATGCCCTCAAGCATGCTCTCACATCCACTCCCTTGATCCGTCCCCCTGACTTTGACCGAGATTTCATCCTATACATCTCCGCTTCCACATATTCGGTTGCTGGTGTCCTTATCCAGGAGGATGATAACGGTGTCGAACATGTGATCTATTATGTCAGTAAGAACCTTGCCGGTCCACCTGTTTCCTACTCGCATGAAGAAAAATTAGCACTAGTTGTCGTGTTCTCGGTCCAAAAATTGCGTCATTATATCCTCATGCGTTCCACCAAGGTTGTGACTGATTCCAACCCCATGGGTTTCCTATTGAGTCACCGCATCCTCAATGGGAAGTACGCCCGTTGGGTCTTTATTCTCCAAGAATTCGACCTTGAATTTGTCACCCCAAAAAGTAATAAAGGTTTAGTCCTAGCTGAACTCATTTCTGACTTACCTACCCGGACGCAAGATACTCCAATTAATGACGCTCTTCCCGATGAACATTTGTTTTCCATCACCACCGATGACCCTTGGTACGTTGACATCCTTACTTACTTGCGAACCCAAAAGTTCTCCCTTCACCTTGATCATGATGCTCGATGACGTATCCGACACCAAGCCTCTTGCTACCTTTTAATCGGCGATGACATTTATCGTCGCGGCATAGATACTGTCCTTTGTCGTTGCCTCACCCACCCTGAAGCCGAGCAAGTCCTAAATGCATGTCATAGTGGCGCTTGTGGTGGCCACCTCTTCGGCCTCGCCATCGCCCAAAAAATCATGTGTGCTGGGTATTTTTGGCCTTCTCTTTTCAGTGTTTGCATTGAAGCAGTCAAACATTGTTCCAATTGCCAACATTTTGCCCCCAAGGTGCGAGCTCCTCCCTCTCCTCTCCATCTTGTCGTCACAGCTGGTCCTTTTTGTAAATGGTCCCTCGACTTTATGGAATGTCAACCTCCATCTGCTGGTAACCACAAATATATCATCGTGGCGGTTGACTACTTCACTAAATGGGCTGAAGCTATGCCTACGTTCAACAATACGACAGCCACTGCAACCCTCTTTTTCCTTAACCATGTCATTTCTCGATTCGGAGTTCCAAAAAAATTAGTCTCGGACCATGGCCGACATTTCAAAGATCAGATTTGGCATGATCTCTCCTCCTTATTGGGTTTTGAACACCAATATTCATCTTTCTATTACCCCCAAGGTAATGGCCAAGTTGAAGCGGTCAACAAAATTCTTAGAGCCATGCTTCAACGAACGATGAATAAACACAAAACCAATTGGCATCTCATGCTCTTCCCTGCTTTGTGGGCTTATCGTACTTCTGTTAAAACTGCCACCGATTTCACTCCTTTCCACCTTTTCTTTGGCGAGGAGGTAGTCTTACCAATCGAATGCGAAATCCCTTCCCTTCATTTGGCCGTCAAACTTCTCCCTGATACCCAACCTCTAGAACAACGACTTATCATGCTTGAGCGCGCTTCTGAAGATCGTCGTGTTGCATTACAAACTCTTGAAGTGGCCAAAAAGCACACCAAAGCTCAGTATGACCGAAAAGTGCATCCTCGCACCTTTCATGAAGGTGACCTTGTTCTAGTCTATGACCAGGCCCACGATACCCTCGGTCATGGGAAGTTTGACTCATTATGTCTAGGTCCTTACATCATCAGTAAAGATCTTGGGAAGGGGGCATATCTTTTAGAGGACTTTGAAGGCCATCCCCTTCCTACTCCTCGCAATGCACTCTATCTAAAGAGATATTACCCTTAGCATTTCCCGCTCGAAATGCATGTTTTACTTTCTTGTAGATAGCCAGCCTATGTTTGTTTTCATCAGTCACTACTTCACCCAGACACATGTTGTCCACGAAGTCTTCCTTTCCTCCTTTTTCAAATCGGATTTCCTCACTTACAACACTCTTCCTTGGGGCACCACTTAGCCTCCATCTTTATTCTTGTCTGTGTCGATTTCCGGCATGAGATGTAGAAATTTGTTGAATAATGATTAATTATTCACCGAGACTATCCTGGTCACATATTATTTGAGCTTCATACATAACACATAATCTCTTCCACTCAGATCATCAAACATGCGGAAATAAAATCAAGCGATAACACATCAAATCATCATACACATTAACACAGTATGTATGGGGAAAGCTTATAGCTGAAAACCCCATAGCTATTGTGTATATTATAATGGAGAAATCATGTAAAAAATCAGTACAATACTCCTCACAAGTACTCAGTACTTTCTCATGAAGTTACACACAAACTAGCTCAGTTTTGAACAGGTTACTGGTTCAAAACTCACCGCCAATTGCCTTGCCTCTATTGCGCAATCCAGGCCTATCTATATAGAGATCCAAGGTTCGAATCTCCTTGGCTTGACAGCGCAATCATCATGGGTAATTCCTCCAAGTGTGGTGCAAATCTCATGCATAACTGATGTCGCCACTGATAGCTAACTCCACCCTTTCATCTACCTCTTTCACTGGTCTCCACTGAAATGATCATGCACTGTAGTGAACTGATGTGTTCTTGAGTTGAATAATGAGTTACTAATTAATGAATTAAATAATATTTAATTCACTCCACTCATAACTAATTGATTAGCTAGTTAAATTAATCTCAACTAGTTCAACTAAAATAAACAGAACACAACTCCACTAGCTGTCTCATTAACTCCACCAAACTTCTGCCACTGAAGTCCTAACTGAAGTCAACCATGCATGATGCCATCAAACCCTTGGGAATAGTGTAATTCCTATGTCAGATGCATGAGCCACTTCCAAGGCTCGAACTGAAGTGCTCCAAGAGAGTAAACTGAAGTTTATAGTCTAAATATTATTAAGGGTAAATAATATTTGACTTCCCTATTTTTAGGAGAGGCAATCTAAAAATAGACTTCGACCTCTTCGACCTATAGGTCACAAAAATAGAGTCCTATCTATTTTTACCAACATGACCAATGCTCCAAGAATCTCATACTAGAATCCCCGGACCATGCTCCATATGTCTAAAAATAGACTTTGCGCCAGAATTTGCATGCGGGCCCACTTAGTGAAGGCGACTTCATTTCACTAAGCTCCATCATCTTGCTGCATTTTCAACACTCCCTCTCAGCAAGATATGGATTATTTTCAACCCCTATCCTGCCTTTGTGGAATTCGAAATTGCTCCTGGTGAGCGCCTTCGTCAGGATGCCGGCATCCTAATCCTCCGTGGGAACATATGAAAGCATCATGATTCTCCGCTAAACACAATCTCTGATATGATGGTACCTGATGTCGATGTGTTTGGACCTATCATGAAATACTGGATTAGCCTAGATTTTAGTGCAACTCTGGTTATCACAGTAAATCACTGTAGGCTCCAAATGCAACCTGAACAATCCTGCGAGGATCTTCCTCATAAAAATAGCCTCGCATGCAGCCAAGCTAGCTGCCATGTACTCGGCCTCTACTGAACTGAGTGCCACGGATCTCTGCTTCCTGCTGTACCAGGAAACTGCTGTCGACCCAATGCTGAAAACTCCTCCAGATGTGCTCTTTTGGTCCGTTGGACTCCCTGCCCAATCTGCATCAGTGAAGCCAGAAAGCTTCGCTCCATCCTCCTGTCCGTACCATAGACCATATCCCGATGTGCCTCTAATATAGCGCAATACATGCTTGCCTGCCTTCCAAAAGAGCTTGGTAGGCTTAACCATAGCTTGCGAAAGCTGGTTAACCGCATAGCATATATCGGGTCGTGTATTGACCAGATACATAAGCGAATTCCCCAATTAACCGGCCGATAGACGTTGCATCCATTCACCTCGTCAAGTAGCATTCTCTCATCCAACCACTCGTGAAGATATCAACAGGCTTGCAGCCATGCATGTTGAACTTCTCCAGTATCTCCCGGGCATACTTACCCCGAGAAACAAATAGTCCTCGCTACATCAACGCTAAATCTTCAATCTCAAAAATAATGAAGGATGCCAAGTCCTTCATCTCAAAATCCTATGCAAGATGCTCCTCACATGAAAGTATCAACCTAATCGCCAAAGATTTATTGATCAATGTGCTCTCTCTCCACCACAATCCGCACAGTTTGATCTCCGCCTCACTCTTGGAGAATCCAAGCCCAGTGAAGTAGCTGTCTATCCGAGTGTACCAAGCACGAGGTGCTTGCTTCAGCCCATACAGTGCTCTCTTGAGTCGGCACACATGCGACTCACCGCTGAAGATCTCAAAACCTTCAGGCTGCTCTATGTACACCTCTTCCTCAATAACTCCATTGAGGAACGCAGTCTTCACATCCATCTGATGAATGTGCCACCCCATCTGCGCTGAGAGAGCAAGCATCGTCCGTATGGAAGAGTACCTTGCGACAGGTGCAAAAGTCTCCTCATAGTCAATCCCCTCGATCTGTGAGAAGCCACGGGCGACAAATCTCGCCTTGTACTTCTCCACACTCCCGTCAGCCGCCTGCTTCACCTTGTAGATCCATCGCGAACCTACAACTGATTTCCCAACCGGTCTTGGGACAATCTCCCATGAACTGTTCCTGATGATCGAATCATATTCTTCGATCATGGCATCAACCCATGCGGGTTCCTCCACAGCTTCCTCAAAAGAGGATGGCTCTGTCACAACACATTGACTCATAAGAGCCATGTATCCAGTGTACCGATCCGGTGACTGTCTCTGTCTGCGCTGTGCTGTAGGTGGTCCCACAACCTTCTCTGCATCCCGAGCCAGTCGCTCAGCTTCTGTAGTGCGCATGCGCCCTCTGATGGTTGGCGCTGCCTGGGTGGTTTCTTCCACCTCCTGAACCTCCTCTTGTGGCTGATCCACATCCGGAAGCTCCTCCTTAGGAACTAACAGCTCCTCATCCGCATGCAAGTGTAGCTCCCTCTCAAGCGAACACTGCATGGCTTTCTCCTCCTGAAATTTTATATCCCGTCGCACAACAGTCTTGCGACTGTCTGACAAATACACCCAACAGTTGTGAGGTGTATCAGTGTACCCCACAAATATTCCAACCTCAGCAGTTGGATCCAGCTTCCTTCTCGCATCCTTCGTCACATGCATGTAGACAGGAGAACCAAAAATCCGCAAATGGGAAATATCAGGCCTCTTGCCAGAATAAGCCTCCTCTGGTGTACTCATGCCAAGAACCTTTTGAGGACAACGGTTCTGCACATACACTGCTGTATTGCATGCCTCAGCCCACAAGTGAAGGGGTAGGCCCTGATCATGCAACATCGCCCGTGCAGCACCCACGATCGTTCTGTTCTTCCGCTCAGCCACCCCGTTCTGCTGTGGGTTATGGGGTGCCATGAGCTCTCT
Source organism: Pinus albicaulis (assembly GCA_034641835.2). Lineage (NCBI taxonomy): Eukaryota > Viridiplantae > Streptophyta > Pinopsida > Pinales > Pinaceae > Pinus > Pinus albicaulis. The sequence goes on from CM076578.1 coordinate 1,982,483,292, forward strand.
CCGAATCCCTTCTGCGCTGCAGAACTCCTTGAATTCAGCCGAGATGAATTCACCACCGTTATCACTCCTTAGAGCAATCACCTTCTTTCCCGACTCCTTCTCGACCAGTGCTTTAAACTCACAGAACTTCGCGAATGTATCGCTCTTCTTCTGCATGAAGAAGATCCAGCACTTTCGAGAGAAATCATCAACAAAGATCACATAATACTTGTGCTTTGCTGTCAAAGCAACTGAGAAAGGACCACACACGTCCGTGTGAACTCTCTCAAGGATCGTCGTGGCGCGACTATCCTTCTCGTGAAAGGTGGCTTTCACATACTTCCCTAAAGTACACCCCTTGCACTGATCTGACTGCGCAAGGGTGCCCTTAGGAAGTCCAGTAGAAATCTGCTGCAAAATCTTCAAAGCTCCATGGTGAAGATGGCCCAATCTCCTGTGCCATAGTTCGCCCTCATCATCCCGGCTCACCACATCTCCCGCCTTGCATGCCATAGCTGCGCAGTCATCTACCTGCAACTGATAAAGGTTCTGAGTTCGAACCCCTATCTTCCGGGTCTCTCCAGTAGTCTTACTGCGCAGGAAGGCTTTTCCTTCGCCGAAGACCACATCATACCCCTTATCCTCCAACATCGCCACAGAGATCAAGTTCTTCTTCAATCCAGGTACATGCATGACATCCTTCAATACAAAGGGTTTACCAGACTCCCTCTGAAAGGATAAGGTACCGATACCAGTCGCACTGTATCTACCATCATCGCCCATCTCGATGTGCACACCCAAATCTTTGTCCTCCAGATCTGAGAACAAATCCCGATCTCCCGTCATATGAAATGACGCACCGCTGTTCAAGAACCATACCGATCCCATCACACTTGAAACCAAGCATGCGATCAGTGAAAATTCAAGCTCGAACTGTGAAGCCAAAGCTTCTTCCATCCACGCACCCTCCCGCTCGCTGTCTTTTTTCGGACAATTGGTAGTATGAATGTCCGTACCCAGCAGAAAAGCATTTACTTTCGTCATATCTCGCTTTTTTTTTGGGTTCGAAACTTGAATATAGGGTCGTGGCTTGTTATCTTCCCTTTCGTTTCGGCCATCAGCCACGGCCACTGTGTCTTCTCAAGGAAGATCCATCTCTAGTCCTCCTCATTCCTCCCCCACGGAACCGCCCAAAGGCGCTCCCATCCCGACATCTTCTCCCGACCATTGACACTATCTTGATATGAGTGCCAAGCCTTCGGAAGACCAAGGAGAGCCAGTCGACCATGTCCTCGTCTTCGACAGTCACCCCCACACTTCCCAGCTCATCTCTGCATTGAGTGAACTTCGTGAGGTATTTGGCGATACTGTCGCCCTTCTCCATCTTGATGTTCCTGAGCTTATCTTTGAGCGCCAGCTTCCTTTGGTCACTCTTACTCTAGAATAGATCCGTCAAAGATTTCCACATTAAATATGGAGAAGCCTTTCCATGTAGGCTGGATACAATATGATCCTTGACGCCCTCCAACAGGATCCTTCGACATTTCGCCATCTTCTTTTGCCATGCTTCGACTTCAGCAGGATCAGTGGGCTTTTGGACATCCGTATCTACGAACTCCTTCAGACCATTATCTTCTAATACTGTCTCCATGCGATCCTTCCATGCAACATAATTCGAACTGCCTTCAAGAGCATATTCGAGTCGCAAACCGTTGAAAGACATTTTCAACACCGGCACCAAGAAAACAAAACTGCTGCAAAATTTTGAATTCCACTTCAAAGCTCAACCGCTCTAGATCTGTGAGAACAAATTATTTCTAGCACAGAGATTGACTGCAAGGGGCATTTACCAGACCTTTCACTTTCCGAAGAAAGATGAATTCGGAGGCTACCTGGCCCGCATGCAGACTCTGTCTACCAAAATAAGTTTGTAATCACTGTGATGATCAATCTCTGCTTCAATAGCTCCGATACCATGTAGAAATTTGCTGAATAATGATTAATTATCCACCGAGACTATCCTGATCACATACAATTCGAATTTATATGCAACACATAATCTCTTCCACTTAGATCATCAAACATGCGGAAATAAAATCAAGCGATAACACATCAAATCATCATACACATTAAGACAGTATGTATGGGGAAAGCTTATAGCTGAAAACCCCGCAGCTATTATGTATATTATAATAGAGAAATCATGTAACAAAATCAGTACAATACTCCTCACAAGTACTCAGTACTTTCTCATGAAGTTACACACAATCTAGCTCAGTTTTGAACAGGTTACTGGTTCAAAACTCACCGCCAATTGCCTTGCCTCTACTGCGCAATCATGGCCCGTCTATATAGAGATCCAAGGTTCGAATATCCTTGGCTTGACAGCGCAATCATCATGGGAAATTCCTCCAAGTGTGGTGCAAATCTCATGCACAACTGATGTCGCCACTGATAGCTAACTCCACCCTTTCATCTACCTCTTTCACTGGTCTCCACCGAACTGATCATGCACTGTAGTGAACTGATGTGTTCTTGAGTTGAATAATGAGTTACTAATTAATGAATTAAATAATATTTAATTCACTCCACTCATAACTAATTGATTAGCTATTTAAACTAATCTCAACCAGTTCAACTAAAATAAACCGAACACAACTCCACTAGTTGTCCCATTAACTCCACCAAACTTCTGCCACTGAAGTCATAACTGAAGTCAATCATGCATGATGCCATCAAACCCTTGGGAATAGCGTAATTCCTCTGTCAGATGCATGAGCCACTTCCAAGGCTCGAACTGAAGTGCTCCAAGAGAGTAAACTGAAGTTTATAGTCTAAATATTATTAAGGGTAAATAATATTTGACTTCCCTATTTTTAGGAGAGGCAATCTAAAAATAGACTTCGACCTCTTCGACCTATAGGTCACAAAAATAGAGTCCTATCTATTTTTACCAAAATGACCAATGCTCCAATAATCTCATACTGGAATCCCCGGACCATGCTCCATATGTCTAAAAATAGACATAGTCTAAAAATAGACTTTGCGCCAGAATTTGCCTGCGGGTCCACTTAGTGAAGGCGACTTCATTTCACTAAGCTCCATCATCTTGCTGCATTTTCAACATGAGATACCATTTCATACTCATGTTTTTCGGGTCCCCTTTGGACCTTTCATCATTTCAACATCATCATTAGTCTTCGTCTGGGTACCTTGGATCCAACCCCTTTTCAGCATGTTCGCGATACGTATACTCGGTGATCCAGTGATGCCACAGCAGCTATTAGTGCTTCTCGGGAATGTGTGAGATGTCTCAAACCTCATGAAGGGGTAGCCCTGCAGGTAGCCCCCCACATGCCCGGATGACTTCATTCCCGCCCTTGATGCAGCTCCTCTCATTTGATGATATCGGCTTCAACCGCTTGCAGCGCCATTTTCGATTCACATGTCTCTGTCCGATTTTGAGAGCCCTTCCCCATGTGTAGGGGGCATTTGGGTATATTTGTATCTCATGTACTACCATGTTACTGTATAAGTCCTGACGATTATTCCAGGCATCACATGTATGTGGGATTCATCCTCTGATTTATCTGGCTCATGTTTCGGCCAGCACATGCTTCATTATTGTGTTCCGTGGTTTTTCGGGCGCCTTACTCTTTGTACTTATTGCGTTCCGTGGTTTTCTGAGCGCCTTGTTCTTTGTACTTTGTCTCGGCGGGCATAGGTATGCCTCCCTCGCCGCCTTTAGCACAGGTACCACTTCATAAACTAGAGACTTGTTGCACCTGTAAGTCTCATCTCCTCAGGGTCTAGTCCTTTAGCACGTCAGACAACCTTACATTTCTCTCTCTCACTTCCCCCTCGATATCTAGTGATTGAGTTCTTACAACGTACTTCGATCATACGATTTGCTCCTAACGCTCGTACGTTGGGGGGCAATCTGTTACACCATTTTTTGGTCATCTAACCTATTATTATTAGATGAACCCAAGTACACCATGTAAGACCAATTTTACCCTAAGTAAAATTGTTTTCACCATATAAAATAACTCATTTGTTTATATTTCCTGGTCATATTTAACCCAAAATAAGGAACTTAATTAAATAAATCCTTATTTATTTAATTATTCCCTAAGAATAAGTTATTTAAATAATATTCTTAGTTAAATTTGACTAAATCATCCATAAATAATTAAATAAACCATTATTTATTTAATTATATTCCCATCATTTCCTAAAATGATAAATAAACCATTTATTTATTTATTATTTATAAATAAAGGAATTGACCCAAGTCAAAAACCCTTTTCCCTCCAACAAATATAATAAAATATTCCTAAAGGGTGCTTCTAGAATTCGATTAATAATATTTTATTCATGCACCGAGTTCTATACCACCCCAATATTTTGTTATAAATAGGGGGGTTTTCCCCATTCATTAGTCACCTTCATTGCATTAGATCACTCTGGATCTACTCTTGGTCACCATTTTCCATTTTGCTTTATGAACTCCCATTGAGTTCTATGTTTGTTTTTCTACACCAATAAGAGAGAGGAATGTTAGATCTGAAACACTGAGGACTTTCAAGAACCCATCCCACTGAGGAGAACCGGAAAACACCTTTCTTGTTTTCCTCTCAGGTGCCCCATTCTTTAATATAATACAAAATTCTTTCAAATACATTCTTCTTGTCTTGTCCATTGGATTTATGGAGATATGTTATATTTTATCTGCTTAATGTCTTTTGTGCATAGATCTGAATTTGTGCAGCAAACTTAAAGATATTTTGCAGCCACAATCGATGTTAGGGCTATTGGTTATGCGTAGCTAGAGTGATCTTTTACGACGAAAGAACATTATATATCCTTTTAATAATTGCATATATCTTCAAAAAATCCTGAATAACATTGCCAATAACTTCCAAAATATCAAGTTCCTAGAAATCTTCTAGTAGGGAGAAAAGCCAAACCCAAGCTCGGGCTGCCATAAATTGTTTATTTTCTAGGTTGTAATATTCTCCCCAAAATATCATGAAAATTTTGACATTATTCATAAAATAAGGGTCGTTTCCAGGAAAAACACGAAATATAGATTAGTTGAACTCAGTTCAGCAGAGGCAGAACAACTGTTTCCGGGTAAAACACGAAATAGAGATTAGTTGTACTCATTTCAGTAGGGGTAAACTACATGGCATCCAATCAAGTAGCATGTGAGGCCATCTGGATGAGGAAGATAGTTGTTGGTTTGTTTGGTTGACAAATGGATCCGCCATTGATACATTGTGATTGCTAGAGTTTCATTAGACTCTCGATTAAAATCCAATATTCCATGATAGGTCCAAGCATATTGATATCCGGTATCACCATCTCAGAGATTGTGTTCAGAGGCAGATTATGTCATTAGAGTACATTCCCATGGAGGAACAGGACGCATGCATCTTGATGAAGGCGTTGGAGAGAAGGAAATTCGAATTCCACACATAGAGTATTAGGGTAGAAAATTATCCATTTCTTATTTAAATTAGAATTTTGGCTTCTGTGATCCATAATTTTTATAGAGATCTTACAATCATCATCACATGACAAATTATTTTCTCATGTGATGATGACTGAAATATCTCTGTAAAAATCCATTTCTTCTTGAAAGAGAATGCTGAAATGACACCCAAAGGGGATTCTAATTTAATTTTCCCTTAATTAAATTGGAAGAGAAATTGTAATTTCATCTCATGACAACTTGTATTAGTTCACTAAGTCAGAAATATTGAGTTTTCTTTGGAAATTCGAGTTGAGGGCGAGGGAGGATGCATGTATATTTCTTCCTTGATTTTAAGGGGTCCAATTACAACTATTTGTGAGTTGTAACTAGTTAACTCAATTGATTGTGTTAAAATCAGTTTAACTAGTTCTAACAGAGAGATGAGCTAGTGAGAGGTCTGCGTGAATTAAATTTGATTTAATTCACAAGTAGTGATCAGTGATTTAAGTGATAATTCGCTATAAATAGTTGTTGCATGTAAGTTCTAAGGAAGGCCTAAGGGATGATAACTATTAGTTGTATAATTAGAAATTTGTATAGGTCAGTTATATATTCATTTGCAAACCTATGATGCATTCTACAATCAATTCCAAGTAATTTCCAATTTAATAGGGCGATAATTCCTCCAAGAATGCATGAGAAATGCTTGGAAATTTTTTTCCTATATTAGTGTTAGTTGGCAAAGTGTAGGAGTCTCTCCGTGAGAGAGAAATATTGTATTGTTTCATGGTCTTGAATTTATGAAATATAGAAATAGCAGAGTTTTAGGCAGTGTGCTTTCTCTAGATACATCTTGTGTTGTGTGATTGATTGTTTCTTTGTCTTACTTTTTATGTGATTGTGCAATAGTGTTTTGTTTTCACAAATTGTAAAAGGATTCAATATTTTGTTTTATACATTGCAATATCAGATTGAATCTTGTTGATAGATTTTCTGCAACAATAATCACTAGCTTCTATATGTTAATGTAGATGGACTCATCACTCTTATTAAATGAAAACTACACCACCTAGAATTAGGCTTTAATGGTTAAAAAAAAAACAAACTTTCACTTTTCACTCATATTATTTGTCCCTTTGTCTTGGGTCGTAAACAGAATTCCTTATCTCCAACTCTAAAATAAAATAAAAAAATCTAAGTTTATATCTATACATCAAATAAAATTATTATTTAAAAAAAAAATCCCACCTTATAGAAACATTATTTAAAAAAAAAAAAGTAAAACATGAATCATTATAAATGTTACCTTGACTTATTACAAGTGCATGTGCACAACTTTAGAACAACTAACTTTAGATCTATACATCATATAAAATTATCATTTAAAATATGAAAAACCATTTTACATAAATACAAATATTATTTTAAGAAAAATAAATGGTGAATCATTAATGGTGCAGTGTAATGTTATTGGATGTGGAAGTAATGAAATAAAAAAAGACATTTAAATTTAAATTCATATATCATACAATTTTTTATTTTTTATTTTAGAGAAAATCTCATATTTATATATATGAGTGGTCTTAATAGTTAAAAGCATGTGTTTCCTTTTAAGAGGTCACAGGTTCAAAACTAGGGGTCTCATACACCAATTTGGATTAATATTATTATTATATTGGAAGTAAACAATTACCTCTAGTAACTAAAAATCTCAAAATCACATTTACATTCTTCTTCTCTCTTTGATTGGAATCTCCCTTTCGCCTTATGGATTTGCTTATTACGCATTGAACTTTGGCTTATTACATGATTGGTAGTATAAAACCTTACATATTTTTAGAGCATCTAACTTTAGATTTATACATCATATAAAATTATGATTTAAAAAAATAAAAACATATCTACATAAATAAAAATATTATTTCAAGTAAATAGTTAATGGTCAATAGTTGTTTATGATTTCTTGACTTATTACAAGAGTATTGTGAGTGGATGTGGAATTAAAGGAAAAAAGAAGAAGATCTAAATGTAAATCCATATATCATACAAAACTATTATTTTTGGTAAAATTCTCAAGAATTGTATATAGGTAGAATATTGGATGCACTTTCCTCTATCAACTCTTTATATATAGAAATATTGCCTCACAAGAAACTAGAAAATTGGTATATAAAGAAATATTGCCAGAAGCACTGGATCTTTAGAACATCTAACTTTAGATCTATACATTATATAAAATTATGATTAAAAAAAAACCAATTTACATAAATAGAAATATTATTTCAAGTAAACAGTCAATGGTCAATAGTTCTTTATGGTGCAACTACTAATTACAAGTGTAATATAAATGTTATCTCAACTGACTAAAAATGACATGCCATCAAATGTTGAATTCATTGGAAGTTGTGTTAAAACTTCAACATTGAATCATATGCTTCCTCTCCCTTGAATTCTATATATAGAATTTTGCTTGAACTTCCTCCCTCTATAAGTAGAAAAACTCTAAATTTACATATTTTAAGTAAATAGTCTATGAGTGAATCATTATAAATGTTACCTCAGCTCACTAAAAATGGCATGTGAACTAATGTTGAATTTATTGAAAGTTGTGGTAAAACGTAAAACCTTGAATAAGATGTTTCTTATCCTTTTTATTGGAAACTTCAACCTTGAATTATGTTCTTTCTCCCTTTTGACTATTATATATATAGAATATTGTGTGCACCTTCCTCCCTTCCTTGGGAGTTTATATATAGAAATTCGTTCCCCCTTAGGAATTTATATGTAGAAACGTTGTCTAACAAAATACTAAAAAATTAGTATCTAAAGAAATATTGTCAGAAGCACTACGCCTTGTGAATTTCCAGTACACATTGAATTTTGGTTTATTACATGATTTGCAGTATAAAATTTTACATAGTTTTAGAACATCTAAGTTTAGATTTATATATCATATAAAATTATGATTAAAAAAAAAACCAATTTTCATGAATAGAAATATTATTTAAATAAACACTTAATCTTCAATAATAGTTTATGGTGTCTCAACTTATTATAAGTCCAATGTGAGTGGATGTGAAATTAAAGAAATAAACAAGAACATCTAAATCTAAATCCTGGATTTACCTCATACAAAAATTTTATTTTTAGAAAATATCAAATCTACATATTTTAAGTAAACGGTGTAAATTTTACCTCCAATGTCTAAAATCCCAAATTTACGTTTTTTAAATGTTAAACTTATTGGAAATTGTGCTTAAAATTCAACTTTGAATTGAACCATTATAAATTTTACTTGGGTTGACTAAAAATGATATGTGAGTTAATGTTGAATTTATTGGAAGTTGTAAAACTTCGACCCTGAATAAGGTGCTTCCTTTCCCTTTTATTGGAAGTTGTGGTAAAACTTCAACCTTCAATTTTATGCTTCTTCCCCATGAATTATATATATATATATATATATATATATATTTTGCATGCACCTCCCTCTCTCCCTTGAAAATTTATATGTAGAAATCTTGCCTAACAAGAAACTAGAAAATTAGTATATAAAAAAATATTACTAAAAACATTGCCCATTTGGTTTGTTGTACAGATTGAACTTTGGCTTATTATATGATTTGCAGTATAAAATCTTACACGGTTTTAGAACATCTAACTTTAGATCTATACATCATAAATAAATAATAAATAATGGAGTGGATGTGGAATTAACTAAATAAATAACTATAGATCTATACTTTAATGTGAGTGGATGTGGAATTAAATAAAAGAAAAAGAACATCTAAATTTATAAATGTTAGAATAAAAATAACATGTCATCAAATGTTGAATTCATTGAAAGTTGTGTTAGAACTTTAACCTTGAATTTGATGCTTCCTCTTCCTTGAATTCTATATATAGAATATTGCTTGAACCTCCTCCCTCTAATTTTATATCTGTAGAAAAATCCTAAATTTACATATTTTAAGTAAATAATCGATGAGTGAATTCTTATAAATGTTACCTAAGTTGACTAAAAATGGCATGTGAGCTAATGTTGAATTAAATGATCGATGAGTGAATCATTATAAATGTTATGTGAGTTGACTAAAAATGGAATGTCAGATCATGTTGAATTTATTGGAAGTTGCGTCAGCATTGACTTATGTGCTTCATCTTCCATGAATATTATATATATAGAATATTGTGTGTATTTCTCTCTCTCTTTCTCTCTCTTAGGAATTTACATGTAGAAATCTATCCATCCTTTAGAAATTTCTTTTATGAATTTATATGTATAAATGTTATTTAACAAGAAACTATAAAATTGATATCTAAAGAAATATTGCCAGAAGCATTGGCCCTTGTGGATTTAAAGTACACATTAAATTTTGGCTTATTACATGATTTGTAGTATAAAATATTACATAGTTTTAGAAAATCTAATTATATATCTATATATCATATAAAATTGTGATTAAAAAAAAATAAAAACCAATTTACGTGAATAAAATTGTGATTAAAAAAAAGAAAACCCAATTTACATGAATAGAAATATTATTTAAGTAAACACTTAATGGTCAATAATCATTTATAGTGTTTCAACTCATTACAAAAATTTTATTTTTAGAAAAATATTAAATTTACATATTTTAAGTAAACTGTTTGTCGGTGTAAATGTTACCTTCAGTGTCTAAAATCCCAAATTTACATATTTTAAATGTTGAAATCATTGGAAATTGTGTTAAAATTTCAACCTTGCATCAATGTTTCCTCTCTCTTGAATTTTATATATGTAAAATATTGCTTGAACCTCCTCTCCCTCCCTCCCTATATCCAAAAAAATAACAAATTTACATATTTTAAGTAAATAGTCATTGGGTGAACCACTATAAATTTTACGTTGGTTGACTAAAAATGACATGTCCATTAATGTTGAATTGATTGGAAGTTGTGGTAAAACTTCAACCTTGAATTATGTGTTTTTTTCCCATGAATTTTATATATGTAGAATATTGCCTGCACCTCCCTCTCTCCCTTGGAAATTTATATGTACAAATATTGCCTAACAAAAAACTAGAAACTAGAAAATTAGTATATAAAAAAATATTACTAGAAGCACTACCTTTTGTGTACACATTGAACTTTGGCTTACTATATAATTTGCAGTATAAAATCTGACACAATTTTAGAACATCTAACTTTAGATCTATACATCATATAAAATAATTAAGTAATGAATAGTAAGTTTAGGCCTACTGAAACTGTATGATTTAAAAAAGAAAAAGGAATTTACATAAATAAACATATTATATTAAGTAAATAATAAATAGTCAATTATGGTGCATCGAATTATAACCAGTACAATGTGAATGGATGTAGAATTAAAGAAATAAAAATAAATCTAAAAATAAATCTATACTATCATACACAAATGATTATTTTTAGAAAAATATCAAATTTACTTATTTTAAGTAAATTGGCAAATCTTTATAAATGTTGCCTCCATTTTCTAAAAATCGCAAATTTACATATGCAAAAAATTCCCAAATTTACATATTTATTACTTGATGTTAAATTTGTTGAAAGTTGTGGTAAAACTTCAACTTCAATTTAAATAAAGTGCCCTTTTATTAAAAATTGTGGTAAAACTTCAAACTTGAATTATGTGCCTCCTCTTTTTTGAATTATTTATCATATATATAATACTAAGTCCACTACTTTTCTTAAGAATTTAAAGGTAGAAATATTGCCTAACATCCAATTAGAAAATTATTTGGAAAAAATATTGCCTAACATCCAATTAGAAAATTGATATGTAAAAAAATATTGCTAGAAGCACTGCACGTAATTAGAAAATTGGAAATATTACGAGAAGCAATGCAACTTGTGGATTTGCAGTACACATTGAGCTTTGGCTTATTACAGATTGGCAGATTCAAGCTTGCTGATCACGTTCCCGTGCTCATATTTTGAGTGAATCTTCCGCGTGGGTGGGATGATAGAGAGACGGTTGTTTTTTTTCTATTAAAAATAAAATTTGTGGGTGTTGAAAACCTCCTTCCTCTTTCCTTATATATAAAAAATATTGTCAAACCAAAAATTAGAAAATTGGTATACAAAGAAATAAATATGAACAGAAGCACTGCACCTTGTGGATTTGCCGTACACATTGAACTTTACTTTGGCTTATTACATGTCAAAATTGAATTTATTGGCAGATTCAACCTTGCTGATCACGTTAACGTTGGGCGAAACTTCCGCGTGGGTGGGATGATAGAGATACGGTTGTTTTTTTCTATTAAAGATAAGATTTGTTGGTGCTGAAAGCCTCCTCTTTATTCTGCATTCCTCTTCTCCCTCCCTTTGAAGGGATCCAGCTGCCTCCCTTGTAAAGTGAAGGTTGAGAATATGCAGACCGGAATTCCGCAAATATGGTCGCTGATAGGCCTCTTCACTCTCCTCCTCAATATCCTGCCTCCACAAGTCCAAGAACTGTTGAATCAGTGGTTGAATCAATTGTCGACCTATATTCGGAATCGCTTCGATCCCTATTACCATCTCGACATTCCAGAGTTTAATGGGAGTTATGGGGCTAATTCCAACGAGGCATATGAGAACGTGCAGCTCTACTTGCCCGGCCTCGATGCCATTGAGGGAGCTCGAAGACTCACTGTGTTTTGCTCCAAGAACTCCGACTGTGCTGAGTTCTGTCCAGCCTCTGAAGAGGCGGTGGTGGACCTTTTTCAGGGAGCCACCATTTGGTGGTCTCACCACGTTCATTATCATGGCAAAGAAGACATAATCGAGAGGCGATGGTTTACCCTCAAGGTTGCCAAGCCAAGCAAATCTTTTTTGTCACAATATTTTGAACACATTGCAGCTAGTGCAGCTGAGTTGAAGACATTGAACAGGGGCAAAACCCTGTACACCAACAATAGAGGAGGGTACTGTGGGCCTGGATCGGGATGGACTGGTGTTCCATTCAAGCATCCCTCCACTTTCGAATCTCTTGCCCTGGATCCCACGTTGAAGGCCAAGATCATAAGAGACCTGGATAGGTTCAGGCAAGGAAAAGAGTTTCATAGCAGAGTCGGCCGTCCTTGGAAACGAGGGTACCTTCTGTATGGTCCCCCTGGAACTGGGAAATCTAGCTTGGTTGCGGCCATGGCTAATTATATGAAGTACAACGTGTATGACCTAGAGCTCACAAAGGTTAAAGACAACTCTGAACTTCGCACGTTGCTCATACAAACAACCAATAAATCGATGATTGTTATAGAGGATATTGACTGCTCGCTGGATTTGAGCAACAGGATTTCCAAGCCTCCAAAGCTCGATAATGGAAATGGAAATGCGTCAGCAATGGATGATAGTGAAGAGAAAAGTGGAAGCCGAATTACTCTTTCAGGTATTCTGAACTTCACTGACGGTCTGTGGTCGTGCTGTGGAGAGGAACGAATTATTGTGTTCACAACGAACCACAAGGACAGACTCGACTCTGCACTGTTGCGATCTGGCAGGATGGACATGCACATACATCTCTCCTTCTGTGCTTTTCCTGCATTCAAATGTCTTGCTTTCAATTATTTGCAGATTGAAGATCATTCTCTCTTTTCTGCAGTGGAGGAGAGCATGGGCCGAGGAGCCCAAATGACTCCTGCAGACATCTCGGAAATTCTGATCGATAACCTGGACGACCCATTCAAAGCATTGAGTGAAGTTATTTCAGCACTGAATGAAAAGGTCGAACCATCTGCAATGTCAGAGTCCCTTGACCAGCATGAAGCAGTTGAAGAAATAATTCCGACATCCCATATTCATGAAGAAGAAGGTATCAGATTTCGGGGAAGGGGAGTTGGACATGAAGGCCCAAAAGTTGTTAAACTTTCTAATGGCTGCAACTGAAATATTTCTGAAACCTAGTACAAACAGTATAGATCAGTTCATTTTCCTCTAACTCCTGCATGCATCCATCCAGGTTCTTGTTGTTTCAGGTATCTCCCTACTGTTGTTTTTATTTTGATTTTCAGAGGTCAGTACCAGGTGATTGTGATTGTAAGAGGTCTGTTTTCTTATTTTACGCAAAGTGCAAGAATTTTATATAATTTTCCCTTTTCCCAAAAAGTATGGGATATCAATTCTGGGCTCGGAATATTGGTTTGATACAGTGTGAAAACAGATCTATGTGAATTGTTTATGACCGTGGAGTGCAGGTAAGCACGCGCATGTATTCAAATTCGCTCCAGCTTAAAATTGGATTTTAAATTACATGTACTATACACGCGTTGAAACATATCCTTATGATTTGCATATGATAGACAATTATTCTTTTTTGGAACATCTAGGTTGAGTACAGCTATATAATTTAGATGATATATGCATTAAAAGATATTTATATAAATTATGAGAGCAGTTATATATAATATATGATATATGCATTGAAAAATATATATATATATATATATGACGCTTCATATATGTGATGACAAAATATGTGGAAGGAAAAGTTTTATTTAAAGAAAAGCATTAATTAAATGTTTTTGATATTTAAAATTGTAAAAAGTGTATGATAAAAATAGAAAATCTATGAGAAAAATAAAGTTGAGTGTATTTTTTAATTTGTAACACTTAAGTTGCTAATTATATATATATATTTTTTATTTAGTTTTGGTATAGATGTAAATAAGAATTAGTCATTCTATATCATTTATGAAAAGTTATTGGTGCAAGCAGCTCTGGAAATTGACGTCCTACAGACGTATTTTAATTTTGAGGACGTATTTTACGGTCGCCCAAAAATTGTGCACATCAAACCTGACGTGTAAAATACATTGAGTCCAGTCATTTTGACGTTCACTTAAAAATAGAAGTCATAATATTTTATTGTATTCAAAAATATAAATTCTCAAAATTATTTATTATATATTATAATTCACATACTACAATAATTTACTGGGAATTTCTAAATTTACTCGGAATTTCTAAATTTATTTTGGAGATTTTAGATTTCATATGATCTGATAACTTATCAATAATAATAATTATCTACAATGTACACACTGCACAGTACACGCCGGCAGCCACTGTAACAACTTTCCAATTCGTTCCATGAATTTTTTTATTTAGTAATTTCCAAAGAAATTTACGAGACTGCTTTACTGCTTTGTCATCTCGTTCCATAAATTTGTTGAAGAATTTGTCATCTAGTTCCATGCTTTTCTCCACTTACTAATTGCCAAAAGTAGTAACTATTAACATCGCTCAATATATCACAGATTCACATACATTTTTTAATTTACCCTACCCGACTGCACTGATGGAAATTTTATGTTTTTAACACAGATTGGTGTTTCAGCAACAGGCAGACAGTTGCCGAAACTCAGCACAGTGAGTTGCTGAAACTCAAAGACAGTTGATGAAACTGCATGTAGAATGCATTGCTGCTATAAAACACAGCGACTCTGTTTTTCCTGCTCTGTCTTCTTCTATGTCTTTTTCTATTTCTCAAACTCTCTAACATAAAAAAGAACTGTTGTTCATTACATTTATATGTTAAAAAAATATTTGACTTTAAACAATAAAATAATACAAATATCTTTGAAGCTTATCAGCGTATTGAATGCTGTAAGCGGTGGGAGTTAACGTGATGGCTTTTGGAAAACAAAAACAGCTGTCTGCAGGCTCAATAACTTCTGCAAATTTATTGCATGAATTTCAGGCATCCACCTTGCTGAAATATCTACAGCAATCGGATTTTCTGTCGAGCTGTTTTATTCTATAGTTGGAATTAAATTCCAACACTCCCCCTTAATTTCAACTGCTGGGTTTTGCTGCATACACAAGCATTTTCTGAAATGATCAAAGATTTTCTTTCCCAATGGTTTTGTCAAGATGTCAGCTAACTGATCCTCTGTTCTGCAGTGCTGCAAAACAATCTCACCATTTTTAACCAATTCACGTATGAAGTGAAACTTGGTGTCTATGTGCTTTGTCCTTTTATGAAAAATAGAGTTTTTAGACAATGCTATCGCCGAGCTATTGTCACAGTAAATGGTTGTGCCATGTTCTTGTTCATGACACAAATCTCTGAGAACTCTTCTCAGCCATACTGCTTGGCATGCTGCTGCTGTTACTGCCACATGCTCTGCCTCTGCTGTTGACAAAGCCACAATTGGTTGCTTCTTGGAAGCCCATGAGATGGCTCTCGATCCCATATGAAACACATATCCCGATGTGTTTTTCCTATCATCAACACTTCTAGCCCAATCACTGTCAATGTAACCTGTCAACATGAAACTTTCAAAAGAGGAGTAAAGTATACCAAACCCCTTCGTTCCATTCACATACCTTAGAATCCTCTTGGTTGCCTGCCAATGAGTCTCTTTCGGTCTTTCCATAAATCTGGAGATTAAACTCACAACGTGCATAATGTCCGGCCTAGTTGCAGTCAAGTACATGAGGCTGCCAACTATGCTCTTGTACAACTTTGGATCAAAATCCTTGCTGCTGTCTTCTTTGGTCAATTTCAACCCCATTACAGTTGGAGTCACAGCTGCCTTGCTGTTCTGCATGTTAAATCTCTTCAACATTGCTTCTACATATTTAACTTGGGAAATGAAAACACCATTTTCACTTTGGTCTACTTCAATTCCAAGAAAATATCTTAAGAAACCCAAGTCAGTCATTTCAAATTCACTTTTCATGACTGCTTTAAAATTAGCAATGAGAGAAGCATCATTGCCAGTAAAAATTAAATCATCTACATATAAAACAACAATAAGAATCTTACCGTCATTCTCCTTTATGTAGAGTGTGGGTTCACCATCACACTTCTCAAACCCATTCTCAATCATATAAGCATCTATTCTGTTGTACCATGCTCTTGGATCTTGCTTCAGCCCATAAAGAGCCTTCTTCAGTTTGCAGAATTTATGCTCTTGGCCTTCAACTTCATAGCCTGGAGGTTGTTCAACATAAACCTCTTCTTTTAACACTCCATTCAGTAATGCAGATTTAACATCCATCTGATAAATCTTCCATTTGTGTTGTACCGCAATAGACAACACTGTTCTGACTATTTCCATCCTTGCTACTGGTGCAAAGGTTTCATCATAGTCTTTGCCTTGTTGCTGCTTGTAGCCTTTCACAACAAGTCTTGATTTATGCCTGTCGATCTTGCCTTCAACATTGCTTTTGGTCTTATATGTTGAGAATAATGCTTAAATTTCCATGTAATTGCTGACATTAGTCAGCAGATTTTTTGATTCTCTGTTATTAAAATTAGTGCAGCAAATTATTAGGATAGTCAGTGCTCAGAATCATTGGCAGTGATAAGAATGAATAATTAGTAGTTGATAAATCATAGAATTGGTAATAGGTTTATTATATAAGAATGTATTTACATACCAGATTCAATGTGAGATTTACGAGTTGATCACTGATCTGATCTGTGTTGTTTTTTATTGTCTTTCATTGTTTTTTTATATGTCATAATTATTCTAGTTTATTAGCTGGCTTAGAGAGCAGTAGCCATTTCAAATTCTTTAATTGGTATCAGAGCTGGTAAAATTGTTTTGGGTTAAATTTTTAATTGTTGGAATTTCGCCAAAGTTAAAAAATGTCGAATTCTATCATGCTTGTTCCATAATTTGATGGGAACGATTATGATTATTGGTGCATTAAGATGCTGACTTTTTTGATTGGAAAAATTTGTGGGATATTGTTGAATCAGGTTATGATGAGCCAGAAGATTGGAATGCCCTTACAGCCATTGAAAAAATAACAAGAAAGGAAGCAAGGAAGAAGAATGCTCAAGCATTGTTTCACATTCAGATAGCTCTTGATAAGAGCTTATTTCCACGAATATCAGGAGCTACAACTGCCAAAGATGCCTGGAAGACTCTTCAAGAAGCTTACCAAGGTAGTGATCAAGTTAAGGTGGTTAAGCTTCAAACATTGAAGAGAGAGTTCGAGAATCTGAATATGCAAGAAGCTGAAAGTATAAGTGACTATTGTGTGAGAGTCAAAGATGTGGTCAATAAAATGGCTACACTTGGGGAAACGGTAAGTAATGAAGTTTTAATAAAAAAAGTATTGAGATCTTTAACACCTAGATGGAATAATGTTGCCATAATATTAGAAGAAAGCAAGGATTTGACATAATTAAAGTTTGATCAATTGGTTGGATCTCTCATGTCTCATGAAGAAAGATTGAAAGAAACTTTTGAAGTTGTTGAGAAAGCTTTTTCCTCTAAATTAAAAATTGCACATAATGAAGATGCAAGTAGCAGTAGTGCCAAAACCAATCAAGATCAAGGTAAATGGCAAAGCCAAAAAATTTCTAGAGGTAGAGGCAGAGGTAGTTTCAGAGGAAGAGGTAGATTTGATAAGAGAAATGTTCAATGTTACTATTGTAATAGATATGGGCACTTTGAAAGAGAATGCAGATTGAAAGTAGGTAAAAATGCTAACTATGCTCAAGAAAGTAATGAGTATCCTCCAGATCACTTATTTTTATCTTATGCCAAAGGTGAAAATACTAGTAAAGATGTTTGGTACATAGATTCTGGATGCTCTAACCATATGACAGGGAATGAGAAATTGTTTTCAGCCAAGGATGGAAGTTTTAAATCTAAGGTCAAGCTTGGTGATTGTAAATATTTGGAGGTTGCTGCCAAAGGAGCTATGGAGATCCAGACAAAAGAAGGTATAAAGAGTATTCATGATATTTATTATACTCCACAATTGAAGCACAAATTGTTAAGTGTTGGGCAGCTATGTGAGAAAAATTATAAAGTAGTCTTTGAAAATAAGACATGTACTATCTATGATAAGAATAAGGGAAATAGGCTGATCACTGTTGTGAGTATGACAAGAAATAGGATGTTTCCCTTAAGGTTTGATGAACATAGCAACACCCTTGCAAATATGGCTTATGAGGATTCAAGTTGGCTATGGCATCTCAGGTATGGGCATTTAAATTTTCATAGTTTGAGGCTTCTAACCTCAAATGCATTAGTTTCTGGTTTGCCCAAGGTAGAGGAGCATAAGGAGGTTTGTGAAGGATGTGCTAAAGGCAAGCATGCAAGGGAAAGGTTCCCAAAGGGAAGTGCATGGAGGGCTCATCATCCACTTCAGCTTTTTCATTCAGACATCTGTGGTCCTATGCAAACTAATAGTTTGGGTAAGTCATCATATTTCATCACTTTTATTGATGATTACTCACGAAATTGTTGGGTATATTTTTTGAAGGCCAAAAGTGAAGCCTTGGATACATTCAAAAAGTTCAAGGCACTTGTAGAAAATGAGAAAGGGTCCAAGATCAAATGTTTGCGGACTGACCGTGGAGGAGAATTCTGCTCAAAATCTTTCCAGAGTTATTGTGATATGAATGGCATCAAGAGGCAACATACTACAACATACACACCCCAACAGAATGGCGTAGCTGAACGGAAGAATCGCACTGTGGTTGAAATGGCAAAGTGTATGTTACAAACTAAGGGATTGAGCAATTCTTATTGGGGAGTTTTAGTTGCTACAGCAGTGTACATCCTCAATCGTAGCCCCACTACTACACTAGAGAAGATGACTCCTTATGAAGCTTGGTATGAAAAAAATCCTAATGTTAATCATTTAAAAGTTTTTGGTTGTTTGGCTTATGTGCATGTACCTGATCAAAATAGGAAAACTTTAGATGCAAAGAGTGAGTTATGCATTTTCATTGGGTATAGTGAGACAAGAAAGGCTTATAAATTATATAATCGCCTCACTAAAAATCTCATTGTATCAAGAGATGTAATTTTTGATGAAGGGGGAGTTTATGGTCATAAAAAAGGCCATGTAGAGAAGACAAAATTTGTTTTGAATGATGATATAATTACTGATATTGAGAAGCCAACTAATGCTTCTGTATCCAGTGGTTTAACTCCACCAAGCAGTCCTTCATCAATTTCATCAGCATCAAGTTCGAGTCCAACTTCTTCTCCAAGTTCTACAAGGAAGGTAAGGAGATTGAGTGACATATATCAGAGGACTGCAAATCAATCACATGAAGAAAACCCAATAGGTGAGACAGTGAATTTCTCTTTATTAGCCAAGGGTGATTTTGAACCATCATGTTTTGAAGATGCATGTATTAATGAGGTTTGGGTGCAAGCTATGCAAGAAGAGATAGATTCCATTCACAGGAATGACACTTGGGAATTGACAGAGCTTCCGCATGACAAGAAAAATATTGGCAACAAATGGGTCTACAAGACCAAATTTAACAGTGATGGGAGTGTTGAAAGACACAAGGCAAGATTAGTTGCCAAAGGATTCACACAAAAGTATGGAATTGATTATGAAGAGACATTTGCACCAGTAGCAAGACAAGAGACCATTAGAATGTTGATTTCATTAGCAGCTCAAAAAAGGTGGAGCGTACATCACATGGACGTGAAAAGTGCCTTCTTGAATGGGTACTTAGAAGAGGAAGTATATGTGGAGCAGCCACAAGGTTTTGAAGTGGAAGGAAAAGAGAATAATGTCTACAAGTTTAAAAAGGCTTTGTATGGTCTCAAGCAAGCACCAAGATCATGGTATGCTAGGACTGATGGATACTTTCAGGAGAAAGGCTTCCAGAGAAGCAACAATGATCCTACCCTTTACTACAAACAAGAAGGTATTGATATTTTGATCATAAGTTTGTATGTTGATGATCTATTGTATATGGGTAGTAGTTCCAAAATGAATCATGAGTTCAAAGTTGCTATGATGAATGAATTTGAGATGAAAGATCTAGGTCTCATGAAATATTTTCTAGGAATGGAGGTT
Source organism: Pinus albicaulis (assembly GCA_034641835.2). Classification (NCBI taxonomy): domain Eukaryota; kingdom Viridiplantae; phylum Streptophyta; class Pinopsida; order Pinales; family Pinaceae; genus Pinus; species Pinus albicaulis. Next base: position 1,982,503,549 of record CM076578.1, read on the forward strand.
TATCAAACTAAGGATCAAATTTTCATTTGCCAGACAAAGTATGCACATGATATGTTAAAGAAATTTGATATGCTTGATTGTAATGGATCCCCTACTCCAAGTGCTCAAGGAGTTGTATTGTGTAGGGATGATGGTGCTGATTTAGTTGATGAGACAACTTACAGAAGTATTGTGGGGAGCTTGATGTTTCTAACCCACACAAGACCTGATATTGCATTTTCAGTTTCACTTGTTTCAAGGTATATGACAAATCCATTTGAAATACATATGAAGGAAGCCAAGAGAATTTTAAGGTATGTGAAAGACACTCTAAATTTTGGTATTCATTACTACTCTGCTGAAAAGTTCAATCTTGTTGGATTTAGTGATTCAGATTGGGGAGGTAGTGTGGATGACTGTAAGTCCACATCTGGAAATTGTTTCTCTTTTGGTTCTGGTTTGATTGCTTGGAGCTCAAGAAAACAAAGCATTGTTGCCCTCTCATCCACAGAAGCGGAGTATGTTGCAATTACTTCAGCAGGTACACAAGCTCTTTGGCTCAGAAAAATTTTGGAGGAAATTGGGGAGAAGCAAATTCAGCCTACAGCCATTTATTGTGATAATGTAAGTGCCATCAAGTTAGCAAAGAATCCAATTCATCACAGTAGGACAAAGCATTTTGACATGAAATATCACTTCATTCGGGATTTGGTACAGAAGAATGATGTTGAATTAAAGCACATAAATACTAAGCATCAGCTAGCAGATATCTTCACTAAAGCAGTTGCAAAAGATCAAATTTTGACACTAAGAGATAAGCTAGTAAGCCCTCATTAAGCATTAAGGGGGAGTGTTGAGAATAATGCTTAAATTTCCATGTAATTGCTGACATTAGTCAGCAGATTTTTTGATTCTCTGTTATTAAAATTAGTGCAGCAAATTATTAGGATAGTGAGTGCTCAGAATCATTGGCAGTGATCAGAATGAATAATTAGTAGTTGATAAATCATAGAATTGGTAATAGGTTTATTATATAAGAATGTATTTACATACCAGATTCAATGTGAGATTTACAAGTTGATCACTGATCTGATCTGTGCTGTTCTTTATTGTCTTTCATTGTTTTTTTATATGTCATAATTATTCTAGTTTATTAGCTGGCTTAGAGAGCAGTAGCCATTGCCTTCAGCATTGCTTTTGGTCTTATAGACCCACTTAACTCCAATGGCATCATTGCCTTCAGGGAGGTCCATTAACTCCCATGTTTTACTCTTCTCAATTGCACCAATTTCTTCATTCATTGCTTCAATCCATTTATCCTCATTTCCAACATCTTCAAAATGAACTGGGTCATCAACATGACAATATAAAGCGAATAATGAATTCAGACCAGTATTGTTACTTACCTCTCCTTGTTCATAAATCTCATTCAGATTTCTGAATCTTGGTCTTCTTGGTGTGCTTGGAGTTCCATCCGAACTTGAGGGTATTTGTGATCCCTGCGGTGTGCTTGGAGAAGCACTTCCTTGACTTCTCAAGGCTGTTCGAATTCCAGCTTGTGGTGTGGTTTGTTGTACTTGCTGTGGTGGAGGAGGAGCCACCAAGGAAGGATTATTTGCTGTTGTCCCTTCCTCTTCTTCTTCGTGAGACACAATTGTCTTCACATTCACTGTCTTCTCTAAGCTTCCATCCCAAGCTTCATCTTCAATGAACTGCACATCTCTGCTTACTATCAATTTCTTGGTGGATGGATTATAGAGTTTGTATGCTTTTGACTCATCACAGTAGCCAATAAAGACACACTTCTCCCCCTTACTATCAAGCTTCTTCATTAGTTGATCCGGTACATGTGCATATGCTACACAGCCGAATACTCTCATGTGAGTGACAGTTTGCTTTTGTCCACTCCATGCTTCTTCTAGTATTTTGTTCATGACAGGTTTGGTTGGGCATCTATTCAAGTTGTAAACTGCGCAAGTGACAGCTTCTACCCAATACTCATGCAGCAAGTGTTTTGCCTTCAGCATACTCCTGACCATGTCCAGAATGGTCCTATTCTTCCTTTCTGCAACACCGTTTTGCTGAGGTGTATACCTCGCAGTGAACTTCTTTTGTATGCCATTCTCTCTGCAAAAACGCAGAAAGTATTTGGAGATGTACTCTCCACCTCTATCTGTTCTGAGAACTTTGATATAATGCCCACACTGCTTCTCAACAAGAGTTTTGAAGTGGCGGAATTTCTCAAACACTTCACTCTTCTGTTTCAACACATACACCCATGTCTTTATGGTGTAATCATCAATGAAAGTTAAAACATATTTATTTCCAGCAAATGATGGTATTTGCATCGGTCCACACACATCAGAGTGAACAATTTCCAAGGGTGCTTTTGCCCCTATACTCTTTCCTGCTGGAAAGCTTTCTTTGTGTTGTTTGCCCAAGATGCAACCTTCACAAAGGCTGTCCGGTTTCTCAATCAATGGCAATCCCTTTACCATTCCCTTTCTGTGCAATAGATTCAAGCCTCCGAAATTGAGATGTCCAAATCTCAAGTGCCACAACCAATTCTCATCTTTCACTTGTTCTTGAAAGACTTCTTGTGTTACAGCTGCAATAGTTCTTCCTTCCTTCAAATCTGCCCTGAGTTTGAGAGGAAACATTATATTGCTGGTCATCTGCACTTCTGCAATGATCTTCTTACTTGGAGGTATGTCTTTGATTGTACACATATCATCTTTTAAGAACACATTGTAACCTTTGTCAATGAGCTGTCCAATGCTCAAAAGATTACATTTCAGACCAGGTACATAGTATACCTCTGGCACAATCATCTTTTCTCCATTTCTTGCTCGGATACTGACTCTGCCTTTACCCTTGATAGATATCTTACTATCAGTTCCTGTTGTTACCTCAGATTTCACATTTTCATCCAGATTGGCAAACATTGCTATATTTCCAGTCATGTGATTACTACAACCTGAGTCTAAGAACCAAAAATATTCTTGTTTGTCTTGTGCAATGTTACATGTTACCGGCACAATCTTTGGATTCTTATCTTCTTCATTTGCAAAATTAGCATTATGCCTACTATTCATGTCATTTTTTTTCCTACATTCATTGGCATAGTGCCCATATTTCTTACAATAATGACATTGGACTTGGGATTTGTCATACCTTTGTCCATGAGCTTGATGTTTGTTTGAACCTTCATCTTGTTTCTGATTGCAGCTCCTTCTGCTTGTGCTTGCAGGATTATTTCTGCCTTTGTTTTGGCTTCTTCCACGACCTCTGTTATTTGCTCTGCCTCGACCTTTTCCTTGGCCGAAAGACATCTGAGTCTTGAATGCTTGCTCAAAAGAGGAATTTGTTCCTCTACTCAGTCTGTGTTCATGAGACATAAGAGAAGCACTCAATTCATCTACTGTGAACTGTGAGAGATCCTTTGTTTCTTCTATTGCTACCACAACAGCTTCAAACCTTGAGGGTAAACTTCTCAAGATCTTCTCTACAATCCTTCTTTCTTCAAGAATTTCACCATGAGATCTTATCTGGGTTATCAACCCAATAACCTGAGTGAAGAATGAATCTACTGTATAAGATTCCTTCATGCTGAGTGTTTCAAAGTCTCTCCTCAACATCTACAACTTTGCAGTCTTCACCTTCTCCATGAATTGATAGGCAGTTTTGAGAATATCCCATGCCTCTTTGGATTTTGTTGCTACTGCAATCCGTGGGAAAACACTCTCATGTACTGATTGAAAGAGAAAAAAGAGGGCTTTGGCATCCTTTTTCCTGTTGCTCTTCAACAGATCTCTTTCTGCAACTGTCAAAGCAGCCAATGCTGCTGCATCTGTAGGTTCAGGGCAGCCAGTTTCAACTAGCTCCCATAATCCTTGAGAAGCAAATAATGCTCTCATAGTTATAGACCAATAACTGTGATTTTTCCCATTAAACTGTGGCAGTTGGGAATTTGTCAAACCAGTTCCAGCATCTGCCATCTTAACCTGTATAAGTAAAGAAAAGATACTGACTGTATAATAAAACAAGCAAGAACTTTCTCTGCTGGAGAAATCTGCTCAATAAGCTTCTTACAACTCCTGCAGTGGAAAAAACAAACTCTGTTTTTGTCTCACTGAGTGCCTATACCAGCTATGATACCATGATGGAAACTTTCTATTTTTAACACAGATTGGTGTTTCAGCAACAGGCAGACAGTTGCTGAAACTCAGCACAGTAAGTTGCTGAAACTCAAAGACAGTTGTTGAAACTGCCTGTAGAATGCATTGCTGCTCCAAAACACAACGACTCTGTTTTTCCTCTGTTTTTCCTGCTCTGTCTTCTTCTCTGTCTTTTTGTATTTCTCAAACTCTCTAACATAAAAAAGAACTATTGTTCATTACATTTATATGTTAAAAACATATTTGACTTTAAACAATAAAATAATACAAATATCTTTGAAGCTTATCAACGTATTGAATGCTGCAAGCGGTGGGAGTTAACGTGATGGCTTTTGGAAAACAAAAACGGATGTTTGCAGGCTCAATAAATTCTGCAAATTTATTGCATGACTTTCAGGCATCCACCTTGCTAAAATATCTACAGCAATTGGATTTTCTGTCCAGCTGTTTTATTCTACAGTTGGAATTAAATTCCAACATGCAATGTTAAGAATTTGTAGTAGACTGCACTGTTGAAAAAATTTCAGAGGATTTCACTGTTGAAGAATTTGTGGTTGAAGTCTAGACTATGCATTCTTTCTCGATCCGAAGTGTTACTGCTATCAGCCTAATCTAACCAGCGTGGGGAGCATCTTAAACTAAGGTAAGGTTGGTAGCTTGAGCTTTGATGCATTTTCAAATTCAAGAGAAAAATGTGTGAATTTTTATTTATTTATTTCATGTGTATTTATTCTATTTTGTTAATATTTTGTGGGTTATAATACATTAATAATTTATAATAATTTTTTTTGCATATGATTTTGGACATGTTATATTAGTCCACAAAACAAAATTGTAAGTTTTTTGTGTCAATAATTAAATTAATTTATTATGTAACTTGCTCAAGTGTTTTTGAAAACTCTGTATTGCTAATATTTTTGCAATAAGAATTCTAGTAATAGACCAATGAGCTGTATACTGGATAAAAAAATTTAAAAAATATAAAAAACGATTTTTAAAAGAGGAGGGGTGGTATTATATGGAGGGGGGGTTTTAATTTAAAAAAATTTAAAAACTAAATATGAGGAAGTCGAATTTTAAAATGTAAGGGAGGGGGAGTTAATTTAAAAGGAGGGGCGTTATATTTATATGGGAGTGATTTAAAATGCAGAGATGAGTTGGAGTGGTATGGTCGGGTAGGTGGGAAGGGGAAGGCATGGAGTGTGAGCGGAGGCAGAGTTTTGGAGTGATAGCGTGGGGAGCGTTGAGATGAGTTGAGGCGCCGTTGTAGAGAGAGGGCGTAGGTTGAGTTTAGGGGAGATAGGAAGAGGGCTGCGTAGTAAATGGGGATAGCAGGGTAGGAGAGGGGATTCGATGTAAGCGTTTGGAAGGGCGTAGAGTAGAGCAGGTTGTAAGGGAGGGAAAGGCGGTGTATACGCAGAGTTATGGCGCGTGAGGGAGGTGAGATAGAAATGGGTCGGAGCGATAAGGTATGGCGCGGAGGGATAAGGTATGGGTAGGAGCTGCCGTGGAGCGTTAAGGTATGGGTATGAGCTGGGTAAAACGCAGGTGCAGAGTGGGGTGTAGAGTGAGGGAGGTAAGGAATTTTTTTATTTTATTTTTTATTTATTTTTATAATTAAAACAGCAGAGGAGTGAGATTAACTTTAAAACAGCAGTAGAATTTCCAGATATTGCAGAGAAAACTTAGAAATTTTTCTAGTAGTCCAGCAGCAGAATTTTTTTTCAAATGTGTAGCAAAAGCAAATCCAGCAGCAGCAGATATGATGAATTTTCCAGCAGAAAAAATTCAGATTTCTTTTGCAGTAAAAACCAGAAACTTCTTCAGAAACCCTCTTTAAACAATATTTTCCAGCAACTCTTTAAAATGCAGAATAAAGACAGAAATTGCAAGCAAAATAAGCAGTGAGAAAACCTTCAGATGCAGAAGGCTGCGTTTCTCCAAACCAATTTCTGAATGCTACCAAGGATTTTGAATGTTGCTCCTTCTCAAAACCAATGCTACTCTTCTTCAAAACACCTCTGAATGGCGGCAAAATCTCTGCTGCAGAAACTCTGAGTGCTACAAAAATGTCAAGAATTTTTGCAGAAATGCACAAGCCATAAACACAAATGGCTCACTCAAATTGAAGCAGGGCCAGCAATCGCCCGCTCCGATACCATGTTAAACACCATGTTAATGTACACACATGGTGTATGAGGAGAATAACACACACACACACACAAGAGACTCAACACACAATGAAGGATAAGCGTGAGGCTTTCTTATTTTCCATTATACAAAGATGTACATTTATAGTACAATGGTGTGACTCTTGGTTTCATATTCCAAGGTCACTTGGACTCCATTGTCACTTTTCGCATTCCACACCTACCCATGTAGGATTAGGTGTTCCAACAAATACAAATATCACAAAGTTCTTAATGTTTATCAGTATCAAAATAGTCGGAGAAGACTAATTGTATATAAAGTAAGTCAAAGGTAAAATAAATGGTAGTGAATGTTGTGTGAAAGACGGCTCTCGAAAAAGGAAAACTTAATTGCGTGAAGACCACGGAAAGGTAAGGTCCTTTTCCGTTGAATTTTTTCCATGAAAAAAAAGAAAGAATAAATACAGTGGTCAGCTCTAATGTCGAAGGCAAGAATCATTTGTCAATTTCTGTTGGATGGTGAATATTGTTATAAATTTGTCAATTTCTGTTGGATGGTGAATATTGTTATAAGTACTGTGGGAGGCTGATGTTTTTTTTGGTTTAATTTCGAATTATGACAAGAATCATTTGTCAATCTGTTGGATAGTGAATATTGTTATAACTTGAGACCACTACCTCACAGCTTCAAGCCCATTTAAGAGTCACATGTGCAACAAACTATAGACAACTACTCAAATAAGAACAATTAGAGGAAATTCATCTTGTGAATGACTCAGTGTTTTTGGGAGGGTCGAGCTTAGATCTATAGTAGCCACCTGGATAGTCATCTCTTCAAGTTCATATTGGTAACTTGTGACTAGTGAGGTAGCTCGGACTAGTCTGTGGAATAGTAGTTGCAGTGGCTCATAATTGTAGCACTAACACCTCATATATGTGGCATAAAAACCTCATAATTTTGAAATAAAGAAGGTTTATGTTTGTTCTCTGTGTAAGGTCTATGATAGACCCTAATCTTAACATTTGAACAAATATCTTGTAGAATTTGGAGCTTACTAAGAACCTACCAAACCTAGAGTGAAGACAATCCTTGGAGCACTCTTTGAAGACGAGTTGAGATATATACATCGTGAAGAGTAGCTTATTGAGGACATTAATTTTGGATAAAGGAAGGGTAGGGTGAAGTCTACATTGGATAAATAAGATTTTGTGGAGTGGCCTCATTTAATAGTATTTTTTTATTAATTTTATTAACTTGATAATGGCATGTTATTGACATTTCACAAATTTCATGGTGCAAATTTTTTTGGTTGCAGTTATTTTTTTATTTTCTTTTTTTATGTTTTTGGTGTTTTTCACCTGAAGTTTATACTAAATTTTTTTTATTTTTTTTATTTTTTAAAAGAAATTATAGTGTGGTTTTTGTTTTTTTAAATGCATATAGAAATTCTAAATATTATTCCTTCCAATAAAGGAAAATTTCTGGAATGAAATTGGTATTTCTCAAAAGAGAAGTAAAAGTTTTTTTTTTTTTTTACTTTACATTTTTCTCATAGTAATCATCAAAATGGTTTTGTTATTTATTCAACTCAAGTTGAGTGTTGAGTACTTTACTTTATAAAATGCTAATGTGAATAAGCCATTTTAAATTGAAGTTGCACAACAAAAACATGTAGTTATTAACATTTTTTTCTTTACTTTTTTTTTATGAATCTTGAATAAATCTCATAGTTGAAATCTGGAAAAGTGCAAGTTATCCAAAGCCTTGGTAAAAAAAATCAACCATAAATTTCAATCTGGAAGTATATACATATTCAGAATTAAGTACATATTCAGAATTAAGTAAATTGACAAACTAATTACAATATTAAGTTATTTAAATAGATATAGTAAAATATTTTAAATTTATTTTATAATTTTATTTTATTAAAAATATTTATTTTAATACTTCATAAAATATCATATCTTTAAATCTATTTTATTATTTTATTTTATTAAAAAACTAGCGGTTAACTACAATACTTTGTGCTAACTCTCTATTACTTTAAAAATATTAATCAACTAAATAAAAAAACATTATTATATTATGTTATAGTTATTCTCTTATTTCAAACTTTACATTATCATTGAGACAATGAAAATATACTCTAAAAATACAAAATTACTAATATATTTAAGTAAATTTAAGAAAATATTTATATTAATTTTATTTATTAACCCATAAAATTACATTAATAAAATTTAGAACTATTAGATGCAAAAGTGTCATTCCATTTCATTGCCCACTTTTAAACACTTTGAAATGAATGCAAGCTCATTTTGTCACCCTCAAATCTCATTTTCAGGTGTTGAGTTGAATTATTAAATATAAAGGTATGTTTTTACTTGATTATAGGCTTGCATGTGAAGCTTGTTGAATTAAGTTGTTATGAGTTGTTATATATAATAGTTAAACTTTATTTAACAATTTTTTAAACTCCATTAGTATGATCTATTGTAATTGTTAATACTTTCTCTTTTAACAATTAACATTTTTTAACACTGTTTTTTTATAGTTGGTTTAACAATACGTATGTTCTCTAGATATTAAATAAATATGTATTATTAAAAAATATTAACTTTACTTTTCACGTATATTTTTTTTTATACAGGTTATTATAAACCTACAAATGTCTCAAAAGAGAAAGATACAAGCTACAATTGGAGAAATGTATGGATGGACAAAAGGACAAACTTCAAAAGCTCAAAATAATTTAGAAACACCTCAAGAAACCCATAATGCTCATGTAGAGCAAAAATTACATGAAATTTTTGGAAGTTCCTCTGACGATGATCTAGATGAAGAAACAAATGAAGTTGATGAAGAAGTTGCTAATAATTCAAAAATGAAAGTGCAAACAAAAAGACACTTTCGTATGGAATGGTTTGCTAAGTTTCTTTGGTTGAATTATGTGAGGTGTGATGATAAAATAGCTATGAAGTGTAATTATTGTGAGAAGTATAGGATGAATGGACCATGGGGTTTAGGGAATGGTTGCACCACCGTACAATACGATGTTCTTGTTACTCATGAAAAATCATTGGTACATAAAGATGCGAAGGCAAGATGGATAAATGCACTAGAGGGAAAGATGAAACCAATTCCAGATCATATTAGATAGGTTGAAGATGCCAATAAGGAAAGGATGATTTCTACAATGAAAGTAGCATATTTCATCTGCCAAGAAGATTTATCTCTTTCAAAGTATGAGAAACTTTGCAAATTTCTAATGGATGCAAAAACTCCATATATGACAAAGTCTCAAGAATACTCTTCCTACACAAATCGTAAGTTTACAAATGATTTTATATATTGCATATCAAAACATCTTGAACAGATTCAAATAAAAAATATGCTCGAAAGTCCTTTCTTCTCATTAATGGTTGATGAAAGCACTAATCGAACCTTAGAGCAACACCTTGTTGTTTATGCAACATATTTAGATTCAAAGGGCCTTAGGCCACCTATCTCATAGTTTATGAAGCTCAATGACATAGTGGATGGAAAAGGGAAAACAATATATGATAGTGTCAATCAATTAATAGATGTTATAGGTCTTGAATATAAAAATTTGATAGCTGTTTCTACAGATGGGGCTTCAACAATCATTGGACATGAAAATGGCCTTGTTTCATTTTTGAAAAAGAAAAATCCAAACCTTATTACAATTCATTGTGTGGCTCATCGTGAGTCTTTAGCAGCAGTAGATGCTTCTAAGAAAATACCTGAGTTATTATATGTTGAAAAAATTGTAAACAAAGTGTATTCATGGGTTCAAAACTCCCTAAAGAGAAATAATGAACTTAATGATTTTCTTAGAGTCATGCAGATTGATGTTCTTGATGTTCTACAGATACATTCAGTGAGATGGTTATCCAGGGGGGAAGTTATTATAAGACTTGTGAAGCTTATGCCTGCAATTCTAACTTTGTGGAAAAATGAAAAAAAAACTTCATCATGGTATAATAAAGCACGGATATATTCTATCCAATATTGTTTACATATGCTTGCTGATGTGCTAAGGGAATTGAATAAGTTGAATATGAATTTTCAAGAAGAAACTGTAGACATTACAACTATTGGTTTGGCTCTTGAAGTAACTATAAGCACATTATCTAGATGGTTTCTGAGAAAAGAAACATTTGCAGAAGACACAATTTGTCTTTCAAAATTTTTAAGTGATTCTCAAAATGGATACATTGATACTAAAGATGAAGAGACAATGGTAGAGAGACATGAATTACGATACATCTCTATCTCAGCCATGGATATTGAATCCAGTTAAGCAAGGAAACAATCTATGAAGCCTTGTATTGAAGGTACACAAGAGAGTTGTCAGCAACTCACAGAAGGTTATATAGAGACTCTCATAGACTCTTTAAATGAAAGATTTCCAGACCTTCATCTTTTTAATGCAACAAAAATATTCAGCCCTTGTTATTATCCAGAAGAGCGTCGCAATCGTGAGAAAAATTCAGAGCGTTGGATTTTAAAGCTTTTTCAACATTTGCAACATACTATATCAAGGGATGTTGGATTTGTAGCTTTATTTGATGTTAAATCTTGTAAAAGAGAGTTACACCCTTTTGTTGATTCATTAAATCTAGCTTGTGAGGGTTTTTCTATGAAAGAGGCATGAAAAGTCTTTCGTAATACAAAACAATGGCACAAAGCGTATCCTAATATGATGAAATTATGGCAAGCTATGCTCACTATTTCTGCAAGTACAGTAGATTGTGAAAGAGGATTTTCTAAGCAAAACATCATCAAAGACATTAGAAAATCAAGGCTAGGGTTGGATACACTAGATGCTTTAATGAGAATATCTTTGAATGGAGCAGAACCATCTAATGTTGATTGGCATGCAGTATATAAGGTATGGAAAGATACAAAGTCAAGAAAGATTCTTGAGCTTTGAAATTTCTTATAGGGTATGTTTAATAGAGAATCTATGTATTAAGATATTCCTATTGAATTTTTTTTTCTAATTTCTGCAGAAAGTTTGACTTTAAATTAAGAATAATTACCATCTATTATTGCAAATTTTTTTGTATTTTATCTAAGAATTTTGAGTTTCTCTTATAATTTTTGCAAGGATTTCATTGTTTAAACGTCCTACTATAAATTCATACCATTAATGTGATAGACCACTCACACTCCTACTCACACCCTGAGGCTTGGATGGCCAAGGCTGCTGGATGTTGCACACTACTTATTAGACTCACTACAAATGTATTGATAAGTCACTACTATATGTGTAAACTATATGATTTTAAAATAAACTTTTATGAACAATTTATGAACAAAATAGAGTTATGGCTGGATTATTGCATAAAAAAAAATATGCTGGAAGATATAATGCTACTCATTTAGTTTATTAGCATTTGCACTATATGATTCTATCCTCAATCTTTATGAACAAAACATAGAGCTATGGCTTGATTATTGCATAAAAGAGTTGAAGGCTGGAAAGATGGAATATCCAATGCTACTAGTTTAGTTTATGAAAGGTGAATAGTTGAGATACAACGTAAAATGAAGAGCACATAAAATTTAAAAACATCATAAAATTTTCATTTGACAGGCAAAAGAGATTTGAAATTCAAGGCCTGATTCCAGCCTGCTTCGCTATGGGAGAAAGGAACACTGCGCACATACAGGCGGGCATTGTAAGGACTTTCTTGACTTGGGTACAGCAGGCCGGGGGCGCAGTTGCCTTAGCATTGTTGGCCGCTCCCATACAGGGCTCAGACTGAGAGCTACAGTGTTAATGGGAGTCTTTCCACATTCACCAGCACCATAAGCAGTCTGTAATATGAATGAGCTCCACAGTGCCATCAGTAACACCACCATTGCCTTCATGTTCGCCATAGCCAAGGTACAATAAACTTCTGTTGCCTCTCTCTCAGTAACACCAATGATCACCACGAGCAAAGTTACAAGAAAAGAAACCCGTAGTTGCCTCTTTTTCTACACGAGAGCTCCCTTCAATGGATGAAGAATCGAGATCTCCGTATGAACGCGAAGAAAATTATGGAACGTCTGAGAGTGTCATGGGCCCGCCGAGGAATCCATGTTGTCCAATTTCCAACAGCGCCGGCCCACTATAATGTTATATAGTGGGCTTCTTGTCCATCATAATTTGGATGGATACGGAGTACCCGTCATATCTTTCTAGTCTCTTCTCTTCTTTTTCAGAAAACTCTCTTTCTTTTCCAGAGGATCGGTACATGTAGTGGAAACAACGCAGGATTGTGTCTATTTACATGGGGATATAGTTTGGTAGGGGAGATATTTGGTGTGCATTTTCCATGGGGCACTCAAATATGTTGCTATAGATTCAATGGTATTGGAGCATATGAAACTAAATGACAAATCCAAAAAGCATTGGAGGAGAAGCATAATAGGACTACGAGGACAAGATTCACCAATTACAATTTGAAATTCTTTGGTTGTAATTAAAATACAATCAAATGGTCTGCAACTTGACCTCCTCTACAATGGAGAGCACAAAATAATAATGAAGATGACCGTCAACCTGAGTTAAAATGAGCAAGGATCTCCTTCAATTAGTAACTTTATAGTACTCGTATCTCTTATATGCGGTGATATTTACTATATGCAGGTCAAATGTTGTAGGATCTTGGATACTTTTTAGATGATCTATACATTTAGATGTTTTATAATAAATAGTAAATTGGATATCGCTCTTTTTCCAATCGATTCCCTAAAAGAAAGATTAAAATTAGTATTCATCCACAATTAATATTAATTTGTTATTATTTATATTTACTTTTTAGTTTAGCAAATTAATAAATATTAATAAATTAAGAAATAGATAAATCTTATTCTTTTGATAAAGATTGTTTTATTTTACATTTTTTTAAATAGATAAAAAAATTAAAATCAATCTCTTATTAATTTTTTTTTTAATTTAAAAATTTTGATTATATTTATTATATCATAAATAAACTTAATTGATTTCCTTTTCTAAACAAAATTAAGTAGGTATTATGTAATTTCACTATTCGATAAAAATTTATAAAATTAAACATTAATTATTAAATTTTAATTTTAAAATTCATATATAGGAATGACTAATTTATTAAAAAATATATCAAATATAAATTGTTATTTTTTTAAATAGAAAATAATCAATAAATCTAATTATAATATAAAGTGAGATGAAGTAATATAATGATATTGATAATGTTAGATCTAAGACTTTTGTGATTAATAAGTAGATAAATGTCTTTTGGATTAATCACATCATTACCATATAGATGATAAAATGGATGATGATGATAATATGAAGTAAGAGAAGGTAGATGGTGATGTTGATGAGAAAATTTTAGGGGCTAATATTCGTAGGTGGGTTAATTTTCCATGTTTTTTCCAAAAAAAGATTTGTCAATTTCAATATTTTTTTAAAATTGATTTGCCCAAATTTTATAGTATAAAAATATTTTACCCTAAAAATTGCCAAAAAATTATATATAGTAATATAAAATGATTAGAAACCTAAGTATTTTTACAAAATATGATAAAAAAATGTACAATTTAAATATTAGGGACCAGTAAGATTCACCAAGATTTCTAAACTTTAAGATAAACTTCCATCCTTAAAATTTTCCTAATTGCCATAAAAAATATTCTTAGAAGATAAAGTAGATAATGATGATGATGATGATGATGATGAGAAGGTAGATGATGATGAGAACAATTGAAGTACAAAAATAATGATGGTAATGAGTATAGTTTACTAACAACTACTTTATATTTACCTTTAAAAAAAAAATAATAAATATATGAGAGTCATAATTTCTTAAACCACAGGTGAGTTCCACAAATCATGAACAAACTAAAACTACTTAAAATAAAATTATTCATTATAAAAATAAATGCTTAAATGAGACTAAAATACAAATTTAGGGAGCATTATGTATTCTTAATATCCTCCCATTTATATTTGTAAAGATAAATAAATAAAATTTATAATAATATTAAATTCATATATGTTTAAAAATTCTTATTTTTTAAAATAAATTATAAGATATTGATTAATATTTTTTAAATAGATTTTTATTTTTTTTAAATAAAATCATATAAAATAAATTATAAAATCATAATTAATATTAAAAAAAATTAGAATATTCAAAAATAAATTTTTAATAATTATATTAGTTTTTTTTTTTTAATTTTAGTTTTGACTAATAGTTTTATTATTAAAGAATATTTTTCTTCAAATCAAGCATTGTATGAAAAACTCACTTAGAGTGTAAATCACTTGACATGAAAAACTCTTTTAGAGTGCAAATCTAGAGAAAAAAGTTTGCATAGATGTTAAAACAATATTTTTACATCAAGATGTGGACAAGGAAATACACATGGAATAGCTAGAAAGATTTGTTTAACATCACAAAAGAGATTTTATTTTGAAGTGTAAGAAGTCATTATATGGCCTAAAGCAATCTCCTAGGAAATAGTACAAGAAGTTTGATTCCTTCATAGTGAGCTAGAATTATACTAAAGTAAGTATGACCATTGTATTTACTTTAAGAGATTGAATGGTATATTCATGATCTCAGTGTTGGTCTTATATGTTGATGATATGCATGTTGCAAGAAAAACAAGGTTGAGATTAAATGCTCAAGTGGATATTACTTTATATGAAGAGTCTAGGAGAAACAAAACAAATATTTGGCATAGAAATACATAGAAATACATAGAGATAGGAAAAATGGTAAGCTCATATTATCGTAATAAAAGTATGTGGATAAAAGACTCTCAAAATTTGATATAAATAATATGAAACCTGTACATATCCCTTTAGCTTCACATTTTAACATTTCTTCAATTTTATGTCCCAGTAGTGAATAAGAAAAGGATTGTATGTCTCGTATAACATATACTAATATAATAGGAATTTAATGCATTTGTTGATATGTACAAGAGAATACATTTCAAGTGAATTCGATGTTATCAGTAGATACATGGAAAATCCTTGAAGAGAGAATTTGAAAGTAGTGAAATGGTTGTTTCGTATATTAGAGGCACAAGTGATTATTTCGTCATGTTTGGTAATTATATTTTTCCTGTGGTTTTGTTGATTCATATCTTGCATGTGATTTGGACAAAAGGAGATGTCTATTTTGAAAAGGAGAGATCTAGTTCGAGATACTTCTTTGCCCTTGTAGGAGAGTCTATTACTTGGTTATAAAGATTCAAGATACAATAGAAATATCCACTTCTGATACATAATATATTATTGTGTCACATGCATGCACGAAGGAAATTTGGTGAAAGGGTATTTTCGATGAGTTTGGAAGAACGAATAGTCAAAGTGATAATCCTTTGCCTACCAATCTAGTATACCATAGTAAGACTATGCATATTGATATTAAATACCATTTTGTAAGACAAGTTGTTGATGGAGGTAGAGTAGAATTATACTAAAAGTAAGTATGACCATTGTGTTTATTTTAAGAGTTTGAATGGTATATTCATTATCTTGGTGTTGGTGTTATATGTTGATGATATGCATGTTGCAAGAAAAAATATCGTTGAGATTAAATGCTTAAGTGGATATTACTTGATATGAAGGATTTAGGAGCAACAAAACAAATATTTGGCATAGAAATACAAAAAGATAGAAAAATGGTAAGCTCATGTTATTGTAATATATGTGTGGGGATAAAAAACTCACAAAATTCAATATGAATAATCTAAAACCTGTAGATACATATTTAGCAAGTCACATTTTAAGATTATTTCAATTTTATGTCCCATTAGTGAAGAAGAAAAGAATTGTATGTCTCATATAACATATACAAATACAATAGGAATTTTAATGTATCCAATGATATGTATCTGATGTGGTAGTGGAGACTTTCTCGGTCTGGTAGATATTTTTGTTTTGACCTAAAACATGACTAATTTGCTTCTGATCTGTGTGTTAGGCATAATTAGGCCTAAATCTTGTCTTCTGTTCTTTAAACTGGGTTTAATTTAGTGGATTAGGCTTTTAATTGTCGATTTTTAGCCGTAATCCACCAAAACTGTGTAAACCATCTTTATTTCTTCATCTCTGGTTTGATTGGATCTTCAACACTGACACTCTATGTTTTAATTATGCTTTGTTGTATCTTGTTGATTTGTAGGTGCGCAGAGGCTTCATAATGGTATCAGTGCTCATGAGACACTAATAATCTTTGACGGGAAAACCCCGCAGAGTAATCTTCTACAAAGAATAAAGGCCTGAGGGATCGTCATCCCCGGCCTTGAACTTTCCTTTAAAATATTTGAAAAAACCTTTTAAATCCTGCACAAACCAAGAAAATTTAATAAAATCCTGCATATTTGGGTTAGACTTCTTCAGAGGCTGGGATTTAGAATGCAACAGTTGGATGAAAGCATCCAATGGTGGAGATTGATCCCAGGGAGTCAAAAGGGAGGTGGTTGAAAAAGAGGTGAGGAGATTAAGTTAGATCCGTTGATCCGCAGAGATCAACGGTTAAGATTGATCAGGGTAATATAATGTAGAGGGTCCACATTATGCAAAAATAGAAGAAATACAAAGGAAAAAGGGTGAAAATCCCTTTGGCGGAGGAAATAGGTTAAGAGGAAATTCGGGGTCTCCGAAATGATTCTAGGCCATTGGACGAGATCGGCCCAGGAGATCAATGGTGGAGATTGATCTATGAAGTCCCTTGGAGGATGGCAGAGGGCGATAATGTAATGGCTGGATGGGGAATGAACACTATGAAACGCAATAGAAAATGGGGAAAGCGGTTTCGGACGAGAAAACCACGGGTTTCGCGCAAGAAAATGGAGGAAGGGCAGTTTTTACTTTTCGAACGTGATATGTGTTAGAGCCCGACACATTGCATTTCAAAACCACCCATATCGCATGATTTAAAATCATTAACCTTCGGACATAAATTTACGCGAAAATGCGCGTCAACCATCAGATCAGGGGTCTTAGATCTGACAGTCGTGGAGAGAGCACGATAAAGGAGAACGGAAAGAGATGGGGCGGTTTTAATCTGGACCGTCCAATCACATGTATGAATGGTGGAGATTTGATCTGGATAAGGGTAGGACCTAATGGAGTTGGGCCTACCGGGATGAATCTGGGCGTTGGATCTTCAATATGGACAGTCAAGATCGATATTTGGGGCTAATGAAATAATATATGAGGCGGAGAATGAGTCAATATGGGTCGTTGATCTGCAGAGATCAACGGTGGAGATTCGCCGAATAGACATTATACAGTGGGGTTCATATAAAATTAACAAAGGTTGCGAGCTTGAATCTGGACAGTCGGATCTTGATACGTGGATGGCCCAGATGCAATCAGAGGTTTGTGATCGGCGGGCAAAACAGAAACGGAACCGATGTGATTAGATGTGGACAGTTGATCTGGAGATCAGATCGTTGGCGGAGAATGTATCTAGAGTCACAAAGTGAAAGTGGCCGGAGCCCGCGGGTCGCGGATCTTGATCCTGGTGGGAGATCACTGTACCGAGGATCCACCGAGAAAGCAACTTGAGGGGGCAAATAAAATATCACAACGCGCCCAATGGAAATCTCCAATGCGATATTGCGCTAGCCGTTGATTGGTTCAAGATCAACGGTGGGGAAGGGCTCCAACCAATGAACCAGCGGGCTTAGTTTATAATATAAAAAAACGAATTTTTATGAAATACAAAGGGAAAAATGTATTGGGAAGGGTTTATATAAAGTTTTAGCGCCCGATTGCAGGGCCTTTGGATATATGAAAAAGATAAAGGGACCGGGTTTTATATACAAAAGGGCCAATCGGCATCGAAACTTTTGTGAAACAAAAAGACATGCGCCCATTGCAAATGCCCCGATGCAATAAGCAATTTTGGTCTTAGCACTTGGTTCCAGCGCTAGGGTATATGGTGGGGAAGTGGTTTAGGGCTTACCCCAAAAGGGGCTTAGGATTGTAACACAAAAGGCTGTTTTTTATGAATTTTCAAGACTTTTCAAAGGATTTTGAGGGTTTCGGATAAGGCACAAAAATGAGGGTTTTATGAAGGGAAGAAAGGAATAAAGGAAAAATAGAGGAATTTTATGAGAGTAAAGGGGATAAAAATGAAGGGATTTCTGAGTGAAAATGGGAGGTAAAATGAGGAAAAAATTGATTTTTTGCAGCAGTATTTTATTCAAGAAAACAACAGAATTTCAAAATCAAGAGGGAAACAGCAGTGAAGATTAATCAAAGAATAAGATGTCTTCATAAGACTTCAAGAATTAACAATTTTGCAATAAAACTTGTTTCTTGAAGGCTTCAAAAATGATTTAGCCACCATTTAATATGAAAAATTTTATAGGTGGCTAACAGTGGCTCCACATGGGGATGGTGCCTTCTTGAAGGCATCAAGAACTTCAGACTTGTATTCTCTGGGGGGCTGATCAGTGCCTCATCCATTGGGCTGTAACTTTCTTCACTTGGATGAGCTTCTTTTGCTCTAAAAATGTTAATAGCCATGAAAAACAATGGAATTCTATCAAAACAAGCTTTCTACCTACCCAATCCTACTGATCTAACATTTTTTCTTCTTTCAGAGTGCACTTGGATTGGCAAACTCTTTTACAAGCATTTTATTATTTTGAAAGCATAATTAACTAATCTAAGTTTATTTCTTATTTCTCCATGAACTCAGATTGAATAGTTGAGTTCATAAGCTTCTCTACCTAATCTACTATCTGTTAGGATTAAACAATCTAACAGATTTTTATTCTCTAACTTCTAAAAGAGAAATTTAAAAGCATACAAGTCATGATTGAACAGTGTAACTTGTTGCTGATCTATGGCATAAAAACAAGCTTATCATAGATTATTATTTGTAGAAAATTAAATCAAAATAGTGAAGGCTTAAGATCTGAAATTTTTAAGCACATCCTTCTCTTTTCTTCAGCTTTGTTTTTAGGCTTGTTTGAGTTGTTTTAAATTGTTTTCTGGTTCAAGTTTTGGGTTTATTAGAACCAGTTTACTTCTATCTTTTGATTCAAGATTTAAACAGATTGGAGTCATTCTTCTTTTTGAAACTCATAGGTTCATATTTTGAGCTTGTTTGAACCTTTTTCTTCTATCCTAATCTACCTAACTGATAAGCCAAGATTAAGCTGTTTGGAAAATCGAATTCACTAACCTATCAGCAGTAAATTTAAAACTAATTAGTCATGATTAGGCTGTATGACTAATTAGAAGTGTGTTTTTCAGGAGTGGCATTTGAGCTTGCACACTTTCAGATTTTGTTTCTCTTTTTCGGTATGGGGCTATACCTTTCTTGTTTTTACAATCTGCCCTCTTTTCTCTTTCGATTGTTTTTGTATTTTTGATTTTTCTAACTTTGAATGCAATGATGGATGAAATATTTATAATGAGAAAAAGATAAAAGGCTTCAAAAATTATAGGATCAAGAGAAATAATGTTTGAGCATCCTGCCATTGACAGGACCCCCAAACAGTTCAGCTCCATTTAACTCCTACAAGAAATAAGCATTGTTACCATCAATAGAATGAATGAGATAAGGGCCAAGACATAAGTTATCAAATTTCCCATGCTTTCCCTTGTCTTCTCTCCTTGAATCCCACTTTAACACTTTGTCCCCAACATTGAAATTGTTGGCCTTTGTTCTTCTATCAAAAAGCTTCTTGATGCTCTCTTGCTTTTGTAATGCTCTGTTATAAACCTCCTCTCTCGTTTGCTGAAGATGTATAGTCTGATTTATTCTTCTGATCATGTCATTGTCTTCAGACTGCACTTCTTGAATCAACTTCATAACTGGTACACCAAGGCTGGTTGGAAAAATTGCATCTATTCCATACACAAGCTGGTAGGGTGACATTCCAATGGATTTTTTAAGTGTTAATATGTCAACCCCTAGTGCATGAACTAGATTTGTGTGCCAAGACTTCTTGTTGTCCTCCAGCAACTTCTTGATTATGTTCACCAAACTCTTGTTTAAGGATTCTGCTAGCCCATTACCTTGAGGGTAATAAGTAGTGGAATGACCCAATGTAATCTGGTATTTGTGGCAGAATTAAACCATCTTATTGAATCCAAATGCTGCTGCATTATCAGTGATGATCTTCCTAGGACAACTAAATCTAGAGAGGATATGAGTCTCAATGAATTTTATGATGACTGAGTCATTGGCTTTCCTAGAAGGGATGGCTTCTATCCACTCGGTAAAGTAGTCTGTTGCAGTGAGAATCCATCTATGTTGGGAAAATGATGGTGGATGGATTTCTCCTATGAAGTCAAGTCCCCACTATTGAAAAGGAGCTTCAACAGTGATTGGATGCAGAGGTAAGGGCAACAACTTTCTTTTGCCTTCAAAAAGTTGGCATTTATGACAGGCAATTATCATTTTGTGTATATCTGGAAAGAGGGTGGGCCAATAGTAACCAGTTCTAAGGATTTTGTTGGCTGTTGTCTTCCAGTAGAGGTGGCCTCCACATTCTCTTTCATGGAACTCGTGCTTAACCTTCTCTGCATCATTCTCGGGAAAACATTTAAGCAATAACCCACTTGCATTTTTCCAATAAAGATATTTATCTATAATGCAGTAGTTTACAGCTTTTAACTTTAAAAACCTTGCCTTTGTTTTTGATAAACCAGGAGGTGTATTCAAATTAAGCAAAACATATAGAATATCAGCATACCAAGAGGAATTCATAAAATGGTCTTCAACAATGGGAGTTGACAATTCCTCTTGTTCATCTAAAGCATTTATCATATTTATATCAAGAACTTCAAAATTTGATTCAGCCATTAATCTAGCAAGACCTTGGCCTTTGATGAGTTTAGTGGGCTTGATCTCTAAATCATATTCAAGTATCACAGCTATCCACTTACCTCTCTTACCATCTGGGTCCTGTGTTAGAATGTCTTTCACAACTGAATTTGGGACAAAGGCAATGATGTGGGAGTGAAAAATATAAACTCTGAAGTCTTTTAAGGCTTTGACTAATGCAAAGGCTTTTTTTTCCATAATGTTATACTTCAGAGGAGCATTTCTCAGTGCCTTGCTAAAGAATGCAATGGGCTGCTCTTGTCCTTGTGGATTTTTCTGTAATAGGACAAAAACTATCGTATGTTCTGATGCAAACAAAAGATGTAAAAATATTTTGAAAAATCAGGACTTATTAGAACTGGTGTTTTGGTCAATGATTGTTTAACCAGTTCAAAGGAATTATTTGCTTCCAAGGTCCACTGAACCCCTTGCTCCTTTTTCAGCATGTTTGTGATGTTTCTAAGGAGCTCAGCTAAGTTGGGTATGAACCTTCTCAAGAAATTAATCTTTCCAATTAAAGATTGAAGTTCCTTAATGTTTTGAGGATGAGTGATTTGCAATATAGCCTCGATCCTCTTTGGGTCTATCTTTATTCCCTCTTCTGATATTATGTGTCTAAGAATTTTACCTTCTTGGAGACCAAATAGTGTTTTCTTTGGATTTAAAGATACCCCAAACTTCTTGCATTTCTCGAATACTTTCCTCAAGTGTTCTAAGTGCTCTTCATCTGTCTTGGAAAATACAATGACATCATCAAGGTAAATAATGATGAAGTAGCCAAATTCTTCCAAGAATGCAATATCCATGGCTCTATGAAAAGTAGCACCAGCATTCATTAAACCAAGGGGAATTTTCACATACATGAAAGTGCCCCAAAGTGTAGTGAAAGCTGTCTTTAATTGATCATCAGGATGAACTAAAATCTGATTATATCCTGAGTAGCCATGTAGCAAAGAAATTCTTTTAGAACCAACTACCCTTTGTAAAATATGATCCATCTTGGGTAAAGGGTAGTTGTCTTTCAAGGAAGCTTTGTTTAAGTCTCTAAAGTCTATACAAAGCCTAATCTCTCCTGTTTTCTTCCTAACTGACACCAGATTAGACACCCACTTTGAATATATAATAGGGACAATAATACCAACTTCATACATTTTCTTGATCTCCTTCTCAACCAAAGGTAACTAAACAGGGTTTATTCTACGCAGTTTTTGTTTAAATGGCTTTTGGTTTTCCTTCAGAGGTATCTTGTGCTGAATTATTTTAGTGTCATAGGATTTCAGATCCTTATAACTCCATGCAAAAACCTCAGAAAATTATTTAAACAGCTCTATGTATTTGAGTTTAATGTGAGCTGGTAAAGTCTTAGATAGTTTAATCATTTTTGGTTTCAGTTCACTGCCTATATTACACTCTTCAACTTCAGTTTCTATAGGCTCCAATTTTGGCTTCTTGGCCACATCGTTGAAATCAAACAACTCTTCTAAAGGGGCCAGTCCCTTTGGCAAACTTTGATTTTTAGACTACAAAGTTTCTAAGTCTTATGTTCCTAACTCTGCAACCATTTATGTTATTTTTTCAAGTTTTTCAGACAGCAGATTTACATCAGCAGTCTCTGGAGATTTTCCTTCTTCATCAAGAAAATTTTCTTCACTAGGACAGTCTGTTTCATAATCCGAATCTAAACTTGGTAGTTCAAATTCATTTCTGGACTGCAGGAAGTCTTCTATTTGTTTGTCTCCATCAAACACTTGCCAATATTTCTTGTTATCAGGGACAACTGGTCTGAATTTAATTTGAGTTGTGCATTTTTTGGTTTCATATGGTGTTAAGCATGTTCTAGCAGCAAAAGCTAAACTGTGGGCCATGATATTCTTTTGTCTTGGGACAAAAATAAGTTGGGATTCCTCAAAGTTTTCAACAAATCCATGACATCGTTTCTGTAGGCTCTAAGTCTAGGGTGATTGGCACTGCATTCCCCATTCACTTGCCTTATGATTAACTCTAAATCCCCATGCACTTTTATTCTTTTGTCTCCTAATTTCTCCAACAAATGTAAGCCTAAAAGAAGGGATTTGTATTCCGCTATGTTATTCGAACACTGAAATTTTAATCTGTAGGAATGGCCTTCCGTGTGGTTGTTCTTAGTGTTACGTATCCGGACGCCTGCACCAGCGTTGCTCCTAGTGCAAGACCTGTCGAAGTTCATACTCCAAAGAGGACTAGTTTCGGGTTCAATAGTTTGGTTACTATCCTCTTCAGCTAAAGTGCTTTCGGATTGTTTTTGAAGATCGAGACTTTGTTGAATTTGTTTTAATTCCTCAGATTTTTCATTCCGTCGAGGACATTTTTCCTGACTCTCAAGGCTTAAAAGCAAAGGATGGATGATTTGTAGCTCTAGACCTGTGTTTGGTTTGCTGTAGTTTTTTGGTTTAGAAAAATGTTTTGACATTTCTGTGTTGTCTTCCTCCTCCTCTCTATCTGCCATTAATTTAGTTAAAGTCACTTTTCAGTGAATTTTTCATCATTGAAAAGGATAAATGAATCAAGGTCTGTGTTTACAGAATAAAGAGGAGAGTTCTGCAGTCTCTCTTGGCTAGTAACCATGTATTGCATATGGGACTCCCTGTAAAGTCTTCTAGTCTGATTGAAAACAGGGATGGTCGCATAGGTCATGTCCATCTGCATAGTTCCTTGTAACTTAGCTCCCCAAGATCTTGATAACAACATACCATATTTTGGGGGTACATCAGCCACAACAATATCCATTACTAAACATTTGGCTTGGATTTGTGCTAAGTTAACACGGAGGTATTTGATTAATCCTAAACATTTCACTTTGCTTGAGTCAAAGGAGTAAAGATCTTTGTAAGGTCGAGTGATCTCAAGGCCTAGGCTCTCCATTATAGCTTTGGGCATTAAATTATGAGAGGCCCCTGAATCATGCATAGTGTTATGTAAAATCTTTTCATGAACATTTAAACTTACATAAAAAGGAGGAACTAGTCCTTCCTGATATCCACCTTCAATCTTAGGACCAACAATGAGCTCTGGTTGATCATTATTAAGATTCACAGTGTCATTATTTTCCTCTATGTTTAAAGCCTTCAAAATTTGGGATCTATATACATTTTGGGCAGCCAATTTAATGAGAGGAAAAGAGATCTTAATTCTAGCAATTTCTTGCTCCAAACTAAAAGGCATCTGATTCTTTGAAGTGTTGGTTTCAGCCTTATTAACTACCATTCTAGCAGAAAAATCAGTTTACTAATTTCCTCTATTTACATTTTTCAAAATTGTTTTAACAGGAGTGCTAGCTGAGGTACTAGTACTGCTAAGATCTGTACTCTGTTTTTCAGTACTTTGAGTGCTTTTCTCTTTACCTTTATCAGAATTTCCAGCCACTGTTTTGTCTTTCTGCTTTGTAACTTTGGGTTTATATACAGTGTTGTTTTGTGAAGAATTGTTAGAGGTTTTGTTGTTGGGAGTTTCTATATTCCTTTTACTCCTAAGGTCATATTCCTTTGTGGTTTCTATGATGAAATTTTCCATTTCTTGGTAGAAATATTCATCTTCTGGTCTTTTATCATCATAGGGTGTATATATACCTTGTTTTCTATTGTAATGAACTTCAAAGTCATCATTATCTACTCCCAACATGTTTATATCATCCTCTTCTGTTTGTTCTAATGTTTATTCAACCTCACTCACATAGTTTTGATGAAAAGGAGGAGTGATGTGTTGATCATCCTCCCTTTGTCTGTTTTGAGGCTGGTTTCTCCTAAAACTCTGATTTTGGTTTTGATTTCTGTTCTGAGGAGCTGTTTGGTTTTGAATTTCTTGTGCTCTCTCAAGTATGCTCATCTTTTTTCATCATCCCCTCCATCATTTTTTCCATCTTTGAGCTGGATGTGGAAGGTGTAGATTCCTCTCTAAAGGACACTCTCTTTTCATTTCTCATTCTTTCTCTTTTCTCCATTAAGTTAACTTCCACAGCTAGAGCTCCTTTTTTCATATCTTCAAGGGTTAAAGGATCTCTCTCTCTCAGCTGATAGGCCATCTTAGGATCAAATCCTTCAAGAAACTTGTTTAAAGTTGAGCCTTGTGGAGGTTTTAGGTCTGGGGGAAGGGCATTATAAACACTGTTAAACCTAGTGCAATAAGCTTGAACACTTTCCCTAGCGTTTCTTTGGAGATTCTTGTAGTCCGAAAGTATTTGGAGAGGGTTTTTTCTCACTTACCATTTGTTCAAGAATATCTGATGGAAGGCTTGGAGATCATTAATACTATGAGGGGTTAAGCCTTTGAACCATTTTCTTACTTCTCCCCCTAAACTCTGAGAAAATAGTCTAAGTTTGACAATTTCATCATCAATTTCATTTCTGTTAAAGTAGTCATTCATCTTATCCACATGTTGTGAAGCAGTAGTAGCATTACTGGCATCATACAATGGTATCTTGGACTGATAGTCCCATAGAAGATTGACTAAGGGCAAAGGAAGGACTAGAGGGGCATACCATGTTGCCATGATAGGAGGTTGTGGAAAAAGTGGGGGGTTTACAAGTGGTGGGTTGACAAGAGGGAAAGTGGGCTGGAATGGAGTAGTTTGGACAGTGGATGTATGAAGAACAAATGTGGTTGTACTAGCAATAGATTGTTGAGCTGATCTTGGATGAGAGACACCTAAATTGTAAAGGAAATGTAAATTAGGTGGTGTAGTTTCTCTACTACTAGGATGTTCACTTTGATCTAGGGATGAAAGTGAAGACTCTGAATCTAGCTGATCTAAATCATCAAGAGACCTAGTTCTAAATGGATTTCTTAAGTCAACTTGTGATTCTTGTAGAGCTGCAAGGTTTTCAGGAACATAACTAGCTCTAAGGGTGATCAGAAAACAGTTGAAGATTTAACCTCAGGAGACTTCCTAAGGATTCTTTCAGGGTTATCAATTATCTCAGGAGGTTTTGGGTCAGGGTAAGCTCTAGTATAAATCTTTCTAGGAGCCACTATTTCAGCCCCTACTAAACAAGAAAAGTTTTAACCAAATATGACAATCTTTAAGAGGCTAACTGATCTTTTAAACAAGAAAACTTTAATCCTAAAGTCCTTTAACTGAGTTTATATGATTTTATGATGATAATGGGTCTTCCCAGTGGAGTCTTAAGGTATGTTTCGGATTGTGGAGTCACCAGGTGGAAATTTTTAGCTCTTTTGGAGGTAAAAGGTTTTATGGTCCACCACCATGTTTATTTAAATACCAATCTGAAATATTTTTGGGTTTTCTGAGTTTTTTCAGTCCTATAGGTTCTAAGAGTGTCCTAGATCTGTTTCAACACTTAGCCACGGTGATGAGACAAAGACAGTCTACTCTTATGGCTAAGATAACTGATCCTTCAAGGTTTGATAAGTTCTTATGAGAATCCTAAGGTTTCCTTAGTTTGTCACTGATTCAAAATAAGTTTATCATGATTACCATTCGCTTGGTAGTGCTTGAAGAGGACTACTTTTACTCACTGCACAATGTTCTTGAGTCAAGGATTTTTTCCGAGGTCCTTAAACATGTATAGGTGTAATTTCACTCAGAATTCCCTAGTGGAGTCGCTAGAAATGTTAGCTCCTCATAATTCCAGCAGATTGGTGAGACCAGAACTGCGGAGAGGACACTTGAACCACTTTGGGATTCTAGGATCTAGCCCTCCTGAATCCAGAGAGGGATCTCTCTATAAGTGCAAAGATTGATTTATCTTTAAGGCTTTTGAGTAATGATATTAGGCTAGTTATTAAGTACAAGGGTTTTTGTTTTGATTTTTGGATGGTTGAGCATGATTTCTAGTTGAGTGGAAAGTCCTAAAATGAAAGAGCTTCAAAGGTGTGAAGTTGCAAGCAATCAGAACAAGATTTGGCTGATGGGATAGATATAACACTGGTTTTTAGTCCATTGGGCTATGGAGTCATAAAAGGGTTTAATTGTGCAACAATTTCAAGAGTGGTTCAAGGGGAAAGTCATCTATATCACAAGATATTTGAGATTAAATGATGGAATGGAACAATAAAAGTGTTGAAGGGGTGGAAACAGATAATAATTTCAACTAGGATTTATCAGTCTGTCCAAACAAGAAAAGCCTTTTAAGTAATTGTTTAAAACCAACCAAAGGATAGGGCTAACCATAGACTTCTTTGGACAAGTTTGTATTACAACTAACTCAATAGACAAACAATCCAGTAATCCACATAATTACTTTTAGAAGGGATGAAAACAAATAAGATAAACAAAGTGCAGCCTAAGATCAGATAAGATACTTTTAAACCTAAAATGCTTTTAGCGTGCTCTTAGGGAAACTTTCAAAATTACCTTTGGAGAAAGAAGCTAGAAAATAGGGCACACCATCACTTTTCTAGTCTAACTTTGCTGAGTAAATAATGAGAATAACATTCAAAAACAATGTTTATGTTTAGACAGTAGGACTAGGGAATGCCAGCATTCCTAACTGCTTAGATTGTATTGAATCATTCTTAAATACACAATTTGGAGGAAAACATTGAGATAAAGCTTATCAGTCAGAGAAGAGTACTGTAAACAGTAAATCCTAACTCTATGCTTGTTGTTCTTTATCAGAGAATAATGGACAAAATGACATACATGAAAGGAAAACAATAACACAGAAAGAAGCACTTCACCAGTGATATAGACCAGGATCCTAAAAATCAGCTTGTATATTGATGTCAATCCAGTTACATTCTTCAAGTCCAATGTTTCAGTGCAGCAATCATCTTCACTTCTCAGCCTAACTTATTTGATCACAAACAGAGCTTCAAGAGCCTCTGAACACTATTTACACATAGAAAGTTTCGCGCACAAGTATATTTCAAAGTTCTGCACCCAACCCTTTACAATGAGCTCCTTAAGAAGATTTTATAGAAAGAATGAGGAGGTCGAAAGAGAGAAAAGATCTATAGGCTCAATTAATACGTTTTAATGCTTCTTGGCCTTTGAGGGGCTCAATGGAGAAGTTTACAGATATTTCTCTGTATAAATTGGCTTTACGTTAAGTATCAAGCTCGCTGGGGATATTTTGTTGACTTTAAGGCTCTGTGTCATCGTTGTAATAACTCTACTGATATTTTTCCAATAAGTCTCTTTGGCTTGGAATAATTGTTCGGCTGTATTAAGGCAGATATGCTCTGCTATGGTAATAACTCAGCCTCTTTTGAATGCTTTGAGGCTACAGGTGGCTTCTAGTAGCTGAGAGGATTCAATTAGCCTCTGATGTGGGAGTGGAGGCTTTCTCAGTCTGGTAGATATTTTGCTTTTGACCTAAAACCGGACTAATTTGCTTCTGATTTGTGTGTTGGGCATAATTAGGCCTAAATCTTGTCTTCTATTCTTTAAACTGAGTTTAATTTAGGGGTCTTAGATCTGACGGTCGTGGAGAGAGCGCGATAAAGGATAGATGCGCGGATAGAAAGTGATCCAGGAGGATCTCCACCAACAAAGAAGTTTACTTATGCACCATGAAGACACTTTATGATGGGTGACAAAGTAATGAGTAAATTAATTCATTATTTCATTTAAAAAAAATTATGAAGTGGATAATGTTCTAAGTGAGTGGAAAATGACTCACCAAAATATTCACTTATTTTCCATTTGAGAAATTAGTTTTATGTGAGAATTGACCTCACAACTAATTTGCTATTTCTCATTAAGAGGTTGAGCTTTCTTGGCATGGATAAGATCCTTGAAGTTGGGTTTGCCATTTTTGCCTTGAGTAAGTTTTGAAGTCCTAGAATCATGGAGTTTGTCTTTCCTTAAAATGTCTTGAGATCCTACTATTGTGGATTGGGAAGTTATGGGGAAAAACTATATAAAATCATGATATGAGCCTTTGAAGGGAGAGGAGAAAGGATAGGAAACTTAGCCTTTGAAAGCCATAGTGCTTGGCTAATGCTCAGCCATGGAACTGGAATGTATGAAAGCTTAATTTGAAGATGAAATATAAAGGATCTGCCTTCCAATTGAAGCAGGTTCGGAGATGTAACCCCAGTGAGTTGGAGGGGTGAAATCCGTTACCAATTTGGTTGTCTTTCGCTTATGTGTTATGTGCTTCCTGATTATGTTTAATTCATGTTAATATGTGTATGCTCTAACATGCTCATTTGAACCTGTATAAGCCATAGTCGTTTTAAAAGATCTTAGTACCGTACACGTGATGGTTGGGTAGTACTCGACCCGTGATCGGATCAAGTGGTATCGGAGCAGGTGACTGCTTTGCAGGATGGGCAAAGGAACGAAGCACGCTGAAAGACTGCAAGAGTTGCAAGAGATAAACGAAAGCCTTCAAGCCGAAAATGAAGAATTGCGAAGATTATTGCTCAATAAGCAGGAGCTTCAAGAGATGCTACGAGCTAAAGAGGAGATATTGTCTAAATTGCAGAAAATTGAGATGACGGAGGTTGCATGTCAAACCGAGGTATGTGATGTCACTTCAAGTTCTGTTCTCTCTCAATATGAAACTAATGTTGGCATGAAAATCCTCACGAAGATGGGGTATAACGGAGGTGGACTTGGCATAAATGGCCAAGGAATCACCCAACCATTGGAGGTTGTACCAAGACAACCATTTGCAGGTTTGGGTTATCAACGGGAAGAAGGAGAATGCTCAGAGGTAGTTGAAACAAAATTCATCTCTTCATCACCTGATTCCAAGAAAGGAATCAAGCCACCTAGTTTCCATCAATTTAAGGACAAGCCAAGAAGGTATGACAATCATTCAGATTCTACTTTTGCACATAAGAGAAGTGATTGCTTTCATAGATCTGCTAACTATGGTGTAGTTAAGCATCATACAAGGAAAGAGTGGGTTAAGAAGACAGATTTGCCCACAAGAAGGGAGACCAAGAAGAATGAGAATGTTCTAAATCCTCCTATCATGAAGACACGGTGGAATGGGAAACGGTCTAATTTCTGCAATTTCTGCAAAATCAGTGGCCATTGGGAGAAGAAGTGCTGGAAGTTACACCCCGAAATTCGCCAAGAGTCAAGCAAACATATGGCGAAAGAGCTCGTGAAGAAAGCTCCATTCACCATTCAAAAAACACGCTTACAAGAAAGAAATGCTTGGTTCGAGTTGGGTAAGCAGTTCATGATGTTTCTGCAGGTTATGTTTATGATATTTTGCAAAATTTCGAGTTTTATGGGGGCAGGTATCCGTCTTTTGATGAAAAGTGCTCAAAATTTGTCTGACTCGGAATTAACAAATAATGACACCATCGCGAAGAGCTCGACAAGAGGAATCCGACGACGCTTGAATCGCGTCAAACAACCTCCGGATCGAAAAGTTATTGCAACCTGAAATTTTGTCAAATCAAGAGCAGGTGATGTCGGAAGTCTATCTGGGTCGAGAAATTTGCAACATTGTAGCCTGTGATCGATCGGAACGGGTGGAAAGGCACGAACCTCTCTTGAATTGGAGTGTTCGCTTGAGAAACGCTGGCAATGCTGTTAACCATCTATCTCAGACCATCAAGAAGGTGATCGGTGGATCAAATACCCTAGCAATTATTATTGCAGCAGCATCATCTTTCCACAACAACCCAATTCAATTCTGATCAGGTCAGCTAAATCTTTTGAGCTTTGGAAAGTAACGAGTCTGTAGATTACTTACCAGCTCCGTGAATCTATTCATGTATCATACTGCAGAAGTTCTTGAGTTATTATAAGCAAAATTAGATTACACTTATTATTAGCTCGACTCAGTGCCCTGTACCGACTGGCTAAATTACTGAGCGATATAATTTGTAATCTTTCGAACACTTTGAACTTCAAATGTCAGAAGCATTGAACCTCACCACGGCTAGATTATTCCATGTGGAATGAAATGAAATCGAAAGGACAAGTGCCGCTTTCTGGCCCTTCACAGGGCACCAGCGTTTGATAGCATTGAGATCAAGGCACCAGTAAGGATAACTTTATGTCCAGGACAATAAAATGTTGTGTATCTACCTCTGCATGAGAAGTTTCTCACTCAGCGTGGCTGCTGGAATGTGCGACAGTGATTAAGGATAGATGCGCCGCAAGTGTTTGATATGCAGATGCTAAGGTTTGGAATTGGTCGCTGCTCACAAAGGCGACATGCTACTGCAGGCTACCATGGTAAAAAGCATCGTCGAGCTAGGTCATACTTTGAAGGCAATTCATTTCCCACGATAAATTTGGGCCGGTGGGGAATTCATGGATTGGTTTTCCGTGATAGAAGTAAATTTCCGGATTTTGTGCCACAAAATCGGAATTCTGGATAATGAAAAGAAATGTGATCTCAGTATTTACGATGACTCCCTGGCAGAATGGATCTCCGAATTCGTTATCGGTGAGAGTGGTGTAAGCCGATTTTGTTAGTTTTCCTCCCATGATCGGCGCGCAGATTGGTTACAAAACTTTGTCGAAGTTGTTGGGATCTCCCGCAGATTCTGGGGGCCATTTCTGCCAAGTCATGTTGCCTTCGACATCTATTGGGAGACAGTGCTTGACTCTATCTTGGGGGTAGCTCTTTCGTCGTGTTAGCAGGAGCTATGGCCACGACATCGAAGTTGCGTCTGCGTATAACTGCAGATGCTATCCCAGGATTAGTTTTTGACAAACGATGCTGCCTATCTCTTCAATTGAAGCACACGAAATTGCCAAAAAGACCAGATTCATTGATGGAGCATTTAACATCATTATCCGTTGTTCAGTGGCAAGTTGCATCTATTGTTGTTGTGTCATGGTTTAAAGAGCTTCGTGGATCTATCCCTATGGAAAGAATGGACTTTGCAATTGATGCTGTGAAAACTCTTAGGCAACGGCTTTTAGATCTCCTGGCTTGCACTGATCCTGCACTGCCTAATCGAGATTCATCCTTTCCATATGCTGAACTTTCACGAACCTATGCAAAGATGAGAGCAGAGGTTGCTTCACTGATCCGAATTGCAGATGCCTCGGGTTCCTTTCAAAATGTGTTCGCTGCTGGAATTCCTCTAGCAGATGAGCTAGGTATAGATGCCGTGATTGATCTTGGCACAAAGCTTTCAGAGTCCAAGGATGCATTATCAGGAGATGGGAAGGAGAAAAAAACTCTTGAGAGTTTGGAGGCATCAAGGCAACGAGTTTTGGCCACTGCAGGTTATTTGAAAACTGTTCAGGGCAATTTGCATGTTAGCGTTTCGGCCCTCATGTCAGGTGCAGTTGTTTGGATGGTGGAATTGCCTGCTAGGTTAAATCCAGTTATTCAACCACTGATGGCTGCTCTGAAAAGGGAACAGGAAGAGGTGTTACAAAAAATGGCTGCAGACGCACTAGCAGAAATCATTGCACAGTGCGTTGGACGTAAACCTGGTCCAAATGATAAGCTAATCAAGAATGGTCGTTGGTCTTAGACATCCCTTGAAACATTGTCAAGGATCTTACTCCGTTGGGTGCGCTTGCGGGGTCGGTCCACAAGCAATAAAATTCCTCTATTTTTAGTTTTGGTGGGTGGCTTTACCCCCGCGGCGCGCATTATGTTTTTTGTTTGTTTGACGGTGCTATTGTGATGGCCTTTGACAGATGAGACTGATGGAGGAGATAACCCTGTCTGTTCTTTATGTCACCAACGCAAGCTGCTATTGACTTGACTTCTGTGGGCAGCTTGGCTCTGCATATACAACAAGGAATTAATTCTTCACGTAATATTCATCTATGTTGTGGGGGGTGAACTGCTTTCTATTGAAGCTACTGTTGGGAGATGGATCTCTGCTCAGTCTTTGTATCGTTGTTGGAAAGTCTTTGTATCGTTGTTGGAACGGAGAGACTTAGATGCTGCTTGAAACTTTTATATTTTCACATATTTCGCCCTTTTGTTGGTTTCGAGGAAGTTAGACTTGTAAAAAAGGAGGCCAGAAATCCTGGAGGAGAGCCTCTTGTTCTATGCTTTGTGGACTTTTCTAATCCAAATGGTGCGGCAACTGCAATGGAAGCCCTCCAAGGCACAGGAAAATTATAGATGGTTTTGCTGTGTTATTGAAACACTGAGAAAGCAGTGAATGAAAGGAGCGCTACCAGCAGAATGAGCAGACAAAGACACACACGGTGAGTTGGTATTGTTTAGGAGTTTGAGCCGTGCATGTTAAAAGGGGTTTTTTTTTGAACCATTTGTATATTGTTCCATTGAGCACATATTTGTCACATTACATTACTTGGTAATTTCCATGTAAGAGGCCATGGTTGGCATTAAAAAATTTTGCATGTAAATGGTTGAATGTCATGTAAAAGGCCAAAGTGGCCAACGATGAAAGAGACGATGTAAAATATGCTTATGAAGCATTGGAAAAGGCTTGTTTTTAGCCACTTTTATGTAAAGGAGGGTGAGAGTGAGAGGTTTATTTTTACGCATTAAGCGTTGTTGGCATCTTTGTAAGCAAATGGGATCAGGAAATTTTCCTAAAGCCATTGTGGCATGTAAACTTGACCAATGAACCCTTGGCAAGTGTTGTAAACAGGTATGATCAGCTACAGGTTGCAGCTTTATGCAGATGTGGACTTTTGCATTCCGATTCTGAAGGACTGAGGTGAAGGAATCTTGCAGGAATGTTCCTTTTTCAGACATTTGTGTTGCAGCTTTATGCAGATGTGGGCTTTTGCATTCCGATTCTGAAGGACTGAGGTGAAGGAATCTTGCAGGAATGTGCCTTTTCAGGCATTTGTGTTGCAACAGTTGCGAGTGTTGGCATTATCTTCCGATTCCGAAGAACGGTAGGTGAAGGAGTCATGATGGAATTTGCCTTTCATAGACATTTGCATACAGTTGAGTTGATTGAAGCTGATACTTTTGGAGACCAAAAGTTTTCTTTTCGGGGAGGTTTGATCCAGGAGGATCTCCACCAACAAAGAAGTTTACTTATGCACCATAAAGACACTTTATGATGGGTGACAAAGTAATGAGTAAATTAAATCATTATTTCATTTAAAAATTATGAAGTGGATAATGTTCTAAGTGAGTGGAAAATGACTCACCAAAATATTCACTTATTATTCATTTTGAGAAAATAGTTTTATGTGAGAATTGACCTCACAAACTAATTTTCTATTTCTCATTAAGAGGTTGAGCTTTCTTGGCATGGTTAAGATCCTTGAAGTTGGGTTTGCCATTTTTGCCTTGAGTAAGTTTTAAAGTCCTAGAATCATGGAGTTTGTCTTTCCTTAAAATGTCTTGAGATCCTACTATTGTGGATTGGGGAGTTATGGGGGAAAACTATATATACTCATGATGCGAGCCTTTGAAAGGGGAGGAGAAAGGATAGGAAACTTAGCCTTTGAAAGCCATAGTGCTTGGCTAATGCTCAGCCATGGAACTGGAATGTATGAAAGCTTAATTTGAAGATGAAATATAAAGGATCTGCCTTCCAATTGAAGCAGGTCCGGAGATGTAACCCCAGTGAGTTGGAGGGGTGAACTCCGTTACCAATTTGGTTGTCTTTCGCTTATCTGTTATGTGCTTCCTGATTATGTTTAATTCATGTTAATATGTGTATGTGAACTAACATGCTCATTTGAACCTGTATAAGCCATAGTCGTTTTAAAAGATCTTAGTACCGTACACGTGATGGTTGGGTAGTACTCGACCCGTGATCGGATCAGAAAGAGAAGGGGCAGTTTTAATCTCGACCGTTTGATCACATGTATGAACGGTGGAGATCTGATCTGGATAAGGGTAGGATCCAATGGAGTTGGGCCTACCGGGATGAATCTGGGCCGTTGGATCTTCAATATGGACGGTCAAGATCGATCTTTGGGGCTAATGAAATAATATATGAGGCGGAGAATAAGTCAATATGGGTCGTTGATCTGCAGAGATCAACGACAGAGATTCGCCTAATAGACATTATACAGCGGGGTTCATATAAAATTAATAAAGGTTGCGATCTTGAATCTGAACCGTCGGATCTTGATACATGGACGACCCAGATGCAATCAGAGGTTTGCGATCGGCGGGCAAAACAGAAAGGGTGCCGATGCGATTAGATGTGGATCGTTGATCTGGGGATCAGATCGACGACGGAGAATGTATCGGAGGAGGTCACAGGTGGGGGAAAGGGCTTTGGGATGGAACGATGTGGGCCGTTGGATCTTGATCTGGCGTGGGAGATCAACGGCTGAGGATCCATCGAGAGAGGCCAATCGGAGGGGGCAAATAAAATATCACAATGCACCCAATGGGAATCTCCGATGCGAGATTGCGCTGGCCGTTGATTGGTTCAAGATCAACGGTGGGGAAGGGCTCTAACCAATGAACTGGCGGGCTTAGTTTATAATATAAAAAACATTTTTTTATGAAATACAAAGGGAAAAACAGATCGGGAAGGGTTTATATAAAGTTTTAGCGCTCGATTGTGGGGCCTTTAGATATATGAAAAAGATAAAGGGACCAGGGTTTATATACAAAAGGGCCAATCGGCATCGGAACTTTTGTGAAACAAAAAGACATGCGCCCATCGCAAATGCCCCGATGCGATAAGCGCTTTTGGTCTTAGCACTTGGTTCCAGCACTAGGGTATATGGTGGGGAAGTGGTTTAGGGCTTAGCCCAAAGGGGCTTAGGCCTGTAATGCAAAAGGCCATTTTTTATGAATTTTCAAGACTTCTCAAAGGATTTTGAGGGTTTCAGATAAGGTAAAAAATGATTTTTTAACCTTATAAAGGGGTTTTATGAAGGGAAGAAGAGAATAAAGGAAAAATAGAGGAATTTTATGGGAGTAAAGGGGATAAAAATGAAGGGATTTCTGAGTGAAAAGGGGAGATAAAATGAGGAAAAAATGGATTTTTTGCAGCAGTCTTTTATTCAGGAAAACAACAGAATTTCAGAATCAAAAGGGAAACAACGGTGAAGATTAATCAAAGAATAAGATGTCTTCATAAGACTTCAAGAATTAACAATTTTGCAATAAAACTTGTTTCTTGAAGGCTTTAAAAATGATTTAACCACCATTTGATATGACAAATTTTATAAGTGGCTAACAAGATGCATTGAGCATTTTTCATATTCTCTATTTTTTTACAAAACTTTAGCATTTGTTTGTATTATCAATGCTTTAGACCTCTTATAGAGGCGAAATATATAACTACTTTTGTTCTCATAATAAAAACTATTTTTTTTTTCTTTAAAAAAACAAACCTTAAATAATAACATTTCCCATATCTAAATGAAAATTCTTAAATAATAACTTTTTTTCTTAACATTTAATGTAATGTAATTGAAAATAATAATTTGCTTATTATAATACTGAAGCAGTAACAATTGCACATAACTACATCAATACTTCTACTAAGACTTTAATTTTAATAAAATATTTAAAGATTTCTGCCAAACCTATAATGCATTTATTGTAATCTTACATACATCTTCGTAGTTTTTATGGTTCTGTTACATACATCTTGGTTTTTATGGTTATCCAGAACGGCTTTCCTCGGAGGTTGAGATCAAAACGAAAGTTGCATTTGATTCATTGTCCACGAGTACAAGTAAATAAATTCTCCAGAACCCAAAGGCTTCGTTTATCAACAATAAAAACAAACAAATATACTATTTTAAGAGCACAGCCTTATTCAACTCAACCCAACGATAGGCTTCATCTCTGTAGCCAATAGCTAACATCATCAGAGTACAATCGAGGAGAACCTTTAAAAACCAATACAACACCAATTTATAATCAATAACCAAATATACCATAAAAGTCCTGAATTTTTTTTAATTTGATTATGACAAGTGTTTTCCGCATACCACAAACCATTAATAAAAAGGATACCCTAATTTCAATTTGAAGTCGAGAGGAATCTCGTAGTCTAAAGAGGCAGCAAAATGGTTCAGAATTTGGCAATGATTTTCAAAAAATTTAGCAAAGATTTGTCTAGAATTTTGTTTATAGTGATTAAAATTTAGTATTTTGAGCACTTTAAGAGTTTTTGATAGTGCTGAATCCATTTCTACTATAAAAAATGGATTCCAAACACCCCAACTACTTGTTTTTTTGAATTTTAGTTTATTGGATTCCAACAATTTTCTGTGGACCAAGCTATTTCACTACCTAGGTAAACAACTTCGAGAAGATTTAGTTCATAATTCATACAATTTAAGAAGAAGTTGATATATATATATATATATAAACTATACATGTGAAAAATGTTAGATTTTAGTTCTGTAACTATAGGAAATTTTAATACTTAGCCATATAATATTTGAATATGAGAAATTTGAACAACAAAACATAATTAACTCAAAAACCGTGAACACAATCAATATGTTCATTGGAGTCCATTATTAAAAAACTATAAGAGAAATATACATAGATGAATATGTTCATTGGAGTCCATTATTAAAAAACTATAAGAGAAATATACATAGATGCATATATTAATATTGATAGCAGCACAGTAGCTGTAGCAAGGGTGCCATCAAAGTGGCTGTCATTTCTGGTTCTGTTCATGGAACTATGTACTCTGCACAGCACCCACACACAAATAGATTAGACGATTCAATGCACATTTTTATTGTAAAATTTTCTGGATTATCTATAGTATTGAAAAATATTGGTTGATGTTTAGAATTTCAATGGGGATTTATTTTCAAGACGAGATGGATTTTCATCAATGATCTCAAAAATAACCAAATGAATTCTCAAAATCCCCATTGAGATTCAAAAGATCGACCAATATTTTTTGAGATTCAAAAGATCGACCAATATTTTTAGATACTATAAATAATCTAGAGAATTTTACAATAAATAATAACGACAAAAACCTTAAAACCATAAAGCACACTTTTCTAATCTATGTACTGAAAATGTGTGTGAGGAGATGAAAGTGGAAGAAAGAAACGTACTCCCGCATTTCTTGCCAGCGTAGCGATTGGCAATTTTGCAGCGCTTAGGAATGGAAATGGCGACAGCAGGGTTGATTCCAGCCTGCTTCGCTATGGGAGAAAGGAACACTGCGCACATACAGGCGGGCATTGTAAGGACTTTCTTGACTTGGGTACAGCAGGCCGGAGGGACAGTTGCCTTAGCATTGTTGGCCGCTCCAATGCAGGGGCTCAGACTAAGAGCCACAGTGTTAATGGGAGTCTTTCCACATTCACCAGCGCCATAAGCAGTCTGTAATATGAATGAGCTCCACAGTACCATCAGTAACACCGCCATTGCCTTCATGTTCGCCATAGCCAAGGGACAATAAACTTCTGTTGCCTCTCTCTCAGTAACACCAATGATCACCACAAGTAAAGCTACAAGAAAAGAAACCCGCAGTTGCCTCTTTTTATACACGAGGGCTCTCTTCAATGGATGAAGAATCGAGATCTCCGTATGAACGCGAAGAAAATTGTGGAGGGTCTGAGAGTCTCATGGGCCCGCCGAAGAATCCGCGTTGTCCAATTTTCAACCGGCCCACGACCCATGTTATATAGTGGGGTTGTGGTACAACAGACTTCCTGCCGTGTCTTTCTAGTCTCTTCTTTTTCAGAAGAATTGTACATGTAGTGGAAACAACGCGGGATTGAAATAATTAGCATGCCACCCACAAAATGCAAGTGCCGATGCATGAACGACTGTTTTCTATGATTTGATTGTTCATCTAATGTGCAGGGATAATATATGAGAGCATGACGCATGAAGCGAGGGTAAGACACGGCACCATGAAGCCAAAGATGTGACACTTGTGGCCTACACAAAATTAAATCGATAAAATTATAAATGGTTCATTTACCATTATTGGTCACTGCTTAAAAAAAAAAAAAATGATATTTGACCTTGAATCATTTTCATAAACCATTCTAAACCATTAACACTTTTCTAAGATATACAATTCTAGAGATTCATTTTAATCATGTATTTGGTGCATATTAAAAGGGATCAGATTTTTTGAGATGTAAATTAGTTAGTATAAAATAAAATTGGATTTTTAGAGATTGGATTTTTTAGTGTTTAATGATTTGATAGAGACTTATAATAGTTTTCTTCATTTATATATATCATGTAAAATATTTAGTTGTTTAAATTGTATTTTTTAGTGTATAAATGGATTTAATGCCTTAAAACTCTCTTTTCACAAAATTAAAAATACATAGTGAGATTATTTGAATTTTTTTCACTGTAATAATTTTTTTTAAATTGTTTTATATACTAGCAATTGCACCACATGTTGCAAAGAAAAAGTCTTAAGCCTTATAACATATGAAATAGTAGCATAAAAGAAACATAAGATATGCTATGTGATATGAAAGAGTAGAATAAAAAAAATGATATGCTATGTGATTAAATTGAATATTTAAATTATAAATATGAATTATTTTATTTGAAAAGAAATTTTAGGTTTGGAGAATCATTTGGATAAAGAAATTGGTATTTTACAACTTAAGGTCAATATAGATAGTACATAGAGTATATTGCGTTAAGGAAACAACAAATTACGAATATAATGAAGATTATCTGTAATAATAATTGCTATCATTGTGAACTTTATCTACAATTCAAAAACTTTGAAATTCTAACTTTGAAAATTGTAGGCCATCCTATGTTGGAGCCTTGAAGGAAAGTGGATTAACCTAATAAAATGTTGATTGCTGAAACCGATCTCATTCAAGATGATGGAAAAGAGTGCTATGGATATGGATTGGGCCTGTTGTAGGTGAAAATTTGATTGTGAATAGAGGAATTGGACTATGTGAAGAGAGTTAAAGTCAACCATAGTTAAATCACCTTTGTGGATTCATAGTTTTAGCTTAAGGGTTGGCCTCTATTACAAAGAGAGTTGTTGCAACAGGGAGCCTATGGTTGCGTTGAATGTGCCTTTTCCATAATCAATTAGTAGATTCTTCCTAGAAATGTAAATGTCCATAACTTGTGACTATGCTGCATTAATGTTGTTTTGTCATGGATTTTATTACTTTCCAATTTATTCAATCTTATTTGTAAGTTTAAGTTTGCATTTGAAATTTATGTTTTTTTATGAGGATAATTATATTGCATAAGCTTGTATTCTAGTGACTGCATATATTCATTTGTTAATAGTGTAGATATCAAAACAAGATTTCAGAAATCTAAGTAACAAATTTGGATTATAAATTGGTGGTTTCAAGAAGGGTATTGGGTAGATAACCATAATGCCTCAACTTGACTTTGCATTAATTTCTCTAAACACTTAATGTTGACAATATACACAATTTGATAAATATCAAGATGATATACAAACGATCTTGCAAGATGGAGATTACTAATGCTCGATTTTATTACCAAAACTAAAAAGAATGAAAAATTGGATGAAATAATACATTAGAGATTCAACTTTATCTAGAATTCCATTTCAAAATTACATGATGTCGAGTATCAAGAAATTTTCAAATCGTAAGTAGATATCATATGGAAGAAGAGCATAGATGTGATATGATACATAATTCAAACCAATTATTGAAATTTAACATAACAACAATGAAATAATATTTCAACATCTTTTAAATATATGAACATACAAGGCAGAAAAACATGTGAACCCTAATTTGTTAAAATATGACAACTAATTGTAATTAAATGGAATTGACTAGACAGTCAGTTTTAACTGAAGAGGTAGTTATGTAACGAAGTATCTCATGTTAAATTGGGGTGGCCTGAGAGGCTTGTAACTGAGGAGAATCATTCTTGATTAATATATTTTCCAATCCCTTGCCCTGTGGAGGTTTCTTTCATACCCTGTCAAGGTTTTACCACATAAATATTTGTGCATTTACCCATGTGTGATTGATTTGGTTTCCATTCAGTTTATTCTTTTATGTTTCTTTCTTTTTTAATGTTGTGTAATGTTCTCGGAAGTCTAATAAGTGGTATCAGAGCCGATAATGATTAAAAGGGTTTAGTCGTATTTGAAGTCCGCCAAAAATCCACTACCTAGAAAGGAAGAGTTTTGTCTCTGCGGAAGGAAATGGTAGTGAATTTAGAGAAGAAATTGTGGTTTCCAGAAAAAAAATTGAAGTCACCAATAGAGGTTGCGAGAACTAGAGCGGAGGTCAAGGGTGTAAGGATCATCTTTATTTCCATACTTGAGGGTCTGTAAGAGCCTGAGTCGACGCCGAGTTCATTGGCGTGCACTATCCGCCGTCACTAAAGAAAGAAAGTAGTTGCCCCTTTTTCAAGTGAATTAGAGCCACCAAAAAGGAAACCTTTTTGTCGCTGCTGAAAACACAGAAGAGGTCCATTGCTACCACCGGAGAAAAAAAACCAATCGCACTTGGTCTAATCCATTGCTGCTGAAAAAGTCGTGAACACTAAAAAAGTCATGAGCACTGCCGCCTTCGTTGTTGATGTGATACATCGTTGTTGGAAATATTACCGGATATATTGTCGGTACTGCAAGCAGAGGTTTGTAATAATCCTAAATTAGCATGTAGCTAATAGGAATATTAATTTTTGCTTTTTCCATTTAGATAGATGAATAAGTGGGTAGGGAGACCCATAAATCTCTTTAATAGGAATAAAACCCCTCTTAATATGAAAAGGGATCATCTTAACAGCTGGATAAAGCACCCTCATGTGTGAACAGGGGCTACTGCATGTGGACAATGTCAAGTTTTACCAAATCAATAACACTGGTATGGAGGGAGTGGATCACCAATGGGAGACAACACAGTGTGAATGGGAGAAAGTATCCATGATAGTAGTGACTTTAATGAGTGGGACCCAAGGTGAGAAAGCTCACATTGTTTATAAGGAGGGCAAGGCAGCCATAGATGGTTATGTTGTTAATTATTGATTTTTTGGTATGTATGACTTCTTGCACTCTCGAGCTGTTTAGCTGAGATTGTTGTGATGTTTAGCATAGGGTGTTCTCAAGCGAGGATCCCACCTCTTTCTTAAAGGAGCCTCTAGGGAGAGTATTGCACTACATTTCTGAATTTCGGCATTCTGGCCAAGCTTCAGTCTTCAGCTATAGCGTAGTGTCTATTCAAAGTTGTGTTGTGTTGCAGGGTGTTGCAGTGGAGGATGTAGTATTCCCATTGGGAGATTAGAAGAGGAGGTTCTTGAGATTTCTTTCATATCTAGGCACCAGGCCAGCCTATTTCCATAATCTACAGCGCAGATTCCCTCTTTGACTGCATTATTCTAGTGAACATCTGCAGTGGAGGTTTCAATGCTTGATTTGGAGGGTGAGATATTCAGTGTTGGGATCAACCTTTCACTTAAAGGATATATTGAGGAGATCTATTCATTTCTACATAATTTTAGCCATATCCATACAGTTATTTAGTTGTCGCTGCAATTCAGCCCTAGGGCTGCATTTTGACATTTTTTTGTTTTGGGTATTTCCGGAAACCCTTTCTGGGTTGTCTAGGAAAATTATTTGGGAGCCTAGATCTTCACTCCTGGCATTGTTTGAGCTATATAAAAACAGATCCATATTGTTGTATCTTGCTGTAATAGTTTATGCCCTAAAACTGCGCTGTCATGGCTCATGGAATTTGTATAGCAGTGTATTTTTCATGTATTGACATATTTTCTTAGAAGAGGCATGTTTTGTATTACTTGAGTGACTTGATCCTCAAAATATTATGCCTATTATCTGATAATATGTTTAATAAGATGGTTGTAAATTTGTCTCATGTAATGGTGTATTGATTTATTCACGAGTATTTCCTTGTTTATGCACTATATTCCTTCTTTTCCCATTTGGGAATATTACAGTGGTATCACAGCATAATCTTGGCTTAGCCTGTGGATCTCAACCATTATGCTATCAGGAGAATAATAAGAAGAATAAAGAGATCAATATGGTGGAAGGAATGAGTTTTATCTCATCTCTTTTCATATCTATGAGGGACCTCACCAAGGAGGTCAAGCAAAGAAGAATGGAGAGAAAAAATGAGACCTCATTAGGGTTTCAAGATGAGGAAGGTCCATGCACTTCCTACTAGCAGAAAAGAAAACCGGTATTGCAAAGCTCCAAAGCAATACACTATGTCTACTTTCTTTGAATAGGAAGGTGAAAGACATGGAGATGGAGGAAACTTAGAACATGAGATTCTAAGTGAGTATATTTCAGAATACAGATCTCAATCAAGAGCTTTCATGGAAAATCTAACACTCTCACAGTTTATTCAGCTCAAAGAAGAGAGAAGACCTTGCAGCAACAGGAGGAGAAAGTACAATAGATTTCTATTGCCTACATTTTATGGGTCATCCACATGCACACAACAAGGTATTGGGGAATGGAGTTGGATGCATTCTTCCTGCTACATCCAGTAGTAGAAAGAGAAGTTGTTGAGATTGCAGCGCTACACCTTGAGGGTGGAGCAAACATTTGGTGGTTCAGCCATTTGAGTCATGCAAGAGTGACTGCATATGTGGATTTTACTCAAAGGTTGATCAAGGAGTTTGAAATAAGAAAGCCAGAAGGAGAACAACTTCCACAACCACTTGTTGCAGGATCACTTGCACCAGGAGAAAGAACACTTGCAACCTTGCAAAGTGGTTTTGAACTCTTGACATTTAGAGTCAAATGCACTATTCTGGAGATGCATGAGGAGGAGGAGACTTATACCAGCGCCGATGCATCCATAGAGGAGCAACCATCATCATCAGTAGTTGGGGAAGTCATCACACCGGAGGCAGGAACACTTATGGTAGTACAAGATGTTCCTAAGCTTTACCAAGGTATGCACATATTTCCACTTCCTATTATTTCAACACATCATATGGAGGATTGTGGGAACATGCCATCAAGTAAGATACATGACCTAGGGTCAAAGCACATTTCTGATTTGAAGCAACAGATGTTGGAACAGGGTCTCCTACAAGCTACGAAACTGGTCCATTTTGAATACTTTTGATTAGATTTAGTCTAGCACAGGGGTTTTGGGGTGGGTCAAAGCCCCTAAAGCATTTCAATGGGTAAAAGGGTAAACCAGGGGTCCGAAAACCACGGTTTGCAGACCATAGGAAAGTATAGGCTAGATTATTATAAATAGAGGAACATTTTGTATTATAAGGTAAGAAAAAAGGAAGAGCTATTGATTTGAATTGTGGTTTAAGTTATCTGTTTGGGTTTTTGGGGAAACGATTCCTGCTGGCTGTGTGCGCGGAGATCCAAGTCCAGCTGTGTGTGGACTATACTGCTGTGTGCACAGGATGGGAAGGGAATTGTAAGAAGGAATTGATGAATTGATGAATAAGAAAGATTGATAGAGAATTGAATCTGTGAGTAATCTTTCTGTGAATCATTGTTAATTACTGTATTGTGCGTTTTCTGTATTTAAGCTATGAAGATCTGTGTAAGTGTCTTTTCTATATCTTGATTTGTTCTGTTATGTTTATGCAATACTGTGCTACTGTCATAAAAGCATATAATTGTAAATCTAGCGCACATGGATGCGAATAGAGACCTAATTGACCCTACCCAGAACAAGGTAATCTGGGTATCACAGGGCCTAGCATAGCTCTACTCGCCTTACCTATCCTTTCTCAGGTTGTGGAAACTTGGTTCTAGACCCACCCATACTACTTTGGGTGAGAATTTGACCTGTGCAAGTAGGTCATTTCTAAAAGGGCTAGTAGTATAGGCGTTTGTTGGCAAACCTTGAGCTCCAAACCTGGGTCAGGACCCCTCGAGTCAACAAATGGTTCCGTTTCCAAGACCCA
Source organism: Pinus albicaulis (assembly GCA_034641835.2). Lineage (NCBI taxonomy): Eukaryota > Viridiplantae > Streptophyta > Pinopsida > Pinales > Pinaceae > Pinus > Pinus albicaulis. The sequence continues at coordinate 1,982,548,405 of CM076578.1, forward strand.
AAGAATCTTGAGAAAGGGATTGGGTAATGACAAGAGAATATTGGAAGCCTGAAAGAAAGGAAATTGAAGATTGGTTCAAAAAGCAGATCTAGTAATTTGCGATAAAAGAAAATCGCAGTGAAAAGTTAACGACGGAAAGGTGGAAAAATAGGTACATTCTTACAAAAAGCTACGAAATATTCTTTGTGACATTTTCGATCGAGCTTCAAGAGGGGCTGGCTAGACTTGTAGAGTTCCAGAAGTGCTGGAAGGAAGAACGAGTCACTCAGTGGACCCCAGAGCTGATCTAGCAGGTGGAGAGAACTGATAATACTATCACACGCACGGTAGATCACTGGGTTGACAGTGTGCAAGGAGGATTTGTGACAGGATTTTCCATTGATCATTTTGTGTCATACTCTGAGGTTGAACGACGATTCTTTAAAGGGTTCCGGGGAAAATTTCTGAGGATATTACCATTGTTGATTAAGATATTACTGTGTAAAAAGAGAATTCTGTGTAAGAATGAATGACCTCAGATCTAGACAGGAGCGTGATGCATAGTGGTAAATACTATCAGACCAACCTTGATGGGGGGAGATCTGCCTACAATCTATTGCAAGAACCAATTATGTAGGATCCCCCGACCACATTGCCATCCAAACCGCACAAAGGTAAGAACTCGCCCATACCGCCATCCCCACTGAATAGCGATATGGCTGCGCACCTGAAACTACCTACCTTCAGGGGGGTAGAGGATGAGGATATGGACCAATTTTGGTTTGTCACAAACTCCGTCTGGACTGCGTAGAATGTAGAAAACGATACAGTGAAGAGGGCGCAACTGTCCCTAGCATTCGAGGACAGAGCACTAGACTGGTACATGAGATATATTGCCCAGAATGGGAGTGCATCTATTCAAGATATCAAAGACGCTCTAAAGCAACAGTTCTGAAAGCCAAAATTATACTCTCAGCTGGTAGCAGAAGTAAATAAATTCAAACAAGGTGCATTTGAGTCGGTGTGGGAGGCTGATCAGCGATTAAAGAGAGAAATTGGGGAAGGAGGATTCGAGTATGACGATAGACAACATACGGAATGGTTCATCGCTATGTTTTTACCTCACCTGCGCATGCCAATGAGTCACCAAACCTTTGAATTGCAGGAAAAAGCTGTGGAAGTTGCTATGAAACTAGAAGCTGCACCTAGAGAGGATACGTCGGTAGGGGTACAAAAAATTCAGGAACAGCTTGGGGCTATGCATTTGGAAATTCAGAACCAGTGAAAGGAGCGAGGAAAGGATGGCCGCATAGAGACGATGTCGAGTATCTGGCTATACGAAGGATCAGTGCTCTCCATTGTCAGATTACATGTAGGTGGGAGGACCTAGTCCGGTACACCTAAGAGCAATTGGGGAACCCATCCTATCACGACCAGGCTCAAGCGGATCTGCGCTGTGGTGCGATGACTGTCGTGAAGCAGGATTGTATGATATGAACCATTGCCCTTGGTTAGGTGCGTATGTCCCAGATCTGAAGCAACAATGGTGCAGGTTCTACTGGTCGGTGGGACACGATCAATAGAACTATCGTAATTATGACTTGATGATAGATCGTGGGAAATTTTATAGGGTACAATCAGACCTTGCATCAACAAGAACACATGTGCACTTCGGAGGATCCCCAGCCAGGGGCAGAGGAGGTTGAGGAGGAAGCGTAGGACGAGGACGTAGGAAGCTAATCTGTTATAACTACGGAGAAGTAGGACACTTTTCCAGAGAATTCCCAAATCCTACCAGGGCATCGTGCAAATATTGTATACAGCTGGACCATGTGGTTGAGGATTGCCCAATTTTAATAGCAAAGATGCAGGAAAAACAACCCACTCCTACGCAGAATGTCCAAAGAGTTAAAACCGAGCTAAGGAATATAGACCCAAGTGTAAAAGTCGTGACACGCAGTGGGATAGTCACCCAAGGAGCCAAGGAAGTGCTTGCCAAGGATCCTATGACCTCTTCGGATGGATTGGACATCAAAGGGCAAGAAACACTAGTAGCTCTTGCATAGCCGCCGACACACCTCAAGATGGAGGAAGGGGTGGAGTCCTTTTTGAAGGCATGTCTAAAGCTGCTACGTAACCCACAGGCTATGGAAAACCTTCAAATATTACTGAATAGCTGTGCAGACTGGCCCAATACAATTTTGTGGACCAAGGATGTACACAAGCTATACAACTATAAAAAATGCACCAGAAGAGAAATGCGGTTGACTACGCAGATTGGTGAGTACAAGATGGATCAAGTTATTCTCGATCTTGGGTGAGATGTGAATGTATTACCAAAACAAACATGGCAACGAATGGGAAAGCCTAAATTGGAATGGTCCACCATCTAGTTGTGCATGGAAAATAAATAGAAGATCATCCCTCTAGGACGGTTGCCAAAAATCATGGTAGATATCGCAGGAGTAAAATTCCTAGCTGAATTTGAAGTCATAGAAATTGTGGAGGATGTAGATCCTTATCTTGCGCTCCTAGGATTGGATTAGGCTATAGATATGGGGGGTGTCATCAATCTCAAAAAGCGCAACATGGTATTTGAAAATAAAGGTACATGCATAATAGTTCTGCTAGATCCCGTAGAAGATCTGTGGTATACAGAGCCAGCACGCAACGAGGAAGAAATAGATCACATCTATAAATTGACTACGCAGGATGAAGACTGGATTAACGTTACGGCGGAAGGAGTACTCTGTTGGGAAAATGACAGTGAATTCTTTTTCAACTTTGATGAGGAACTAGAGAATTGGCAAGGCTGTCTGGATGAGGTTTCGGCGCTACGATGTCTTCGGGTCACCAGGAACTTCCACTGCATCTCCACCGAGGTAAGAGACCTACCCTACCTTACGGACGGGGTTGAACTTAAGGAGTTTTTACGTGCATTCAAAGTTGAAGTTCCCTAGGAATGCAAGCTAGGGGCACTGCCGCTAGCCCTATGCGGAGCACCTACACGTTGGTGGGATATGCATGGTCTAGTATTCCGTACTTGGGAGGAGTGTCAGAGTGGGATGCTCCTGCGCTTGAGGACCCCAGCTGACAGACGGGTCCCGGGGTCAGAGGACCCATGCAAATACTTGCTGACATGCGAAACTCAAGGGTGCGATAGGACCCTGCCCGAACAGGCTCACCTATTTACCTATGACCTAGGCTTGTGTTCGACTACAGAGTTGCACCAACTCATGCACAATTGGGAGAATTTGCGAACATTTTAGGTGACAGATGGCACGAGGACGATTGATGCAGCCATGCCATATAGGGACATCTCGACGAAGGGAAAAATGCACCTACCGAGAAGTATGATGGCCAAATTGATGGACGGGTACCTGAACTGTGTTATGAAACACCTGGCGTCAGCCTTACTTCGGGATACACGAACAGCACGCAGGTGTCATCCGGGGTCTAACGATCCATGGGAGAGTCCTCAGGTATGAATAACAACCATTAGACCACCCCACGTTGATAGGAAAGGAACCTTACAGTTACGCAAAATGGGTGGCAGGTCATCAATGCGGCAATTTATGGTAAGTTTGTTCCAGACGGTCGATGGTAAGTTTCACGTACGAATTACTCCGCCATTAGATATCTTCGAACAATGTGCCATTAACAGGATGACTTCGCAACATGCTACATATTGTCTCTACACCATACCCCTGTTATCCGACTACTGGATTATTGGGATCATTGAAGTTTGCTGGGATGCCTGTCCTTTTGTTGCTATGGCGGTCCTTAACCTGCAGAATGCTTTGGTCCCTATCCGTCCAGCACCTGCAGACATCATATTGGGAGGGCTTTGGGATTTCAAGATTGATCAAATGATTGGTCACTGGCCACCTATAGAGGGAATTGACTCTGAACCCCGCACGGAGAGGCACCATAGTTGTGCGACAGGAGTTCCTGACCTTTGCACCCCAGGGATGACCATGGGACCTAACCGGATGGCCTCGGATGATATAACAGAGGAGGATACGCTATTATCAAGGTCCCCCACCAACAGTGTCACAGTAAGGTCACGACTAGTCCTGCGCAAGGAAGGAACGATGAAATATAGGGATATGTTGCGACTTCTCCGCAGGCCTAGATTGTTGACCAACGAAAGCCATATTTCTTCGCTCCCCGTCACTGTCCTAGTTAGCGATCATGCTCCAACAGCTACGGACATACAAATAGATTTGGTGCAGCTATGCCACGAGGCACTACAAGGATTATACACCACTGTGTTGCAATAAGCCCATCACCGTGACCAGACTTCACGACAGCAGTGTGAAATACCTCCGGATGTTTGGGCACAATGGGTTGCATTGGTCACAGAAGCAACAAATATTATTCAGGAGCAGTTTACTCAAGGCACGCAGTTGGTCAAAACAGCTACGCAGCTCTGGAAAATGGTCTGGTACCATCCTATGCTTCAGCGTATCCAGGTAGACTTACGGCAGGTAGAAGCTGCTTTCGATCAGGTCAGAGCCCCTTGTCCTCCAGCGTCCACGTGCAACGTCTAGACGTCATGAACACGATTGCGAATCTCTGCCATGCCAAGCATGTCGTCGGGAAACGATGGGAACCATGGGGCGATACCGCCCTCCAGATCTCCCAGGATGCTCATACTGCCATCGCGCACCTCCATCGGATGTTAGAACAGGTTACCACGGCTCCGGACGGTCCTGCCTCCCTGACGCTTGTCAACATTGCATAGTGCACTGCTGCCCAAAGTCAGGAAGTGATCCCTTCATTCTTCTGTGTGCTAGATACCTTGCGTGCATAGATCGAAGCCGCACCACCACAGTGACTTGGGACGAGTCACAAGATTGTGTTGGGGGATTGTTGGAACAAGGTCTCCTACAAGCTACAAAACTGGTCCATTTTGAATACTATTGATTAGATTTAGTCTAGTGTAGGGGTTTTGGGGTGGGTCCAAGCCCTAAAAGCATTGTAATGGGTAAAAGGGTAAACCAGGGGTCCGAAAACCATGGTTTGCGGACCATAGGAAAGTCTAGGCTAGATTATTATAAATAGAGGAACATTTTGTATTGTAAGGTAAGAAAAAAGGAAGAGATATTGATGCAAATTGTGGTTTAAGTTATCTATTTTGGTTTTTGGGGAAAGGACTCCTGTTGGCTGTGTGCGCGGAGATCCAAGTCCAGCTGTGTGTGGACCCTGCTGCTGTGTGCGCAGGCTGGGAAGGGAATTGTAAGAAGGAATTGATGAATTGATGAATAAAAAAGGTTGTTAGAGAACTGAATCTATGAGTACTATTTGTGTGAATCATTGGTAGTTATTGCATTATGCATTTTCTGTATTTAAGCTGTGAAGATTTGTGTAAGTGTGTTTTCTATATTTGGATATGTTCTGTTCTATTTATGCAATGCTGTGTTACTGTCATAAAAGAATATAATTATAGATCTAGTGCATGTGGATGTGAATAGAGACCTACTTGACCCTATGATGAACGAGGTAATCTGGGTATCACAGGGCCTAGCGGAGCTCTGCTTGCCTTACCTATCCTTTCTCAGGGTGCGAAAACCTGGTTCCAACACCCACCCATACTACTTCGAATGAGACTTTGACCTGCGCAAGTAGGTCATTGCCGAAAGGGCCAGTAGTATAGGGGTTTGTCAGCAAACCTTGAGCTTCGAACCTAGGTCAGGGCCCCTCGAGCCAACAACATACTATCAATGTGCAGAGGACCCTTGATTTGTTCAAGGAGAATATATACAGTCATCCTAGTTGTTCATTATTGAGATGCACACAACTCTTGGGGATGGAGTGTATATTTTTGGAGGATAGGATGAGTATTGTCCTAAGCATTCCAATGAAAAAATATATGTTCAAAATTGAGCATGATCATGAGATAACATATCCACCATTGTGGAGATCAGCAGCGTTGGCATTGAGTAGCAGTGATGAGTTTGGGGCCCAACCATTATTGGAGCATTCCAATGACCATTCTACATGTGTAGCAAGGGAGAGGTAGATGGTTGATGAGATACATCTTATCCCCCATTATTATGATGGATCTTTTTTGATGAGCACTTCACTGCTCGATGAGAAGATTTTACCCTCGGTATATTTGGATCCTTATGGGGTCAATTTGGTCATTGATGAGTGGTCTTCATATGGAGATCTCCAGGAGGCTACACTTAAACATCCCATGAAGTGTAGAGATATTGATTTTATTTTGGATGGTGGTATTCATCATTGGAGGAATACCCATTGGGAGCATGGCATTAGACACTCTGTAATATTCCAAATCTAGAATTTCTACAACAATGAGAATACCCTAAGGTATTCGAGAGTTGAAGAATCAGAAATATGCCTTATAACAGATTTTCGTTGACATATCCCTCAATTAAATGATTATTCAACAACTTATAACTCACTTTGGACTCAAAAGGGTGGGGAAAAGAGGTGAGTTTTGCCCTAAAATGAGTGTATTCAGGTATATGTGTAAAAATAAGGTGGGATGATAGTTGGATCTGATATATTAGGTCATGAGGGACCTATTATTCGAATTTCAGCTCAAACAAATAATTCTAGCTAGGTTAAACAGTTCCTCCTTCCCCAACTAGGCTTAAAGACCCTGATTTCCCATGGCTTTGATTATGCTGAAATTTTATGAAGCATGGATAGCGTAACTTCTGAGGGTTTTAACTGAAATAATGCTGGAAAATCAGTATGGAAACTTAGAATATTACTCAAATTATTTACATTAGGAAAAACAGAGATTTACATAAAGAAAGGCCTCAAAATGAGGTGCTGCAACCATGGAATGAGACTGAAAAAGCTAAACAACATAATTTACAGAGGAATGAAGTAATGTTTCATTATATTTTTGATATAAAATAGATATGAATACAAAATCATAGATCAGAATGGGATCTATAAGCAAAATCAGCTTTTTAGTACATTCCCCTTGGGGATCTCAGCAGAAAAGGAACAAAAATGAATAGATCTGAGATCTACACCCTAGATCTGTAGTAATATTTAGAAATTTTTGAAGAATATGATACACATAAGATAATATCTGAAATGGAACATAGATTGGTTGGCAAATCTATGGATCACCACAGTGAAGGGAAGGATCCCCTTTCACCAGAGATCTATCCTCCAACTGATGCAAAACCCACACTGCAACTCTACCTGCAAAAAGGGCAAAGTTTCTTCAAGGGAATGTGCTGATTAAGTGGAGAACCTTTTGTCTTGATGACAAGATATGGATTTGAAGCACAAACAGGATAGGCACTCTTCCAGGAGGTTAAAAGACACACTACTTGAGAAGAGGCTCCCAACACAAGCTAGATCTTTGCAGATCTAGAATCCCACTTGCTGCAGCTCACTAAAAAAAGTAAATCCTGACTGGATTTATGCTGCCTAAGAGAGATGGAGCTTGGCCTCAAATCCTGATAGTAGACAAGGCAAGAAAACCTCCTCCAAGAACTGCTCAATGGAAGGAGAGAGGGGATTCCTAAACAGGAAACCCTCTTGTGCTATGCAACACAATGCTCAGGCTAAAAAACCTATAGAATTTGAATTATTCTAAGCAGACTATTTTCTGAATGTCTTCAACCACCCTTTCCTTGAGCCTTCTATTTCCTTTTATAAGATGAGGATGTGCAAAACCCTAAACCACTTACAAAAATTTAGCTCCTTTCACATGAAGCCCTTCCATCTAAAACTGCTCTGAGTCTCTAGATGGTTTAATGAATCTAGACAAAACTGAGATTTGGTCCTATTGACCCAGTCAAATGTCTCAATCCTATTTCACACACAAGTGGATTTTATTACAAGGCCCAGATTTATCCCTTTTCATATTGGGCATGTATTTATTCTTTGATTTAAGGAGTTTTCCATGCCCTCTTCACATTTTATTCATCAAATAATAAAAAAGAAATAAAATGAAATATTCCTATTAGCTTGGGCTAATTAGGAATATTACAATCCTCCCTTCCAAGATTGTTGCTTGTCCTCAAGAAACTGCAAGGTGAGTGCTGCCAAAAACTCCAAAGGAACTGTCTCCTCCCCGGAATGAACCATATAGCTATCATCATGAAGAATTGGGAGATACAAAGGAAGAATTACAAGTTGTCCATTGGTTTTCTCATGGCATGAGAGATTGTAAATATAGGGTACTTCAACCCCTTTAAGAGCCTTTAGTCTCCATGCTATCATCCAAATAAGAGGAGCCATTCTTGATAGCTCATAGAAACAATCATTAATCCCCATCTTGTGCATTGAATAGGGGCTATAAGGCTGGAAATTAGAGAGAAGTATACTCAACTCACGCTGTCCCTCTTCCCATTGTTGATGGATGTGGAGCTATCGATCCTAGGTTGGAAAAATGTAGTTCTCATGAAGCCAAGAGGAGATTGAACCTTCATGATTCTCTTCATGGATTCTAGTGAGCCTTCTTGCCCAACCTCCTATGCATATAGTGAACAAATTATTCTTACCATAGGTGCTCCAACAGAAATATGGACTAAGTGTCATTGGATGGTGACCCAAGTCCCTCCTTTGAGACCAGATTTTTCCATCCTCTAACTGCCTCAAATCATGATACAATAAGTGGCCATCCCACCACCTTTTTTCTGCCATAAGCTTCTTCAAAGCCTAGAAATAATGGATGATAATAGGTGTTGGTTGAGCATGATTCAAGCAACACATGTCTTGCTCCAAGTTCTCCCTTGTGAGAGATCCCTTCTCATGACATAAGCCCAATACATGACCCTTTGCATAAGAAAACACAATATATAATGCAGCAGCCATATAAGGTTCTATCCTCTTCTTGGAATACAAATGAATTTGGGAGATTGCATTCCCAATGGACACATTCACCCATTGTACCTTTCCTCCTCTCATGTTCACAATAAAGATTGGAGCATCATTAACATCATGATATAAACATGCTTTCTTATGCCATCCCATGAGAAAGTTACATCTTCTCCCAACCCAAATTACATACATGATTATGATATTCATTCTAAATAGAAATACATGTACATACATCATGGATACAAGTAGATGTATGGACATGGAATTCATCATGGGGTGTCCATACTCTCTCCTCATCAGCCAAAACAAACATGCCTTCTTCTTATGCATTCTTTTCTTGAAGTACAAGGCACGAGACAAGAATTTCAAAAACCTTGGGTGGTACCCAAACTCACCCAATAGGAACCAGCGCATGTGATCTCCTCCCTGCTTTAGATCTAGATATGGTAAGTGGTTTGCATGCCACTTCCTTGCTGCCCTTATCATTTCACCATGGCTGAAAGTGAAATGTATATTTGGTGCCTTAGGAAATCACCCATTATGTTGTAACACTTCCCTTAGCCCATCAAGGGAGTGGCCATTTTTGAAAATAATCTTGGCCCATAGTTGGCCATGAAGCTTGTAAGTTACAACACTCCCTTTGGGAGTTATGGCATGCAAATGTAAAGTAAGAGAATACATGCAATCATGAAATAAGATGTGATTTACATAAGAATGATTCTTACCCAAAGTCTCCAATGTTGTGTTGGCTTCCCTCTTATAAAGAGATGACATTGATGCACAAGGTTGAGGGAACACTTTGCTCTTTTGCTCATCATGGGAAATCCTTGGTGGAATTCCTTCAAGTAAGGAGACATCAAGGCATAGATCATGAAAGGATGTATGGACTAATGTGTCCTTGATTTTCTTGAATAGATCATTTTTCCTTCTTTTTGCATTATTATGCTGAAATAAAGAAGGACAATGTTTCTTACCATGTGAAGCTTGCCCTCCTCTTTGCCTTCTACAATCTTCAGGGTCTCATCCTTTGATAGTGATGACACATGTTGCCCATGGATGGTTCCATAATCTTCATATAATGAGACCTCCTTAATGAGAGATGACTGAATACATGAGTGGAGAATACCCTCCATGCTTCCATTGCGCAATCCAATCACCTTCCTATGTGTTTCAAGTTTCTGCAATGGATAGGAATGAGGTTGGCCCTGTTCCCCATCTCTTATTTGTGTCCTCATGATTTTACACCTTCTGCATTTCAAGGGCTTTTAAAATGCAATCCCTTTGAGATATTCAAGAAAATACCTCTCATCTATGTCCTTCCAAAACCATTGAGGTTTTGGATCTTCTGTTGGTAGAAGTTTCTCTTTGAGCTGGGGAGTGCTCATTGAGAAAGAGGCATCTAGAAAGGAGAAAGGGTTTCTCACTTCAAGATGTCTACCATTCATCATTTCTTCCTCCATTGCTTCATGAATGAAGCTGCAATTTGAATTCCCCCATGAGGAATGGTCCCTCCTTTCTTCCTTACTGATCTTGCACAGTGCATTACAACTTTTTTGCTCTAAATCAGCAGCATACAGAAATGTAGATCTCTTCATACAATGTGCTGAAATGACAACAGGTGAATTTTTAATCACACCTTGGTGAGATGTAGAAGCAAGAGCTTCTTCTGCAACTGTGTAGTCTTCCTTCATTACTAAACATGAAGGCTACTCCTCCAAGGTTGTGCTAGTGCTGGTACAAGTCTCCACCCTTTCAATCTTCTTGAGATCTTCTTCAATACCCTTCATGGTCTGGAAAAGGAGCAGGGAGATCTCCTCTTCTGTCATTCTTCCAAGTGGTGGAGCCATGCTCTTGTTTTTTTTGTATAATTCATCTTCTTTGTGAGGGTAGGAAGTGCATGGGTCTTCCTCTCCTTCTTGAAACCTTATGTAGGTCTCATTGCAACTTTCTTCTCCTTGAAACCCCCTAGGAGTTTCATCTCCTTCTTCTTTCTCCTTTGTCTGTCTACCCTCTTTGAAGAGGCTCTTCATGGATCTGGAACATGATGAGGTAAAATACATATACTTCAGCATTCTGACCTTGCTCCTTGCTTTACAACACTTCGGCTTGAAGCCACAGGCTGAGCCAAAGATCTTGCTCTCATACCATTGTAATATTCCAAATCTGGAATTTCTACAACAATGAGAATACCCTAAGGTATTACAGAGTTGGAGTAGCAGAAATATTCCTTATAACAGATGTTCAATGAAATATCCCTCAATTAAATGATTACACATCAACTTATAACTCACTTTGGACTTAAAAGGGTGGGGAAAAGAGGTGATTTTGGCCCTACAATCAGTGTATTCAGGTATCTGCATGCAATTAAGGTGGGATGATGGTTGTATCTAATATATTAGGTCACGAGGGACCTATTATATGAATTTAAGCTCAAAAAAATAATTATATCTAGGTTAAACAGTTCCTCCTTCCCCAACTAGGCTTAAAAACCTTGATTTCCCATGGCTTAGATTATGCAGAAATTTGCTGAAGCATGGATAGCATAATTTCCAAGGGTTTTAACTGATATAATTCTGGAACATCATTATGGAAACTTATAATATGACTCAAATGATTTACATTAGGAAAAACAAAGATTTACATAAAGAAAGGCCTCAAAATGAGGTGTTGCAACCATGGAATGAGATAGAAAAGCTAAACATCATAATTTACAGGGGAATGAAGTAGTGTTTCATTATATTTTGGATCTACAACAGATATGAATACAAAATAATAGATCATAATGGGATCTATAAGCAAAATCATCTTTTTAGTACATTCCCCTTGGGGATCTCAGCAAAAAAAGAACAACAATGAATAGATCTGAGATCTACACCCTAGATCTGTAGTAATCTTTAGAAATTTCTGAAGAATATGATACACAAAAAATCAAATCTAAAATGGAACATATATTGGTTGGCCAAGCTATGGATCACCACAGTGAAGGGAAGGATCCCCTTTCACCAGAGATCTATCCTCCAATTGATGCAAAACCCACACTGAAACTATGCTTGCAAAAATGACGTAGTTTCTTCAAGGGACTGTGCTGATGAAGTGTAGAAACCTTTGGCCTGATGCCAAGATATGGATATGAAGCACAAACAGGAGAGGCACTCTTCCAGGAGGTTAAAAGACACACTCCGTGAGAAGAGGCTCCCAACACAAGCTAGATCTTTGTAGATCTAGAATTCCACTTGCTGCAGCTCACTGAAACAAGTAAATCCTGACTGGATTTATGCTGCCTGAGAGAGATGGTGCTTGGACTCAAATCTTGATAGTGGACAAAGCAAAACAACCTCCTCCAAGAGCTTCTCAATGGAAGGAGAGAGGGGATTCCTAAACAGGAAACCCTCTTATGCTATGCAACACAATTCTCGGGCTAAATAGCCTAGAGAATTTGAATTATTCTAAGCAGACTAATTTCTGAACATCTTCAACCACCCTGATGAGGATGTGCAAAACCATAAACCACTTACAAAACTTTAGCTCCTTTCACATGAAGCCCTTCCATCTAAAATTGCGTTGAGTCTCTAGATGGTTCAATGAATCTAGACAGAACTGAGATTTGGTCCTGTTGACCTAATCAAATGTCTCAATCCTGTTTCACACACAAGTGGATTTTATTACAAAGGCCCAGATTTGTCCCTTTTCATATTGAGCATGTATTTATTCTTTGATTTAAGGAGTTTTTCATGTCCTCCACATTTTATTCATCAAATAATAGAAAATAAATCAAATGAAATATTCCTATTAGCTTGGGCTAATTAGGAATATTACACACTCACCATTGGTTGGATGGGTGATGTTGATGAGCAAGAGGCTGGAAAGCCACTTGCAGATCTATGACACAGGGCAACAAGAGGCAAGGTTGTGTTGGCTACCCTTGAAAGAGTTTGGTCAGCAAGTGACATATCCTACTTTGAAGGGTATGTTGTTGGTTTGGGTTTGGCATGACACTTGCATCATGTGGCAACAAGTAGTTTGGGTGCATTGTGATGATATGGGATTCTTCATGACAATCATCATGTTTTCACCTCATGGTTTGTATGATGGAGGTGTGAGGAGGCAGCAAGAGCTATTGTTGCTTTGGTTTCTCTTGGGAGAGTATGGGCTGATTTTATCCCATACTTTTCATGATATTACAGGAGTAGATGGGGGCTAATCCTTAGTTTTGAAAATCAAGAGGTGCTCCCACATAAGGAGGAATCTCCCACTTATAGCAACATCAAGGTGGATGACTTTGGCATGTGGAATGTCAAAGAATGGAGTCATGGGGTGACAAGAGACTTATCACTAAGGCCAAGAATGTTGTCACTTGGGAGTATGCATCTATCGATGGAGTGTTCCAATGGGAGTATTTATCACCTTACATTTGAGACCACTATGAGGAGATTCTCATGGGAGGGCTCATCCATGGACCTCATTTTCAGCCTACTCACAGTGTATGATAAGAATTGTATTTTTGCACTTATTGACCACCTAATAAAGTATTTGCGTTCTCTTGCCATATATATACAATGCATTGCTCCACAAGAGGGCAAGATTCTATTTGAGCTTCATGTTCTTTCTAAGACTAACATATATGATGGAGATATCCATTTCTTGTATGACTATGGGAAAGTATTGGTCTATTCTGGGTGTGTTCAGTTGACACACAATGCCATTTACTACTTTTTGTAGATAAGAAAACATGCACAACTAGCAAATGGTTGGGATATGACTTGCCACATTGTGTTCTAAATCAGCAGTTAGCAAAACTGTGTTGTCACCACATGGGAAACTGTTGGTATCATCCAACATCTCACAAAACACTCAGTAAATTTCTCATCTTGATGCCATGTTATGATAATGTACTATTCAACATATGTGGGAAGGTTTGGGCAAGAACCAAAGAGTGGGTCTCTAAGGATCCAATTTACTTTTTGCTTCATGAAGGAAATATTAATGCAACCCAATTTAAACATATCTATAGTTATCATCAGTGGAGAGAGAGGTGGTGTGTGATGGACAATTTGATCCATCATGTTTAGCTATACAACCCACCTACTTTGTAGGATCTTAAGGTGGAAGAGTTTTTCCATGAGTTTCCATGTTGGAGGGTGACTCATTTTGTATGGATGATAGCTTGGGTTGGGAGCTTCACATGGGAATGATGGTTCCCACTATATTTCTGATTCCATGCCTCAAGAAATCCTCTAGACAACATATTGTTGCCTCCATGGGTATTACACTTTTTCATGATGATAGCTATTTGGGATTGTCACCAAAAGCTAACTTTCATACCTGGGAGGAGTAAATTGGAGATTTATTGATGAGACAACATTTTATTCATTGGAGGAGCTTATCATATGAGGATGCTACATGGAAAAATGATTTCGGGAAAAAATAAGACAGAAAGGTTGATTCAGGCAATAGAAAGCGTTCAGTTCATAGAGAAGATTTGTTTGCACAACTCTCGGCTCATCTACCAACATATCAGAAAATTGAGGTCTATGTCCTAAACTACCCCACTACATCATTACATTAGCAACAACGCAGCAAAGGAAAAAAGGGTCAATTCAGCTCAATAGTCAACATAATAAAAAAAAATTTCCCTGTTCTCAAGGTGCAGATCTGCAAGGGAGGTCTCTCCAAATTCCTCCAAATCATGAATTCAAGGACTTAGGCAAGCAATTCATTTATTTTTAAATATTTTATGTTCCTAGAGGTTAGGAATTAGCTTTACTATTTGAAATAATTCTGGATCTAAGATTTGCCTCAGATTTTGTAAATTAGTCTATAAATTGTAGAAATTCAATGTAATAGAAGTCGGATATTGGAATCAGTTTGATTTTTCTAGTTGATCAAGGGAAATTGTACTCAGATTTGGCCAAGCTAATAAAGAGGAGCTGCAGCTACATTTATGTGATACCTGTGGTATTGAATGTATTTCATTGTTTCTTCTTCAGTAACATATGTTTGAATGTATAGTTCATCTTCACTTTCATGTCTATGTTATGATTTTTTATAAGTTACAAATTCAGAATACATGCTTGCACATGCTCTATGTTGGGTAACTGATCATATTTTGTTTCATTATCTTCTGTCTGAAAGAAATACATCCCTTATGCTTTTATCAACCTTCTTACATTTTCAAAGCCATTCCATAACCATTTCTTTCAAGTGATTGGCATTGTACCTACCTTGCCCCATTGATTCCTGCAACCCTAACTCCATTTTCCCTGACCTAGCTTTCCTTGACCCAATTCCTTTATCCAATGATTTCCCCAACCAAATTAAATCAAAAAAATCCCTTTCAATCTATACCTAGCCTAAAATCGTAATTGCTCCAACCCTCTTGGCTGCGACCCTTTTGGAGAGAGCCCTCTCCGACTTGATAGGGCTAGCTATCAAGTCAAAAGCTTGGTTTGTGGTTACCACTGTTGGGATTCATTCCTCAACCTTGGGAATCTGGTGGAGTGATAACACTAAGCTCAATTCAGTTCATTGGAATTACTCCTACTACTATTATTGGATCGAATTATTAATAAATTTAGAATCTAGAGTTATGAAATAAAATAAAATATAAAGTTTAAATTGCATGGTCTATAAGGTCATTTGATAAATTACAAAAAATTACACTCATTTTGATTTCCTAATTTTATCTCAATGATGTGTAAATATATAACATACTCATTTCCAAATACATGGAATAAAGGAAAAATATAATGGCAGGAGTGAATACAGTGAATACAATATTCTCAATGCATAGGAGAAATGAAATCAATAACGAAAATCTAACTCTAGCACAAAAATTTCCTATGCATGTTATAAATCACCAAATATATGATATGTGAACAAAATATTTAATCCCAATCACTTCATGCTTAACTAATAAAAATTTCCAACATTACTTTTTGTTAATGAATAAAGGTCTTAAAATGTGTGAAACAAACAAAAAATTGTGTCAAACCAACCATCTGTAAAAATTGTCTTTATCATGTGTTACACATGGGTAAAGGTCTCAGTCAAAAATTGTATGAAGCAATAGAATATCATAATAAAAATTGATTGTGACAAATCTATAAAAATAAGATACTAACCTTTATGGTGTATGTGGAATTTATATACATATAGATTGGTTAATAAAATACTAACGTGTATGGTGTATGTGGAATTTATATACACATAGATTGGTTTCTTAACGTAATCACATTGCACATAGATTAACTTTGACATCATAGATTCTATCACAGCTAGAAAAAGTGACATTCTCAAATAGGCAAAATGACTTTGAAACAAACAGGATGCTAGATTTATAAGAAAATGCACCCATATAGTCCCTCGTTCAAAGGGAATAACCTGAAATAGTGAAAGTTTTATCAAAAAATATGAGATGTACTCAAGTCAAATATAAAATACAAAAGACTATATAAAATAGATAAATAATATAAGATCTAAGATATTCCATGTTCGGATGCAAAACATAGCATGTTTTCATCCTTGAGTTAGTAAGTAAACAAACACATAAGAAACTGTTGTCCATTATTGATAGACAACATATGCAATGTTATGACTTCACCCCATGAGGGAAGGTAAAAAGTACAAAGAATAGTTCTATATAAAGCATGGTATCTCTTCAGATTAGAAAAACAGTCAAAGAAGAGTATGAGAATATGACATATAATATTTTCCAACTGCAAGATTGAAGAGAATGATTAATTTTCAAATATTAGGGGCATCGTCTGCCTCCAAAGTCTAATTACTCGATACAAGTAACACAAGACCATCCCTTGTATCGGCCCAAATATATTTCCAAGAATTTGAATTTAAGTAACTCTTGGTGAAGCCAACGAGTGACAATGTTGTTGCACTGGAGGAACCGAGAGAAGCAAAGTCCATTTTATAGCCAAGATGAAGGTGGAGGTGATCCATCAACTATCTTGTGCTAGTATGCAGATCTATCTTAATATTTGAATGATATGTACTTACAATATGCTGAGTAGACCCATCTAAACATTGGTGGGCTATGTACATGCATGTTACTAATGCAAGGATGTAGATATCTTGTCCACACAACACAAGTGGTCGATGTATCAAATATTGCAATACACAATATTGTAAGAAGATATTGGTCCCTAGATGTAACTAAGATTAAGCTACTTGAATGAATGGTATTTTAATTTGGAAAAGTAATGAATTTAGTTAACTAATATGATCAATATCATCTAAAATTACGAGGCATGGGTGAGCAGGGGATTAATTCATTTTGAGCGTCTTTGATTAGAGATGCATTGTGAGCATCTATATACCCTCATGGATGCAATTTATGTGTGAATTTGTTTGGGTCAAGCCTTTAATAATTCTAGTCTGCAATACATTTAGACAACCCTTAGTTGTGTTTTCTCTCAAATCGGATAGAAAACAAGGTCCAACATACTTTGATGTGTGATGGTTGAAGAGTTCTATTGCGGGGGTCATTTTTCCAACCCCGCCATAACCCGCAATTCCAACTGTGGTATTCTTCCCAATTTGTTGACGTGATAACATTGTTATTTAAAAATCTCCCAATTTGTCATTTAGGCCAGTTGATATTTAACTAATTTAAGCGGTGTTTTCACAACATTTTTGGAAAGAACTTATGGACCAGCAACCCCTCATAATTGAATAATATTCACCATTAAATCACAATCACAAGTAAGGAAGAGTTGCACAAATAAAGTTGGAAATATCTAGCAATCCTGTAAATAACTGAGTAAGAGGGTGAGTTCGTGGTAATGCCCTTACCCGTTGCCCACATTCAACTCAAAACCACTTATATTTGAGACAACATAAAGTCTATAATTTCTCCATTTTTCAATAGTGAGGGAGTCATATCATGGCTTTTTTTTATCTACCTAAAAATAGAATATTGTCTTTTTTTCGAGCACGTGTAGGGTTCGAGCATACACAACCTTTTTTTTCCCAGGTACATAGTGTACACAACAACATGTAGGGGAGAGATGTCTAATGTTGTTTAGGGACCAGTAATTGTTATAGTACTGGTCCCATCAACCCACCAAAAATAGACATATATGCAACCAATAATTAAGCATAATAAAATAACTTGAAGTTCATATATATATATATATTAAATTATTTCCAAAATTTACCAAGTCATTGACTGGGCCCACATGTGTCCATAAATAACCCACAATTGTCCATAAATAGCTTAATAAGTATCAAGATTACAAATCCCAACATTTAAACTAGAAAACTCATAAAATCATTTCTCCTTCCAAAATGGTCAAGTCAATAAGTACAAAAAGCCGGTCACTTCAACCCATCTGATTAGCTCTGATGTTGTGTATGAGAAGTAAATATCAATACCTGCACATAATAAAAATAAATGTATGTCAACCATAACTGCTGTGTTATTCAACATTTAAACCCATTGTGTTCAATAAATGACACCCACCCCATAACAACATTTAAACCCACTGTGTACAATAAATGACACCCACCCAATAAATTCAATAAATGATTTCCCATCAAAACAGATCAAACACATGGATCAGAAAAAACAAATTCTCAGCCATTAGATCACATCAAATTCAATCCTGATCACACATGCAAAATGAAGCCATTGCAATCCATGTCCATCATTGTCACCAATAAAATTCAACTGCAAAAAAATATAAAAGAAGTTCAACCACTGTTGAAGTTACATTTTTCAGTTTCAAACTATTCACCAGTCTTGGAGACAATCCAACACAAAACACACCCAGCCTTGGAGATAACCTAGACAGAACACACCCCAAAACAGAACACAGTATATTCAGGTTAGTTTACATTTTTCTTTCAATTTTATTTTAATTTCTGAGTCTTTATTTAAGCTTTCTTACACTTTTATTTTCATTTCACTGTCTCAGTTTTTCAGTTATTTCTGAGTCTTTATTTCAGTTTTCAGTTTTTTAATTGCAAACAAACAGAATTGCAAACATTCATTTCTGAGTCTTTATTTCAGTTTTCAGTTTTTGAATTGCAAACTAACAGAATTGCAAACATTCGTTTTTGAGTCTTTATTTTAGTTTTTAGTTTTTTAATTGCAAACAAATAGAATTGCAAACATTCATTTTCGAGTCTTTATTTCAATTTTCAGTTTTTAAATTGCAAAAAAATAGAATTGCAAACATTCATTTCTGAGTCTTTATTTCAGTTCTACCACGAAGGCTATTGTTTTACTGATTTTGATTTTAAGCTACTTCACAACATGGCTTGGGAGCACCTAATCATCATAGTGTAACTTATTAAATTTTTTATCTTAGCAATTCAAGTGACCCATGGTGCTTTTCAAATCAACATTTTCAAATGTTGCTTTAAAGATACGGGTTGAACATGAAAAACTCAGTTGTCCACTTTTTCCTGTCCCTTATAGAGGGCAGACGCTACCTAACATTTTTAGCAGATGTCTTAGAAATTTACAGAGGTATTGGAGTTTCTTCCACTTAAAAATAGAAGAAAAAAAACATAGATTAGTTTCTTCCCTGAAGAGAGGGCAGACGCTACCCATGTAGAAAAGTTCTGCACCAACTTAGAAAAATTAACTCTTTCCTAGAGGTTTCCTGATCTTGACTCGGTAAAATTTTAGGGTTGTTATAAAATGTAAATGAAACAACAGCAACAACAGATAGTGTTTCACCTCTTAACAACATCAATTCACTAGGCAATTCAAGAGAAAAAACACCAAAGTATGCCAACAAGTTTCCCCCCACTAGCAAAATGTTGTAATGTATAAACCGGATTTGAATTTTAGTTTATGACAGTTGTAAATAAAACAAAAAATCTACCCTATCTTCTTCATTATTAATGCTAAATCAGCAAGACATACAAGTGCTAGAAATTACAAAACCTTGAATAAATAGGTCGCTGAAAATCAAATCTGCAAATCTGCAATAGGGACAATTTTTGAGAGTTGGAAACTTCATATAGATGTGTAAAGATGGAAGTTCACATACACACCATAGCCTCATTCCAAGGCTAAATCCTTACAATCAACCTACAAAGCCACATGCAGGCTCATACATGTGAAGTGCTGCACTCCATGAGTACATATGTCAAGTTTCATGGTGATGTCATACACAAACAAGGTTCCAATAGAAGAGTTCCATACAAGCTTGCAACTAACGTTAAGCAAGCATCTAGTGAAGTAAATTCATTGTGCAAATCCATCATGGATCATCTAGGGGCTGATCAGACACCATGCAACCCAAATCTCTTGAAGCATCCCCAAACATGGTGCAAGCACTGTCAGAGTAATCCCTAAAGCTGAAAACCCAAATAGTGAATGGATGTCTAGTTAATATACACTTGTATCACACTTCATCAAAACATAGAAGATCAAAAAGGAAAAGATTTCCTTAAGTTGAAAAGTTACATGGTTTATTTTATACACCTCTTGGGAGCTAAAGAACAATTTCAATCATAGGTATTAATTTCTGTTTTGTATTTCTTTTCGGTTTATGGAATTGTTTGATCCTTTTAAGCAAGGTTTCTTGTTCAATGCCTGTTGTTTTCAAATGCATTTGGAAGAGAATAGGAATAATCATTTCCAGTTGCTAGTTTTACATCAAATTTTAGTGATATAGAGCTCCCTATCATGTTGCACTTTTTATATAGGAAGACTGCAGAAGTTAAATATGCACATCTTAATAGGAATAACAATGTTATATACAGAATACTAATAAATCTAATGATACTTGACAATTCGATTAACATTCCATGCAATGCAAAGCAAATAATATCACATGGATTGCCTAATTTAGAGTGCAAAATACACCCTTTAAACTTTTGTTCATTGCAAATACAAGTACACTACATGGCTTAGGTGCTCACACATCGGTAACAAATACATTAGTTAAAAAAACTCTTTATAGGTGTCTGTATATATGTGTGTGTGTGTTTACTAAACATCATTTAAAAAACACCGTGTCCTCTTGCTCTATAGATACAAAACCTGCAATCTGTCCATTTTGCATGCCTTTCAATCCATCCAGTGACCCACAACCTAACTTTGCTGTATGACTCAAGGGCCTTTACGGGGTATATCAACCACAAAGTAGAACCCATAAAACTACCCAAACCCCAGTTTGTAACATTTGATGGATTCAAAATATTTAGAGTCCCTTGGCAAATAAGTCACCTAGATTAATTGAACTAGTCAATAGAAATGTTTTTTAACAAGTTGATGAATTCAGTAACTATGATCAGAATGTTCTGTATCTAAAAAAGAATAATATGAATAAGATGCTAAATTTTTTTGGTGAATGAGGCGACATTGCAATTGAAACTAAAACATGTTATAGATTTTATAAATTCAACACCTCAATACCTGAGTTTTGGTCACAGTTTGTAACATTTGATGGATTCAAAAAATTTAGAGTCACGGTGCACAGTGGAACTTACCCAATCAGTTGAACTTACCCAATTCAGATTCAATGTACAAAATGACTTCAAATGACACAAAGATCAGACTGGAATTCAAACTTACCCAATCATTTGAACTTACCCAATTCAGCTTTGGGGTGCATAATGACTTCAAATGACACAAATATCAGATAAAGATAGAGATTATATTCTGGAAGCAAGTAACAAAAAAAAAACCATAACCAAAAACAAAACATGAGTAGCTGAGCATAGAAGCCTATGGAAAATATCTCAGTAGTTCAACATAGAAGCTGTAGCATTTGAAGTTAACATATATATCTGCAGTAGCTGAAAATAGAAGCTGTAGCATTTGAAGTTAACATATATATCTGCAATTGCTATGCATAGAAGCTGTATTCATCATATGAAAACAATTCTTCTTTTCAATTATGAATAACTAAATGCAATTGGTGCTTTTGCAGCCTGTAGGTAGTTGCATCCATGGCAAGAGTGAGTTATGTTGCTCACACAAGGAGAAGTGGCAGAAGAGTGACTAGGGGTGCCCAACTACGATGCACCTCATCAGATGAAGAAAGAACAGGTGATGTCAATGTCACCAACGCTCCAAGAAATGTTGTTGACGATGACCATGTGGCTGAAGCTGATGTTGTGGGACCATCAGCCACAGAGCCACCGTCAACCACAGTCCAAGGTGCAACTTCAACTAAAAATATCAGCGCTATAAGAGGTTGGAAAAAAGAAGAAATGTTAGCTGCAATTGACGACATAGAGTTCAATGGATATTCTATTCGGGCATCTGCAAAGAAGCATAATATTCCCCCTTCATCAATACATTATTGGATAAATGGGATGAATCACACCAAATGTAGAGGGCCTGTTACAGTTATGACTGAAGAGGAGGAGGCCGAGGTGGTTGAGTGGTGTAAAGAAATGGCCCAATTGGGACATGGGCTAGAGTTGATACAACTCAAATCTACAGCTGCTCAAATCTGTCAAGGGAGGCCAAACCCATTCAAAGATGGGTTTCCTGGTAAATCATGGTGGTTTGGGTTTAAAAAAAGGCATCCAGACCTTGTATTGCATACATCTGAGGGCCTTGACAGAGACAGAGCATTAAATTTGCACCCTACAGTTGTATGTAAGTTCTATGACACTCTTTCTAGTGCATATGATAAACATTCTTATGCTGCAGACCATATATCGAACTGTGATGAAACAGGTTTACAGGCGGGAAGGAATTGTGGCATGAGGGTAGTTGCCAAAAGAGGCAGCCGAAACGTGCCAAAGATTTTGCCTAAGAGCAAGGAATGAATAACCATTTTATGTTGTGTCAATGCAATTGGTGCTTCAATCCCAGGATTTTATCTTTTCAAAGGTAAAAATCAGTTGAAAAATTATATACAAAACTGTGAACCTGGAGCATGCATGGCTGCACATCCCCATGCATGGATGACTAAAGAGCTTTTTTAAAATTGGCTTTTCCACTTTGCTGCATTTGTGCCAGGTGGTGTCTCACCTAATAACAGACACCTGTTGATATTAGATTGGCATGGAAGCCACATGGCTCTACAAACAATTGAGGAAGCATACAATTTGGGCAGTGACCTTTTAACATTGCCCGCTCATACCACTTACAAATTCTAGCCACTTGATGTTAGTTTGTTTGGCCCTTTCAAGAACTATTTCAGGTCAGAACGTGCTGCATGGATGGCAAAGAATCCAGGGGTTGAGGTCAAAAGGTTCGAGTTAGCAGAGCTTGTAAGTAAGGCTTTTAAAAGGGCTCTGACACCATCAAATATCAAGGCTGGCTTTAGAAGGACATGAATATGGCCACTAAATTATGATTCTCTTATGCATGATACTACTTGTAGCCAAGCTTTCCATGTGGATGGTTAGGAAGAAAGACATGAAGTGGAAGAAGAAGTAAATGAACATGATGATGTGGTTGCAGCTGATAATATAATTTCCATCTCTCAAGGACATTTATATGCTGATGATGAGAATGTATGTGAAACACAGTATACTTGTCAACAAATTGATGGCAACACTGTTGAACATGCAGTTGAGAATGCAGATTTTGTTTAAACTAAAATTGTTGATATTGTTAATGCAGATTTAGTTCAAAATGAAAATGTTGATATTGTTAATGCAGAAAATGAAATTGCTGATATTGGGCATGAAATTGAAAATGACCAATTGACATTTCCTAGCCAAGTAAACTCACCATCATGGCTGGCAGAAAACATGAATAATTTGAATGCCCGTAGTGTCTCAAGAACCAATGAACAAAGCATGAACATGCCTTCACAAGTGGCTGAATTGAATAGTGAAATTGTTCATTTTTTTGTGGACAATAGATCAATGGAAGAAGATGGAGGAAATAATTAGGCAGCATATGAAGAAAACAATATAGTTCAATCAAGTGCCACGGATACTGAAGTGCCAAGTAATGACATGCAGGTGGGAGGGAGGGAGAAGTTACTTGGGTGGTTCTTAAAGCTACCAGTAGAAAGGGTGTCAATGAAAAAGAAGCAAGGAACAACCAATAGTATTCGTTTGGGGCGAAGTTCACAGTTACTCATCTCTGAAGACTATATAAAGCTCCTTGTTGAGTCTGAAAATAAGAAAATGGAAATTCAAGAATTAAAACAGAAAAAAAAAAGATCAAGCCAAGGAGAAGAAGGCAACAAGGGCTATTGCAGTACAACGTCGAGTAGATGAAAGGCTTGAAAGAGAGAGAGCAAGGCAAGAGAAGGAGCAACAAAAAAAAATCTCAAGACAGGAAAATGAAGCAAGGAAGGCTAACAAATGCTTGAAAGGGAACAAGGGTTGACTCATATGGTTGACATAAATGCAAGCACAGTTGATGAGAATGAATCCAAGAACATGTCCAACACATTGGACAACATTGCAAATAATACAAAATTATTCCAAGACCTCATAAACATTCAAGTGCCTCACTATCAAAATCGAGGTTTACCCACTTGCCTTATTCCTACCACAGGAGGTCTGAATTCAATGTATGCTCAGCACACACCTCCACTTAACGCAAGTGTGAGGTACGGGTACTCAATTCCTCCATGGTTGGAACAAATTGGTCTCAATTATATGGCAGCAATCAACCACCACCTAATCAAGCCTTCTTAGGAAGGCCAACCTACTTGGCTCAATCAGGCAACTCAGGGTTTGGCACTGAAGATTCTCAAGGCCATAAAGAATAGGAGTGTTAAATATTTTTGGATGTAACCATATTATGATGTGGATTTTTGGATGGACTATATGTTTGGACTTTCATATCTTAATATATCTCAGACTTCCTTTCTACTACAATAAGTATAATTCATAATTCATATTTCAGATTTCCTTTCTACCACACTAAATATAATTCATAATTCATACTTCAGATTTCCTTTCTACTCCACCAAGTATAATTCATAATTCATACTTTAGATTTCCTTTCTACTACACTAAATATAATTCATAAATAACAGAACTACAACAATGCAAAACAGAAATGAACAATGCAGTCTACAATGCAAAACAGAAGCATGATTTTCCCTATTCAGCTTCATCTCTGGATATAATTAATCAACAAAATAATAACATCACATAAATTATGACTAGCATGGGAAACTTATCAATTAAAACTGCACACACAAAACAAAATCATGAAATTTATTTGTCAGGCATATTTAATCAGAGCTTTTTATCCATGATAACAAATGTATCCCGTGTGCATTTATGTTGTCCTTCACATTTCCTTTCTACCACACTAAGTATAATTCATAATTCATACTTCAGATTTCCTTTCTACTACACTAAGTATAATTCATAATTCATACTTCAGATTTCCTTTCTACTACACTAAGTATAATTCATAAATAACAGAACTACAACAATGCAAAATAGAAATGAACAATGAAGTCTGCAATGCAAAACAGAAGCATGATTTTCCCTATTCAGCTTCATCTCTAGATATAATTAAATAGCAAATATGCTCATAGATTATAGTAGCATAAAACTTATGTTCATTTGCACACACAAAACAAAATCATGAAATTTATTTATCAGGCATATTTGTGTTTTTATCATGACCTTAATTATCATGTGCATTATATTGTCCTTCAATTCACTACTACACTCACTACTACATAATTATAATTCTATGATTAACCATGAATTTCTTCTCTTTTTCAAGAATATAGTTAACATGTAGAACTACAACAATGCAAAATAGAAATGAACAATGTAGTACGCAATGACAGCATATGATTTTCCCTAATGGGGAAACTTCATCTAGGATACAATTAATCAACAGCAACAACATCACTAAGGGCAACATGAATAGCATGGGAAACTTATCAATTAAAACTACACACACAAAACAAAATCATGAAATTTATTTGTCAGGCATATTTAATCAGAGCTTTTTATCCATGATAACAAATGTATCCTGTGTGCATTTATGTTGTCCTACTTGTTTTAGATTTCATCCCAAACTACAAAGACAACTAAAAAAAATGAAACCAAACTGTGGTCCAGAGGCTACACAAATTGTTGCATATCATATTTATGATGTTTCCAATATTATTATGACTTGATTATTTGACAAGCTGTCTTCAACAAATAACTACTTTTTCCTTCACCAAAACATGAATTTTCCCTAGGTCCAGAATAAGAGCTACAAAGACAACAAAGCATTACTTCAGTCCAGAAAGGTGAAAAGAAAAGAAACAAACTAAAAGAAAATCATGGTCCAGATGCTTACACAAATAATTTCTTTTTCCTTGGGATGCAAAAGCACTTCACAAATTATTCCCCTGGTATTCATTTTCCATCACAGATCAAGAAGATAAGACCATTCAATAAAAAATTTCACTTAGAAATTCATAAGACAAAAATGAGTTAAAAATGAGCAAAACCATACCGGATAGACCATGATGATCAAAATGCATGGCACTAATACAATTGTGGTATTTACCATTTGTAATTAGGTTCAATACATTACTCATATAAAGGACATAGAGAGTTCCAATCTTAAAATGAAACTACGTGGCACTAATACAATTGTGGTTTTTACCAATTGTAATTACGTTTAATACACAACCAAATGTTTAGGCCACGAAGGCATGTATAATTGTCGAAGATTACATTGAGCCGAACCCTAATAAAAGAAAACAAGAAAACAATTAAAGATTTCCCTTGCTGATTTCCAAATGCAGTGTGCTTAGCCTAGTCCCCCGAGAAAGGTAAGTTCACGAGAATGTCGATCTATAGGGTGCAACACTCGAGTCAAAATGTTAAAAAGAACATAATTTATAACCATGCCACTTTCAAATTATATTCCTTGAAAACCAACGACTC
The DNA here is from genome assembly GCA_034641835.2 of Pinus albicaulis. NCBI lineage: Eukaryota > Viridiplantae > Streptophyta > Pinopsida > Pinales > Pinaceae > Pinus > Pinus albicaulis. The sequence goes on from CM076578.1 coordinate 1,982,575,012, forward strand.
ACGAGTGTTACTTGGGAAAAGCACGGTGGAAATTATGTTAATATTCTGAGAAACAGAGTAAGGAATTACAAAGGAATGAACGAGAGTTTTAATACACTCTTGTTACCTATTAGAGTATAGGTCACAAACCCATATCAAGCTCAAGGCTACAAATTGTTATATGCCATTTCTGAAAATTAATCACGAGTGTTGCCTCAAATAGAAAGTACCTGAAGAAAAGCAGATTCTTTCTCTCCAGAGAGACTTGTAATGACATTAAAGTATACATTTACAGGGTTACAAATATATTTCTAAATATACCAATAGAAAGAATTGGAGTGGAGGAAACTATGAGAATAGAAGAAAAGAAAGCCGATTTTAAAAACCCCAAGTTTAACCTAAGGGTTTAGGAAGAAATCTAAAAGATTATTTCTCTCCAGAGAGACTTGTAACGACATTAAAGTATACATTTACAGGGTTACAAATATATTGCTAAATATACCAATAGAAAGAATTGGAGTGGAGAAAACTATGAGAATAGAAGAAAAGAAAGCCGATTTAAAAAACCCCAAGTTTAACCTAAGGGTTTAGGAGGAAATCCAACAGATTCTTTCTCTCCAGAGAGACCTGTAACGAAATTAAAGTATACATTTACAGGGTTACAAATATATTGCTAAATATACCAATAGAAATAATTGGAGTGGAGAAAACTAAAAGAAAGCCGATTTTAAAAACCCCAAGTTTAACCTAAGGGTTTAGGAAGAAATCCAACAGATTCTTTCTCTCCAGAGAGACCTGTAACGACATTAAAGTATACATTTACAGGGTTACAAATATATTCCTAAATATACCAATAGAAATAATTGGAGTGGAGCAAACTATGAGAATAGAAGAAAAGAAAGCTGATTTAAAAAACCCCAAGTTTAACCTAAGGTTTTAGGAAGAAATCCAACAACACATAGCCATACCCCGGAGCACTTATTTATGCTTGAGGCTAACAAAAATTTATGGCAAAACGAATTCAAAATTCCTAGCTACATCCAGGAAGGGCTTGAAAACTCCAAATAAAAAATTATGCCAAAATCCAATTCTCTCTATGGAATAAAAAGAGCATGAAATTAGAAGTCTCTTACATGATCACTGAACCATAGCACACGAAGTATAAAGAAAATCCAAAATTTCCTTTACAACACAGAACACCTAAGAGTTACGGTTTTAAACTAGAAATGAGACTATAATGAACAAATGCAAACCAGAAATGAGACTATAATGAACAAAGTATAATTCATAATTCATAAAAATGGCAAAACCCAGATAGAAATTCTACACAGTCCCCATATGTATCCCGTGTGTATCCTGTGTGCATTTATCATATCATATTTATAAAAACGAACCAACAATTTTAAATATGATATTGCTGCATATCATAAATTTCACTCTGTAGATAAATAAATGAACCCAACAAACTAAGAAAACCCAGCTAAATTCCACAGAAGAGCTAAACCCAAGAAAACAAGAACAACTAAACATAATTTCATCGAATAACGATTGAAAGTGTTGATAAACATAGTGAGCAAGTGTTAAACAACACAGAGCATGATTGGTAGGATTCACAGAATCCTACCAGAGGTCGCTGAAGGTCCATCGCCGCCGAGGATGCAGAGAAGCCGCCACAATGCCGAAAGAGAACCTTGCCAACACCAACCATGGAACCCTATACCTGCAAAAATACAAGAAAATCAGTATTTTATCAACAAAAATGGCATTCTCTCAGTAAAAAATGAAAGAATTGCAAAAATACCTGAAGAATTTGACCAAAAAGAGCAAGCGAACCGAAACCCTGGCATACAAGAATCGATAGCTGACAGTGCAGCATCAGAGGAATGGCGGACACAATGACGGACTTCGTGTTCAAAAACAGGAAAGGGTGGCGAGCTACAACATCCAGCAACCAACAAACACATAAACCCAACAAGATCAACAATGCGGAACCGGTGAACAGGTTTAGAAACTGCAACAAACAACTAACCAGCAATGGTGGGCATTGAAAGGCTGGAGCGTTAACATGAAATGGCAACAGGTTGCGCAAGTTCTGGAACCCGCAACAACCACCACCGACAGAGCCAAACGCCCACACACCGGTCCCGAGAAACAATGAACGGGAGTCCATAGAAATCACGGTAAAACCTCTGGAAAAAACCCTAAAACGTATTAACCCCTGCGCATTTAATATCATTACCAACCCAACACGTGGCCGGTCCGAGTGGGTAGCTATCGTACAGCATCCACGTGGTTTTGGTGACTGGTCGCTGAGGTGGACGGGAGGGCGCCCAACAACTGGCGTCCCTCCCCTACCACCTTTTTATCGTCTCTTAGATTCAGAGTGGAATGGGTTGTTACTATAACAAATAATGAAGTTCTAGCACCGTGTTTGGTTTCTCCACCACCTACGATGATCTAACGGAAAAAATGTTTTTAATCATCTAACACATCAAATCAGCGGTGAAAAATAGTATACGATGGCACATAGGGGAATTATTCCTAGAGGGAAATGCCTTACATCATAAATATACACAATATATACACATTTCACAATGAAATATTTACTTAACACAAGCTATATTTTATTTATAAACTACATTGTACATATTAAAATGTTTTTCTCTTATTAATATATTTTTTAATACATGTTAATATTATTAAATAGCATTTTAAATTTTTTTATTTAAGATATACATTGAATTTTTTTATTATTAATAATATTTTAAATGCAACTTTTTAATTTTATATTAAAACTTAAATGAATTAAACATCTTTTATTATTCTTGTTGGAAAATTAATCAAACTTTTTAAATTTCAATTTATTTTTATGGATTAGAATATTTTACTATGGTCAAAATTATATATATATATATATATATATATATATATATATATATATATATATATATATATATATATGTGTATGTATGTATTTATGTATGTATGTATGTATGTATGTATGTATGTGTGTTATAAAATTATTTTATTTATGGTTAAGAGTGAGTGAAGGATTTTTACATTTCCTTCATTTTAAGTTGTAATATTAAATAACAAAGTGAGCACAAAGTGAGATAATAAAAAATAACCAAACATGTATATTCATAATTATATTTTTTTTATCCAACTTCCTATGTTGTACAATGAGAATCTCGACATAATTAATGGCTGGTAAATATTGATAGCCATTAATTCATAATCAACGTCAAAGCATTTACCTCGAATTTATAATGGATATTCTTAATTTTAAAATAGGCTTTGTTACAATACTATGGTCCAATACCATGCCTTATCAATACCACATGCCCAAAAATCCATAATTCACTTCATCTGACACTTGTGTAAAGAAACATGTAAGATAAACAAAAGAAGCTTGATCGAGCGCTCTTTAAGCACTTGATCGGGAAATATTTTAGCCCTCAATCAAGCAATATTTTAGCCCTTAAATATTGCTCGATCAAGTTATAAACCAATATTCAATAAAAATCCTATGTAACTCAATCGAGTGCCCTTTTGGTTTCGATGAGATTTTCGAAAACAATGCTTGATCGAGCCTATAGCTTGATCGAGCTTTTTTGCATGGGAATCCATGCAAAAGAGACCTCGATCGAGCTATAGATTTAAATTGTTAAATACCCTTGTCGTGGTATTTGCACACATTTTTTGCTCAGACCACGACAAAAATATCTTGATCAAGGATTGCAACTGTGCTAAAGGAGCATGATCAATCACGTTAAAAACTTCCATCCTTCCACCAACGCACCAACCATAATGATCTCCACAATTTTTTTTCTAGTGAAGGCCAGTTCTCTACCCTTGAATGCTTCTGCTTATCCTAAAATGAAAAAAAAAAATTGAGAATTTTTCCCTTGAATGATTTTGTTTTCTTCTGAAATGAAAAATGCTTATACAAATATTTTTTATTTCTTAATAAATGAGCCTATACTTTCCTGTCTTTGAGAGGAGTACACGAATGACTAAAAGGGCTATATTTTTATAGTATATCATTTGGTATTCCGCACATCTAACCCCTCCAGCTGGAATGATTTTCATTTCAATTCCTTCGATGAGTTTTATATAATATAAGTATCCACCCACCCATACCTTTTTTTTGTGGGCTTGTGATTTTAAATGAAAACCACCATTAAAAACCACCAAAGGAAGACAACCATTGAAATTTGTTTGTTAGTGAGACTCTACCTTCTCCTTCTCCTACTCAAAAATATAACCTTGAACTAATATTATAGGAGTTTCCATCAAATGACCTTAAGATTATTAAATACAGTGAAGAATCTAAATATATGGACCTAGATTCCCTTGGCGTCCCAGGCATAATAAAATTCTTGAAAGGAAAATATTTTATTTACATACCTAAGCACTAGGTCAAAATTCTAAGTAAATTCATTCTCGATTGTAGACCACAAGCTCAAAAATAATCTGTAGGACAAAAGAGTGCTATTACTCTAGGTATTCATGTCCAAACCCTAAAAGAAACGATTAAGCTCCCTAAAGATGAGAAAAAAAACAAGTTTTATGTCCAAGATGATTTAACCTAGACCTCCATCCCAAACCATAGGCATATTCACAACATATGAACTAACAATAGAACCCCAGGCCCTATGGAAATAAACTACGGTTCATCCTATATTCTTAAGGTAAACATAAAGTTTATAAAATATTATAATTTATTCACACCTACAATTATAAATTAGAATGTTTATTTAAACAAGAAACATTTAAAAATGTAACAAAAATGTATTTATCTCTTCATCAAAATATACCATAACCTTAGGTACCTTCCAAATTACCCTCTACTATAACTTAGGCCATTAATAGTAATAGAGGATTGATATCATAGAAAATAATATAATGTCCCTAATCTATCACTATATGCTATTATTTATATTTAAATGGAAAGCCTAACTGAACTCCCACTCACTTCCTTAAATGTTGAAATATGTCCCTAACATTTTGCATTTTGGTTTTTAGGATATCAACTTCATTGTGCAATTCAAAGTCTCCATAATATATAATTCAAATTTCTTATAGGTAAGAAATGCTTCTCTTTTTTTGGCATCTCTTGAAGTGGGAAATTTTTCTTAGCATAAAATGTTCCTATCAATTTTTAACAACTCTATGTTTTCTAACAATTTTTTGAACACGAGTATATGGGGATGTGGATTTTTTTATTTATGTACAGGAGAAACATGTGTAGACTTCTACACACTAAAATAATTCATTCATTATGGATAACATGTGAAAATTACTTCATCCATAATGTGCAAATGTGTTTTGAGCAAATAAAAACATGCACAATTTATTTAGAAATGACAATGTTTGATATGTGTTTTTGAGATGAGATTGACAATGTGGTGTAAATCCATATTAGGTCCAAAATTTTAAGTATCCTAATGCATTTAAACCTACTATGGTAATGAGGTAATTAGTACTAATAGTGATGAGGAATTTTATGACGGTAAAATGATTTCATGGGACCATTGGATGCATGCCTTACAAAGAAAATACATGTTGATGGTGTTGGAAATATCTTAACCAAAGGGGTCTCCCCAATATGAAGTCCCAATTAGACCTCACACCATTTGGAGTAGGAGTCCCATTCGGAGCATCGAACTGGAAACCATAATTTTAAGGTTTTCCTTGGCTGCAATAAATAACATAAAAGAGTATGCACATAACCTTTGAAATCAACAAGTAAGTTGACACTATGAAACACCAATTGCAATGTGTAAAATGATGCTTTCATGAGAGGGAAGTAAAAGAGAGTATATATAAGGAAAGCAATAGTAATATCCTAGGAGAAGCACACAAGATAAAGGAAAGATTCATTAATTGTCTAGCGAAATAGTTCACATAGACGCAATGATCATTAAAGCACATACAACACACATTCACCAAGATAAGTACCAAAACAATGAAATAGTTCAATTTATTTAGTACAAATGAACATAACATATACCGAAAAAATATAAAGAAAAGTATTACAATATTCATGACACATGCATGAAAATGTGTTGGCTCAATGAGATTCTAATTATTAGGTGAAATCTACAAGCACATAGCTACAATGGGGAGAAACTAGCTCCAATAGTGGAACATTAATCCACTTCTTGCTTCTCCAAAGAATAGAAGCCAAGGCTAGTTCTCCAAAGTCCATTCCTCCAAAAATCTATTTTCTTGAGTTAAGAGGGTGTATTTATAACAAGAGAAATTACCTTTCATATCCCCGTGACTCTTAATCTTCCCTCATGACTCTTGGACTTCCAAATTTCCCTTGAACTTCTACATGATTCTTGGATGTTTCTCGGTGACTCTTTTGTCCAAACGTGACTTTTCATATTCTACATGTGACTCTTAGACTTCCACAAATTTACATTTCTCATTTTATTGAGAATACATAATTACATCTACAAATGATGTGGAAAAACGCATTGATACATATGACATTGTGATGATATTTGTGTTAGCCACCAATAAAATTTGTCATATCAAATGGTGGCTAAAACATTTTTGGAGCCTTCAAGGAACAAGTTTTATTGCTAAAAATGTTATCTCTTGAATACTCATGGATACATCATGCCATTGGTTCAATATTCACTACTGTTTCAATTTCAAACTCAGAAATTCTGCTGATTTCATTGAGAAAAGACTGCTGCAAAAGCCATCTTCCCCTTCCCTCCACCTCAAAAATAACCTTAATTTTTTACCCCTTTCATTCCCATGAAATTATTCTATTTTCCATTTGTTTCCTCTTTTCCCCTTCATAAAATCCTCTTTACAGAGTTTAAAACTCCTTTTTAGAACTCTGTCAAAAACCCCAGATCCGACAATGCACACAGAGTTTCGCTTAACTTTCAGCGCGGAAGTTAATTTCTCAAGGGGCACGCGATATAAGATATTTTCTGGTGCCACGTGTCAGGCGGGGATTCATATCGCATTCCAAAAGGCAAAACCACCTCCCCACTCTTTCGCTACGAGAAAACAACTGTTTTACCTCCCGAAATCGCTTCCACTCTTTTTCTTTGTAATTCATCATGCGCCTCCTCAGCCATTGATCTTTTTGAACCATTCTCATCCGACGGCTCATATTCCTCCTGAAGCCCATTTTGATTTTTATTTCATTTCTTCCTCCGACAAAGGTTTTTAACCTTATCTCATCATATTTCCGTCGTTTCCATATAAAGTGACCTGTTCGCTTTATTTCCTCTCGGATCGCTCCCGACCGTCGATCTCTACGCGATCAACAATTCTGACTTATTTCTTCCTCTTCTCTTCCTATTAACCCCCGCAAATAGATCTACACTGTTGGATGTAGCCATCCAATGACCACGCTCCTCCCCACAGCCTCCAAAGTAGTTAAATCCAATAACGGAGGATTTCTTAATTTGTTTTGTATCTTTCAGGTGTTTAATGGTTTTTCCATTATATTAAAGAAAAGCTAAAGGCCAGGGATGATGATTCCCATGCCTTTGATTCATAAAAGGAAACCATTTGCAAGGTTCAAACTCCACATCTTGTCAATGCTTCATGGGCATTCATGCCCTATGAGCCCTGTGCGGCATTACACATCAACAAGGCACAGAGAATTGAATAAAGCAAAATAGTATTAGTGTTAAAGAACAAAAAACAACAGAACAAAGGATTGAAGATAGTTTGGGGATTAAGGCTAAGATTGATTATCAAAATCCTAATCATCCAAAATAAAACATGATTAAAGAAAAATCAAAAGATCTATCAGACAGAAAATCCTCCACCGCCACAACAGAGGCCAATTTATTCCTCTCAGATACCATAGTGCCACCTGTAGCTTCAAAGCACTCAAACAGAGGCTAAGTAATGACCAGCAGAGAATATCCACCTCATAACCACCAAAGATTTAATTTAGCCAAAGAAATAATTGCAAAAATATCTACTGAGTTACTACAGAGATGACAAAGAGCCTTAAAAGTCAACAAAAGCTCCCACCGAGATTAATCCTTTAATGTAAATCAATTAAATACAGTGAAAATATATGTTCTCTTCTCCATTGAGCCCCTCAAAGGCCGAGAAGCATTACTATATATTAATTGACCTAGGAGATATTTTATCAGATCCCACCTCCTCATTTCTTCTATAAATACTTCGGTAGAAGATGAGAAAATGTTGGTTGCAGAACTTTGAAATATACTTGTGCTCGAAACTTATGATTGTAAATAGTGTTCAAAGGCTCTTGAAGCTCTGCTTGTGATAGAATAGTTAGGCTAAGAAGTGAAGATGATTTCTAACCTGAAACACTGGACTTAAAGCTGTAACTGGTTTGAAGCATCAATACAAGCTGATTTATGGGATCTTGGTCTATGTCGACGGTGATGTTTTTGTTATTGTAAATCGTTATGTTATTTCTATTTCCACTTCGTTCATATTCTCTGATAAAGAACAACAAGCATAGAGTTAGGATTTACTTTATATCAGTACCCTTCTCTGACTGATAAGCTTTATCTAAATGTTTTCTTCCAAATTGTGTTGTTTAGGAATGATTTAATTTAGTTTTAACAGTTAGGAATGCTAGCGTTCCCTCGTCCTACTGTCTAGGCTAATTATTATTCTTGAATGTTATTTCCAGTTTATGTTAAGTAGAGATGAACTAAGGAAGATATGGTGAGCCTTGGTCCTAGTTTTATCCCCAAAGATTATCTGAAAGTTTCCTTAAGAGTGTGTTGAAAGATGGATAGTTTCAAAGTACTTACCAGATGTTAGACCTTTCTTTGTTATCATTTGTGTTTCCCTTGTGTTTAATTTTTTTTCTATTGAAAGTGTATCAAAATCTGGCTAGTTTCAAAGTACTTACCAGATCTTGGGTTGCTTTTATGTTTTCTTAAGTGTATGTCAAAATCTGGCTAGTTTCAAAGTACTTACCAGATCTTGGGCTGCTCTTTGTTATTCATTTGTTTAAATTCCCCTTCTTGTTGTATCATTTCATTCCATAAATCAACTTCAAAGAGATCCTTAGACATAGATGACTTGCCCCATGGACCACTCTTGAACCTGTTGTTTCAATTAAAATCCTATTATGACTCCATAGCCCAATGGACTAAAATCAGCATATCATCCATCTTTTTAGCCAAAGCTTGTTCTATTTTCTTGCAACTTCTCACCTTTGAAATATTTTCCATTTAGGACTTTCCACTCAAATAATAATCATGCTAAACCATCCAAAAACAAACAAAAACCCTCAGCCTTCATAACTAGCCTAATATCAATACCCAAAAACTCAAAGATAAATCCATCTTTGAACGTATTGGAGATATCCCTCTCTGGATTCAGGAGGGCTAGATCCTAGAATCCCAAAGTGGTTGAAATGGTGTTCTCCCTGCTGTCAGAATTTTCCAATCTTGCTGATTACAGGAAGCTAACATTTCTGGTGACTCCACTGGGGAACATTCTGAGTTGTTTTCATTCTAAGATAATCATTGGATAAACAAAAACCCCTGTTTCAAGCACAATTGGTATATTAACCAGTTGAGCCACCAGAACTAACATTTCTGGCGACTACACTGGGGACTTGTGAGTATTTTTTATCACAAATACTTCTAAGACCTCCAAAATCATAATTTCAAGAACATTGTCGAGTGAGTAAAAAGCAACCTTTTCACGCACTACCAAGTGATGGTAATCATGATGAAACTTGTTTGAATCAGTGAAAAACTAGGTAAACCCTAGGATTCTCATAAGGGCTTATCTAACCTTGAAAAATTAGCTAGCTTAGCCATAAGAGTAAACTGTCTTTGTCTCATAACCGTAGCTAAGTTTTGAAACAGATTTAGGACACTCTTAGAAACCACACAACTGAAAAATAACTCAGAAAATCTAAAAATATTTCAGATTGGAATTCAATAAACATGGTGGTGGACCATAAAACCTTTTACCTCTGAAAGAGCTAAAAAATTCCACTTGGCGACTCCACAATCCTTAATAGACCTTAAGACTCCACTGGGAAGAAACATTATCATTGTAACATCATTCAAACTCAGTTACAAGACTGTAGGATTAAAATTTGTGTAAACAGATTAGTTAACCTCTTAAAGACTGTCATATCTGGTTGAAATTTTCTTGTTTAGTAGGGTCTGAAAAAAACAGCATAGTGGCTCCTAGAAGATTCATACTAGAGCCTATCCTAACCCTGACCCACCTGAGATAGTTGATAACCCAAAAAGTATCCTTAGGAAGTCTCCTAAGATAAATTTTTCAACTGTTTTCAGATCACCCTTGAGAGCTAATTCAGTTCCTGAAAATCTTGCAGCTCTACAACAATCACAAGAAGATCTAATAAATCCATTTAGAACTAGGTCTCTTGGTGATTTTGATCAGCTAGATTCTGAGTCTTCAGTTTCATCACCTGAAGTAAGTGAACATCCTAGTAGTATAGAAACAACACCACCTGATTCACATTTCCTTTCCAATTTACGTGTTTCTCATCCAAGATCAACTCAGCAATCTATTCCTGGTCCATCCACATCTGTTCATCCTACATCCACTGTTCAAACCACTCCACTTCAACCCACTTTACCTTTTGTTAATCCACCTCTTGTAAATACACCTCCACCACATATCATGGCAGCATGGTATGCTCCGTTAGTCCTTCCCGTACCATTAGTCAATCTTCCACAGGACTATCAGTCCAAAATTCCACTATATGATGCTAGTAATGCTACAAATGCATCTCAACATGTGGATAAGATGAATGACTACTTTGACAGAAATGAAATTGATGATGATTCTGTCAAGCTTAGATTATTTTCTCAGAGTCTGGGGGGAGAAGTAAGAAAATGGTTTACGGGCTTAACCCCCCATAGTATCAATGATCTCCAAGCCTTCCATCAGATATTCTTAAACAAATGGGAAGTGAAGAAGAACCCTCTCCAAGTCCTTTCTGATTACAAGAACGTCCACATAAACAATGGGGAAAGTGTACAAGCTTATTGTACCAGATTTAACAGTGTGTATAATGCACTTTCCCCAGATCTAAAACCTCCACAAGGCTCAGATCTAAACAAGTTTCCTGAAGGGTTTGACCCTGAGATGGCCTATCAGCTGAGAGAGAGAGACCCTGCAACTCTTGAGGATATGCAAAAAGGAGGTCTTGCTGTGGAAGTTAACTTAATGGAGAAGAGAGCAAGAATGAAAAATGAGAAGAGAGTGTCCTTTAGAGAGGAATCTACCCCTTCTACTTCCAGCTCAAAGATGGAAAAAATGATGGAGGAGATGATGAAGAAAATGAGCATATTTGAGAGAGCACAAGCAAGTCAAAACCAAACTACTCCTCAAAACAGAAACCAGAACCAGAATCAGAATTTTAGAAGGAACCAAACTCTGAACAGACCTAGGGAAGATGATCAACAGGTCACTCATCTCTTTCATCAGAAGTATGTGAGTGAGGTTGAGGAAACAGATGAAATAATAGAGGAAGACAATATCAACATGCTGGGAGTAGATAATGATGACTTTGAGATTCATTATGATAGAAAACAAGGTCTTTACACACCTTATGATGACAAAAGAGATAACGATGAAAATTATTATCAAGACATGGAGAATGTCATCATAGAATCTCAAAGAGAATACAAAATTAGAAGTAAAACCAATCAAGAGACTCCCAACACCAAAACCTCTGACAAATCTTAACAAAACAGTAGTTGTGAATTATGATAAAGGTAGAGAGAAAGGCACTTAAAAAGTTACAAAATAGAGTGCAGATCTTAGCAGTACTAACACTTCAGCTAGTACTCCTGTGAAAGAAATTTTGTCAAATGTAAATAGAAAAAATCAGCAGGCTGATGTTGCTGATAGAGTGGCAGCTAATAAGGCTGAGAGAAGTTCTTCAAAGAATCAAATCCCTTTCAGCCTAGAGCAGGAAATTTCCAAAGTTAAAATCTCTGTTCCCTTGACTGAGTTAGTTGCCCATAATGTATATAGGACCCAAATTTTGAAGGCTTTAAACATTGAAGAGAATAATGACACAATCAATCTTAACGATGACCAGCCAGAGCTTATTTTTGGTCCAAAGATTGAAGGTAAGTATCAAGAGGGACCTGTTCCTCCCTTTTATGTAAGTTTAAACATTCATGACAAGATTTTGCACAACACTATGCATGATTCTAGGGCTTCTCATAATTTAATGCTAAAAGCTGTAATGGAGAGCCTTGGTCTAGAAATCACCAGACCTTATAAAGAACTTTACTCCTTTGACTCAAGCAGAGTGAAATGTTTAGGATTAATTAAGGACCTATGCGTTAACTTAGCACAGATTCCAGCCAAATGTTTAGTCATGGATATTTTTGTGGCTAATGTGCCCCCAGAGTATGGAATGCTATTATCAAGATCTTGGGGGGCTAAGTTACAGGGGACTATGCAGATGGACATGACCTATGTGACCATCCCTATTTTAAATCAAACAAGAATACTTTACAGGGAGTCCCATATGCAATGCAAAGTTACAAGCTAAGACGGACCACAAAATTCTCCTCTATATTCCGTAAACACAGGCCTCAATTCTTTTATCTTGTTTAAAATTGAATCTTTCACTAAATAGGTCACTTTAACAAAACTGATTGCCGATAGAGAGGAAGAAGAACACAACACATAAGTGTCAAAATAGTTTGCTGCATTTGGAAAATTTATCAAACGAAACACTAGTCTTGAACTACAAGTCATGCATCCATCGCTTTTTAACTTTGACAGTCAAGAAAACATTCCTCGAATAAATGAACAACCTAAGGAGTTGAAACTAATTCAACTGAATGTTGATATTCAACAACAATTAGAAAGCACGTCAGTTGAAGAGGACAAACACCAAACATATGAACCCGAATCTAGTCCTATGTGGAGTATGAACTTTGACGGGTCATGCACTAGAACGAATGCTGGTGCAGGTTTCTGGATATGCAACACTAAGAACAACCACACATAGAGCCTTTCCTGTAGATTAAACTTTCGGTGTTCAAATAACATAGCGGAATATGAATCCATGCTTTTAGGCTTGCGTTTGCTGAAAAAGTTAGGAACCAAGAGAATTAAAGCATATGGGGATTTTGAGTTGATCATTAGGAAAGTCAACAGGGAATACAACACAAATCACCCAAGACTTAGGGCCTATCGAAACGATGTTGTGGATATTTTAAAAACTTTTGAGGACTACCAGGTAATTTTTTTCCCAAGAAAAAGAAATATCGCGGCACACAGCTTAGCCTTTGCAGCCAGAACATGCCTACCGCCATATGAGACCAAAGACTGCACAACTCAGATAAAATTCAGACCAGCCATCCCTGATAACGAAAAATATTGGCAAGTGTTCGACGGAGACAAACAAATAGAAGACTTCATGCAATTCAGAAATAAATTCGAACTACATAGTTCAGACTCAGATTATGAAACAAACTGCAATAGTGAAGAAAATTTTCTTGGTGAAGAAGAACCGTCTCCTGAACTTGCCAATATGAATCTACTGTCTAGAAAACTTACAAACAAAACAAAGATGAATGCAGAGGTAGAAACAGAGGAGTTAGAAACCCTACAGTCCAAAGATCAAAGTTTGCCAAAGGGTCTGGCCCCTTTATAAGAGTTGTTTGATTTTAACGATGTGGCTAAGAAGCCAAAACTGGAGCCTGTAGAGACTGAAGTGGAAGAGAGCAATATAGGTAGTAAACTTAAACCAATGATGATTAAACTGTCTAAGACCTTACCAACTCATATTAAACTCAAATACATAGAGTTGTTTAAGGAATTTTCTGATGTTTTTGCGTGGAGTTACGAAGATCTTAAATCCTATGACACTGAAGTAATACAGCACAAGATCCCTCTCAAAGAAAACCAAACACCATTCAAATAGAAGCTGTGCAGAATTAACCCTGTTCAGTTGCCTTTGGTTGAGAAGGAAATCAAGAAAATGTATGAAGCTAGTATTATTGTCCCTGTTAGATATTCTGAGTGGGTATCAAATCTGGTGTCAGTTAGGAAGAAAACAAGAGAGATCAGACTTTGTATAGACTTTAGAGACTTAAAAAAAGCTTCATTGAAAGACAACTACCCTTTGCCCAAGATGGATCATATTTTACAAAGGGTGGTGGGGTCTAGAAGAATTTCTTTGCTTGATGGCTACTCGGGGTATAATCAGATCTTAGTCCACCTTGATGATCAATTAAAGACAACGTTTACTACACCTTGGGGTACTTTCATGTATGTGAAAATTCCCTTTTGGTATAATGAATGCTGGTGAAACATTCCAAAGAGCCATGGACATAGCATTCTCCGAAGAGCTGGGCTACTTCATCATTATATACCTTGATGATGTTACTGTTTTTTCAAAGACAGATGAAGAGCACTTAGAAAATTAAAGAATAGTCTTCAAGAGATGCAGGAATTTGTGGATATTTTAAACCCTAAGAAAACACTATTCAGTCTCCAAGAAGGTAAGCTTCTTGGGCACATTATTTCAGAAGAGGATATTAAGATAGATCCAAAGAGGATTGAGGCCATATTGCAGATCTCTCTTCCTTGAAACATCAAGGAGTTGAAATCTTTCATTGGAAAGATTAACTTTTTGAGAAGGTTCATCCCTAACTTGGCTGAGCTCCTTAGAAATATTACAAACATGCTGAATAAGGAGCAAGGGGTAAAATGGACCTTGGAAGCAAAGAAGTCCTTTGAACTGGTGAAACAAGCATTAACCAAAGCACTGGTTCTAATAAGTCCTAATTTTTCAAAATATTTTTATTTTTTTTCATTTTCATCAGAACATACAATAGCTGATGTCCTTTTCCAGAAAAATCCACAAGGACAAGAGCAACCTATTGCATTCTTTAGCAAGGCATTGAGAGATGCGCCTTTGAAGTATAACATTATGGAAAAGCAAGCTTTTGCTTTTGGTTAAAGCTTTAAAGGACTTCAGAGTATACATCTTTCACTCACACATCATTGCCTTTGTCCCAAATTCAATTGTGAAAGACATTCTAACACAGGACCCAGATGGTAAGAGAGGTAAGTGGATTGTTGTTATTCTTGAATATGATTTAGAGATAAGACCCACTAAACTCATCAAAGGCCAAGGTTTAGCTAGATTAATGGTTGAATCCAATTTTTAAGTTCTTGATATTAATATGATTAATGCTTTGGATGATCAAGAGGAAATCTCAACTCCCATTGTTGAAGACCATTTTATGAATTCCTCTTGGTATGCTGATATTCTTTATGTTTTTATTAATTTGAACAGACCTCCTGGTTTGAAAAAAACAAAGGCAAGGTTTCTAAAGTTAAAAGTTGTAAACTATTGCATTATAGATAAATGTCTTTATTGGAAAAATGCAAGTGGGATATTTCTTAAATGTTTTCCTGAGTTTGATGCAGAGAAGGTTAACCAAGAGTTCCATGAAGGAGAGTGTGGAGGCCACCTATACTGGAAGACAACAGCCAACAAAATCCTGAGGGCTGGTCACTATTGGCCTACTCTTTTTCTTGATGTACACAAGATGATAATTTCCCGTCATAAATGTCAAATTTTTGAAGGCAAAAGGAAGCTGCTACCCTTACCTCTGCATCCAATCATTGTTGAAGCTCCTTTTCAACAGTGGGGACTTGAATTCATAAGTGAAATCCATCCACCATTCTCTGCCCAACATAGATGGATTCTCACTGCCACAGACTACTTCACTAAATGGATAGAAGCCATCCCTTGTAGGCAAGCTAATGATTCTGTCATTATAAAATTTATGGAGAATAATATTCTCTCTAGATTTGGTTGTCCTACCAAGATCATCACTGATAATGCAGCAGCATTTGGATCCAAGAAGATGGTTGAGTTCTGTCACAAATATCAGATAACATTGGGGAATTCCACGACCTATTACCCTCAAAGTAATGGGCTTGCAAAATCCTCAAACAAGAGTTTAGTGAACATAATCAAGAAGTTGTTGGAGGACAACAAAAAGTCTTCGCACACAAAGCTTGTGCATGGACTTTGGGCTGACAGATATACTTTGAAGAAATCTATTGGCATGTCACCCTACCAGCTTGTGTATGGAACTGATGCAATTTTTCCTACCAGCCTTGGTGTGCCAGTTATGAATTTAATTCAAGAGGTTCAGTCTGAAGATAATGACATGATCAGAAGGATAAATCAAACTATTCACCTTCAGCAAACCAAAGAGGAGGTATATAACAAAGCATTGCATAAGCAAGACAACATTAAAAATCTTTTTGACAGAAGAACAAAGGCCAACAATTTTAATGTTGGAGACAAAGTTTTAAAGTGGGACTCAAGGAAAGAAGACAATGGAAAGCATGGAAAATTTGACAACTTATGGCTTGGCCCTTATCTCATTCATTCAGCTGATGGTAATAATGCATTTTTCTTGCAGGAGTTGAATGGAGCAGAGCTGTTTGGGGGTCCTGTCAATGGCAGGATGCTTAAGCAATACTTCTCTTGATCCATGTCATGTTCTGAAAGCCTTTTTATCTTTTTTCCATTATAAATATTTCATCCACCATTGCATTCAAAGTTAGAAAAATAAAAAATACAAAAACAATGAAAGAAAGAAAAGAGGGCAGATTGTGAAAACAATAAAGGTACAGCCCCATACCAACAAAAAAAGAAACAAATTTGAAAGTGTGCAAGCTTGAATGCCACTCCTAAAAAACACACTACTAGTTAGTCGGACAGCCTAATCTTGACTAATTAGTTTTAAATTTATTGTTGATAGGATAATGAATTTGATTTTCCAAGCTGTTTAATCCCTGCTTATCAGTAGGTAGATTACGCTACAAATTAAAGGTTCAAACATGCTCAAAATATGAACCTGAGTTTCCAAAGAAAAATGACTCAAATATGTTTAAATCCCTGAGTCAAAACAGAGGTAAAACTAGTTCTAATCAGCTCAAAATCTGAACTAGAGAAACAAAGAAAGAGCAACTCAAACAGAAGTAAAAACAGAGTTGTAAAAAGATGAAGGAAGTGCTTTGAAATTTTAGATCTTAAGCCTTCCATTTTGATTTAATTTTCTACAAAATAATATCTATATGCAGCTTTTTTTATGCCATAGATTAGCATTAAAATAGACTGATCAATCTTGACTTGTATGCTTTTAAATTTCTGTTGTAGAATCTAGAGAATAAAAATTTGTTAGACTGTTTAATCCTAACAGATTGGTAGATTAGGTAGAGAAGCATATGGACTCAACTGTTTAATCTGAGTTCATGGAGAAATAAGGAGTAGAAATAGATTAGATTTTATGCTTTCAAAAGAATAAAATGTTGTGAAAATATTTTTCCAATCCAAGTGCACTCTAAAGAAGAAAAAATGTTAGATCCGTAGGATTGGGTAGGTAGAAAGCTTGTTGATGAAAGATCCATTGTTTTTATGGCTGCTAATATGTTTTTAGAGCAAAAGAAGATTATTCAAGTAAAGAAAGGCAGCCCAATGGGTAAGGCACTGATCAGCCTCCCAGAGAATGCAAGTATGAAGTTCTTAATGCCTTCAAGAAGGCACCATCCCCAAGTGGAGCCACTATTAGCCACCAATAAAATTTTTCATATCAAATGGTGGCTAAAATTTTTTTGGAGCCTTCAAGAAACAATTTTTATTCCTAAAAATGTTATCTCTTGAAGACTCATGGATACATCATGCCATTGGTTCAATATTCACTGCTGTTTCAATTTCAAACTTAGAAATTCCGCCGATTTCATTGAGAAAAGACTGTTGCAAAAGACATTTTCCCCTTCCCTCCACCTCAAAACTAACCTTCATTTTTTACCCCTTTCATTCTGATGAAATTATTCTATTTTCCATTTGTTTCCCCTTTTTCCCCTTCATAAAATCCTCTTTACAGAGTTTAAAACTCCTTTTTAGAACTCTGTCAAAAACCCCAGATCTGACGGCGCACATGGAGTTTCATGTAACTTTCAGCGCGGAAGTTAATTTCTCAAAGGGCATGCAATATAAGCTGCTTTCTGGTGCCATGTGTCGAGCGGGGATGCATATCGCGTTCCAAAAGGCAAAACTGCCTCCCCACCCTTTTGCCACGCGAAAACAATTGTTTTACCTCCTGAAATCGCTTCCACTCTTTTTCTTTGTAATTCATCGCGTGCCTCCTCAGTCGTTGATCTTTATGAGCCATTCTCATCCGACGGCTCATATTCCTCCCGAAGCTCATTTTGATTTTTAATTCATTTCTTCCTCCGATAAAGGTTTTTAACCTTATCTCATCATATTTATGCCATTTCCATATAAAGTGACCTCTTCTATTTATTTCCTCTCGGATCGCTCCTAACCATCGATCTCTGCACGATCAACAGTTCTGACTTATTTCTTCCTCTTCGCTTCCTATTAACCCCCGCAAATAGATCTACATTGTTGGATGATGCCATCCAATGGCCATGCTCCTCCCCACAGCCTCCGAAGAAGTTAAATCCAATAACGCATGATTTCTTAATTTGTTTTGTATTTTGTAGGTGTTTAATGGTTTTTCCATTATATTAAAGAAAAGCTAAAGGTCAGGGATGACAATTTCTATGCCTTTGATTCATAAAAGGAAACCATTCGCAGGGTTAAAACTCCACGTCTCATCAATGCTTCATGGGCATTGATGCCCTATGAGCCCTGTGCGGCACTGCACATCAACAAGACACAGAGAATTGAATAAAGCAAAAGAGTATCAGTGTTAAAGAACAAAACACAGTAGAACAGAGGATTGAAGACAGTTTGGGGATTATGGCTAAGATTGATTATCAAAAGCCTAATCATCCAAATTAAAACATGATTAAATAAAAATCAAAAGATCTATCAGACAGAAAAGCCTCCACCACCACAACAGAGGCCAATTGATTCCTCTCAGGTACCACAGAGCCACCTGTAGCTTCAAAGCATTCAAACAGAGGCCAAGTAATGACCAGCAGAGAATATCCACCTCACAACCACCAAAGAGTTAATTCAGTCAAAGAACTAATTTCAAAAATATATGCTGAGTTACTACAGAGATGACAAAGAGCCTTAAAAGTCAACAAAAGCTCCCACCGAGATTAATCCTTTAATGTAAATCAATTAAATACAGTGAAAATATCTGTTCTCTTCTCCATTGAGCCCCTCAAAGGCCGAGAAGCATTAATCTGTATTAATTGACCCAAGAGATCTTTTTTCAGATCCCACCTCCTCATTTCTTCTATAAATACTTCGATAGAAGATGAGAAAATGTTGGTTGCAGAACTTTGAAATATACTTGTGCTCGAAACTTCTGATTGTAAATAGTGTTCAAAGGCTCTTGAAGCTCTGCTTGTGATAGAATAGTTAGGCTGCGAAGTGAAGATGATTGCTAACCTGAAACACTGGACTTAAAGCTGTAATTGGTTTGAAGCATCAATGCAAGCTGATTTATGGGATCCTGGTCTATGTCGACGGTGATGTTTTTCTTATTGTAAATCGTTATGTTATTTCTGTTTCCACTTCTTTCATATTCTCTGATAAATAACAACAAGCATAGAGTTAGGATTTACTTTATATCAGTACCCTTCTTTGACTGATAAGCTTTATCTGAATGTTTTCTTCCAAATTGTGTTGTTTAGGAATGATTTAATTTAGTTTTAACAGTTAGGAATGATGGCGTTCCCTCGTCCTACTGTTTAGGCTAATTATTATTCTTGAATGTTATTTTCAATTTATGTTAAGTAGAGATGAACTAAGGAAGATATGGTGAGCCGGCCTGGTCCTAGTTTTATCCCCAAAGACTATCTGAAAGTTCCCCTAAGAGTGTGTTGAAAGCTGGATAGTTTCAAAGTACTTACCAGATCTTAGACCTTTCTTTGTTATCATTTGTGTTTCCCTTGTGTTTAATTGTTTTTATATTGAAATTGTATCAAAAGCTGGCTAGTTTCGAAGTACTTACCAGATCTTGGGTTGCTTTTATGTTTTCTTAAGTGTATGTCAAAAGCTAGCTAGTTTCAAAGTACTTACCAGATCTTGGGCTGCTCTTTTTTCTTCATTTGTTTAAATTCCCCTTCTTGTTGTATAATTTCATTCCATAAATCAACTTCAAAGAGATCCTTAGATATAGATGACTTGCTCCATGGACCACTCTTGAACCTGTTGTTTCAATTAAAATCCTATTATGACTCCATAGCCCAATGTTCTAAAACCAGCATATCATCCATATTTTTAGCCAAAGCTTGTTCTAGTTTCTTGAAACTTCTCACATTTGAAATTTTTTCCATTTAGGACTTTCCACTCAAATAATAATCATGGTCAACCATCCAAAAAAAAAAAAAACCCTCGGCCTTCATAACTAGCTTAATATCAATACCAAAAACCTCAAAGATAAATCCATATTTGCACTTATTGGATATATCCCTCTCCGGATTCAGGAGGGATAGATCCTAGAATCCCAAAGTGGTTGAAACGGTGTTCTCCCTATTTTCGTACTTTACTAATATTTCTGATTACAGGGAGCTAACAATTTGTACAAGCAATGTCTAGTTGGAAATGATGATATGAAACTTCATGATGATGTGGTAATGCCAAGCTACTCCCTTTGCTGCTTTTACTTTGAATTATTCATGATTGATCTTTTTTTTTCTTTATCTTCACCCTCCAAAGGGTCTAGGTGAATGTTGCAACCTTCCAAGTCATCTTCTTTGTCTTGTACCAATATTCCTTTGTGTTCTTTAGGATGGTACTTCCTCTACTTATTCTTCACATGTTCTCTCATGTAGCCTTTCCTTGATGGCCTCACATAATAATTACCCTATTATGTTGTAATGATGATACTTGCAGATTATACCTCTTATTAATCACGGAAGATGTTGATTGAGGTAACATGCAAGGGTTTTAAGAGCAATAGGTTGGGGATTGATAAATTGAGGGATGTAGGAACTCAGGGAAACCACACTAATGTTTATAATTGCAAAATGTGTATAACAAGAAGTCTTGGCAGCTATTATTGCACACTGAGTGGTATCTAGGAGGAAAGGTATTGACCTTGATGACTGATGATCTATGTTAAGGAGTGCCTAAGAAGAAGGAGAAAATAATTGAACATTTGAGCATCATAGGCATTGAGGAAGGCCTCATTGTTGACTAGAACTATGCAATGCGCAATAAACATTAACATGTGAGAAACTGAGTGACACAATAGTGACTCATTTCTCACTATAAATGTGCAATGCGTAATAGGAGGTTTAGCTGGTGAAGATAACTATGTAGTTGGGAAAATCAGAGAGACAAGGAGGCACGGTTACTCACTGGAAATACAAAATGTGAAGTTCCTGAGGGAAAGGCTTAGGAAACTGTGTATTTTGATCATATGTATGCATTATAATGATAGATCATAAGGATTATTATGATATATATAATCAAATAATGCATAATATTGTCGCATCCACTTTCAATCCATGAAATCCTCCATGCCAATGATAGATCATAATGAAATAATCACATGCATATGCCATGCATTCCAAAACTAGCAAGGAAATTTTTATCACTCAGAAAAAAATGAAACATCATTTAACATAGTCTTAGAGTTTCATGTGTCAAAGGTATGGTCATAGAATTCATTTTTTTTATTACTTGGTTAAGGAAAATTTCAAAATTTTCTTATTATCTTAACCTAAGGTCCAAATCCATCCCCATTCAAGTCTTTTCATGTCACACTAGTCATTATTTTCTGACATATTTCATTTCCCAAGCATACAACTCCGATAAGGTAATTTTAGCTAAGAGTCCCCACTTTCATAGTGAATTACACAGAAAAAAACACTTTTTGCTACGAAACTACTAATACTTTCGTAGCGAAACTGCCCAAAAATACAGTAAGTATGCTACGAAAGGAGGTATTCCTATCTATCTTTTCAAAACAGTTGCTAGGTGTCAGTCAATGATTGAAAGGGTTAGGATAGATGCCATTCAAGTCAGTTAAGGTTAAATCATGGTACAATGGTCATGGATGAAGTCATTATTACCATTTTAAGTATGTATGACTCATAATTATTCCATGAGTTGTCATCTAACTTTAAAATCTTTCCCAATTGAGTCATTTGTCATTATCCACTCCCTCTTTTCATGTTATTGAGCTCTAGAGAGTTATTTCACTAAGCCCAAGGTGTGGCTGGCATTTTCAAAGGTTTGCAGGTATCACTGATCAAGCGAGGCAGAGAAGACATAAAAGTACCATGGCTACAAAGAGGAATACCAACAAAGGTGGCCACTATCTTAGATATGAGCCATCAGACATGAACCTGATAAATGAAGACCCAACAACTTCAGAAGTTTTCAGAAGAACAAGGTGTTTTCAGTTTTGCCAAATATTGCAAGGATGCCATGTACATGTTTCTAAAGAATTTGCCCTAAATTTCAATGGGACAACTACAAAAGTGGGAATGTTGAACCTCACTATAACTCCAGAGACTATTGCAGCAACAAAAGGAATTCCAAGAGGAGAAGAACAATGGTTCAAAGGTTTCAAATTCAACATTTAGTAATATAAAGAATTTATCAAGCAAAATATAGTGAGTTTGACCTTAAAATTTCCATTCCAAGGAGCTACATGAAAGATAATTTCTCAAAGCTACTTCTTATCATTTAGAAATACTTCAGTTGTGAATGGAGGTATCATAAGGTTTATTCTTACCACTTCAAGCTTCTGCTACATTTTTTTGGGTAAGAAATTTTTTGCTCCACCTCTTTATTTATACATAAGCTTAGCAAAAATGGCATATAAAGTTCAAGATAAATCTGAAGGAAGTGGAACCTCACTTTTTCATCATGTTTTAATAAAGTTGCTGGTTTTAGATGAGTTAAAAAGACTAGGTAGAGACTGTTCTTCTTTTCTGTTTGTCAGTGGTTTTGAACTGGATGCCATCACCCCTAAAAGAACTCCTAAACCTATAGGTATAACATCACCTTCAGTGGTAGAAAAAAGTGAACCAGTAGGGGTAGAGAAAAATTAACTAGTAATCATGGAAACAAAGCAATTGCAGAACTTGATACACCTGCAGTTTCACCTGCAAAACAAAAGTAAACTATGAGAAAACCTGCAAAAAAAGAGCCAAATGCGAGTAAAAATGGTAGCAAAAGGATTACAAGAAGCCAAACAGTGGCTAAGGGAAATTTAGAAGACATTTTACATGCTATTGATATTGAAGATACTCCCACAGTCCAAGCTGAGGATATAGATGAGGGAGGAAAGAAGCTCAAGAAAACTAAATCAGCAAATAAGATAGAGTTTGAAGGTGATGATGCAAGTTTTATGTTTCAGGCTAGGAAACCCATGACAAGACATTCTATAAAAATCTTGGAAAGCATTAAAGAAGTTTAGAAGGTCACTGAAACTACCCAACCATTACCAAGCATTATTGACCTTTCATCACCTCCAAAAGAAGAATCAATCATCAAGCAAAAGAAAGGAAAGGAGAAAATTATTTAAAAAACAGAGTTTGAGGTTCTTGAGGAGCATTTGAAGTTAGCAAATCATGACATAGTAGTATTGAAGAAAGAAGCAAGGAAACATAATTTCAAAAAAGTGTAGTTTGAGAAAATGAAAGAGATTTGGGAAGAGCAGGTTGATAGTGTGTCAAAGACCTTATATGATACACAACAATTAATCAAATGGACTATGCCATTAAGGAAAGAGGTGAAGTATGTTAGAAGAATGAACCTGCACTTGAAATCTAACAACATGAAAATTGAAGGACCAATTAAAAGACCTCTAAGAATAGTTAGAATTGATTCATGGGGAGCTGGAGAATAAGGGTTTAAACAGGACTGTAGTTGAGGAACCCATAGCTCAACTCATAATTAATGAACAAGAAACACCTCAAGGCTCTTAATTTTGAGTTTGATTATATTTTAAGAGGTTAATGGCATGTTTAAAACCAATTTTATACAATTGGAAGGTACCTTTTTGAAACAATGTCAAAATCTGGAAATTACACAGCTTTCCATAGTTTCGTAGCATTTCCTGGGCTTTAAGTCAGGAAAACGATACTAAAATTTTTGTAGCTGTCTTTTTTCCTTTAAAAATACTTTTTGTAACTTTCAAGAGGGGATAATGGTGATGATGAAGTGTCATGACATGATGGACACCATGCAAGAGCAAAGAAGCAAAAATTTTGAGTGAAGAAGTCATATTTTGGACACTACGAAAGCAATCTATGAAATTGCCTTGTTTTCGTAGTGAGCTATCTTTGAAGGTTTCTGATAATTTCAAAAGAAATTTTGGACAGGTGGACACATTCAACAGGTCAAGGGACCTTGCTAGCAAATATTTATTACTTGAATACCATGAAATGGAGACAAATCATCTGCTGAAGAGCCTTCGTTGAAGATAGGGTCATGCTTTCATGAAAAATAGGGTTTGTTTCCATATGTTGAGGAGGATATTTAGGATGTCAAGTAGCAATGAACTATGTCATAGCTTATTCGAACATGTGAAACATTAGTTTTCAGATATGTAACTGTTTTAAGAAATAAGGTAGTTTTATGTAATAAGTAGGAATTTCAGTCCTATTTGGAAAAGGAATGTTTTAGAGTATAGCTATCATTTTCTTATTAAAAGACATGTTTTTCTGTTATGTAAGGTGTCATTAGAAGAATTTTAAGAATCTAGCCAAGAGGCAGATCATCTCTGATGTAAGAAGGTCTATTTAAAGGCAGATTATTGAAGTTGTAAAGGGTTGGAGATTTTTTGCACTACTTATGCTTTTTGTAATTTGACTTATATCAGTAATATAGAGGACTTCTTCTTGACAGACCTGATATCATGGATTCTTTAGTGCCTTTCTGATCTATATTTTTATGTGTACCACTTGCAGTAGATTTCATCTTTATTACCAAAATTCATATGTTTATGCTCTGACTTCCTTTATTGATGAAATGATTGTGTTGCCCTATGTTCTATGTGTGATCTGCTTTTGTTAAAAACTCTTATTTGCCTCAACTTCCATGTTAAGAAAAATTTCCACTAAATCTACTAATTTGTTGACTCCATAAGCCCAATGGTTGCTGACCTGTATTCTTTTCAACATACATACATCAAAATCAAGTTACTTTTCAAATAGAGTTATCCATCTAGTTTTATCATTATCTAATATCATAAACCCCTTTAAGAGAGTCCTCTCAGACTGAAGAGGCTAAGCATCAATCACAAGATGGTTTGAAATAATTACATAGATTTTTCTAATTAGCAGCCAATCAAGTGCAATTTTTTGATAACATTTTGGTGCATCTACCAGGAGCCAGAATATATACTTTTCCCAAAATTTTGAAGCTGAACTTCTGAAGGTAGCAAGAGCTCAGAAATATGTTCGAAGCTGCATCTACCTTGGTGACTCCATTCAAAATTCATATGATCAAAGGTGGCTTCAAAAAGGAGATACACGAGGAGTAATCTGGACCTAGATCCACCTACAATTGTGGACAATACAAACACCATCTCCAGAGGCATTCAAGGCATTTCTGCGATATCAGGTACTCCATTACATACAAAATACTTATCCTCTAAACATTTAAGAAGTCCTGAAGATAAAATGTTTGGTGATAAAATTCAGGAAGACTTGTTTAGGTCTGAAAGTGAAAAAGAATTGATTGAAATTGTCTTAGACCTACATAGAAGAGGTATTGACACCTCATCCTTAGTGACACAAAAAGATGAAGAAGAGTTTTGGGAAGCAGTCACTTCAGAGCTGCTGTTAGAGAGAGAATCTTTGGATAGGTTGAAGGAACTAAACCCATTTGAAGTTTTTTTAAGAAGTAAAATTGGTGTCCCTCTACTTGATTGAAGTTCAATTGTGACTGTACAACAAAGACCAACCAACCCTCCTCCTAACAGTTCCTCTTCTTCTACTCCTATTGTCCCTAAAAAATAATACAATTCTATTCATCATGGAAAGAAATGTACCACCTCCACCTACTGCTGCACCTGCTAGGTATGACCCCCTTGTTATTACAGCTATCCTAAATTCCCTTCCTAGCATATATTCTGCTAGAATCAAAACTTTGGGAAGTGATGAAGAGATTACATTTGAAAATCATGTAGACCAATTTAATGACTTCATAGATAGGGAGCAGGTTGACCATGAGGATGTCAAGATGAGATTGTTTTCTCAGATCTTTACTAGTGAAGTTAGGAAGTGGTTCAAAGCCCTTGCTGCAGGAAGCATACATAATTGGAATGAATTTGAAGATAGCTTCTTGAGGAAGTGGGGAAATAGAACCAACCCTGTACAAGCCCTCACTGAGTATAATAGTTTGAAGAGAGTTGTTGATGAAACTGTTCAAAAATTTTCAAAGAGATTTAATAAAGTTTATGACTCCATCCCTGTCCATCTAAAGCCTCCTCCAAGAGAAGCTCAGCTGAGATATGCTGATGCCTTTGATTATGAATTTTCTATCCTACTAAGAGAAAGAGAATCCCCTTCACTTGCTGAAAAGAAAAATGACGCAGTGAAGGTGGAGGTCATTTCGATAGCAACGAAAAAGTCAAAGATGAGAAAACTAAATTTAAAGAAGAAGATAAGCCTTCCACCTCAGAGGATAAATTTGACTCCATGATGAAGACAATGGAAAAAATGATGGATAGGCTTGCCCTTGGGAATGCCTCTACTCCTCCTACACAAAATGAACCTCAGTTTAGAAATCCTCACTTCAAAAGACCTCAAAACCATTAGAGAACAAGAGAAAATAGAAATCAACCACTTGACCCTCAAGTAAGGCCTCCTTTTCAGCAAAACTTAGTTGATGAAGAAGATCAACCTGAAATACAAGAAGACTCAATTCATTGCTTAGATGAAAACATGTCAGGAGTGTTTTTGACTAAGGAGGAACATGATGAGTCAGATCATGAAGTAAACAAGGTTGAGGAACTATCTGATTATCTTAAAGGATATCAACATGCAATATTTGAGATGCAGAAACAATACAACCTCTGAAATAAAAATGTTCCAATTACTGCAAACAAAACATAGCCCAAGAAAAATTCCCCTAAAGCTGTTGAGGTTAGGAAAGATACACCACCTCCTCCTCCTGTCAAAGAGACTCAGAAATCTACTTTTGTTTTCAGTTTGGAGAGTGAGGTCTCTAAGATCAAAATCCCAGTACCTTTTGGAGAAATTATTAAGGTGAATGAATACAGAAGTAAGATTGTAAAAATGCTAAATTCCCAAGCAGGAGCCACTGATATCCTAAATGTTCAAGAATATCATCCAACCATATACTTGGGTCCAAGATTAGAGGATTAGCAGAATGAAGAGGTTCCTCATTTTATGTCAGCCTTAGTATTCATGACATGACATTGCATAATGCCATGTTGGATTCAGGGGCCTCTCACAATATTATGCCCAAAGTGATCATGGAAAGGACTAGGTTGGAAATTACTAGACCATATAAGGATTTCTTTTCCTTTGATTCAAAAAGAGTTCAGTGCATTGGTTTAATAAAATATGTTGTTGTTGGTCTCACACAAGTCCCTGCCAAGACAATGGTCATGGAAATTGTGGTAGCAGACATTGCACCTAAGTTTGGCATGCTGTTATCAAGGTAATGGGTAGCAAAGATCAAGGGTAAAATTCATATGGACCTAAATTATGCCACCATTCCTATTTTTGGTGAGCAAAGGAGAATATAAAGAGAAAAAAGGATGGCTTAGATGGTAAGTAGTAAAGATAAAACTCAAAATTTTCCAAAATATGTTTTTGATACTGGATTAGTATCTCTATTCTCTTCAATGAATTGATTGATGAAGTAGAAGATGAAGAGAAAGTAGAAAATCAACAAACTAAAATTCAGTAAACAGAAAATCAACAGACAAAAAATCAACAAATTAGTGAGGAGAAGGCGGAAGGTTGGTGGTTGTTACACTTTGATGGATCAGAAGGAAGAGAGGGTGTTAGAGAAGGAATTTGGATCACAAATCCAAAGGATGAAATTAAGTTCTTTTCTTACAAACTGAATTTTGATTGCACAAATAACATGGCTGAGTACGAATCTTTATTTTTGGGCTTAGAAATTTTGAAAAGAATGGGTGCCCAAAAGATTTCTTTTTGTGGAGATTTTTAATTAGTTATTGAGAAAGTTGAGGGTGTATATCAAACTAAGGATGTGAGAATGGGGGCATACATAAATTTGATCATGAAGATGTTAGAAATTTTGCAAGAATATTCATTTATTGTGAAGACTAGAGACCAAAACTCAATAGCTAGCTCACTAGCTGTCTTTGCAAGTCTATTTATCATTCCTATACATTCCACTGAAAGATATGAGGTTGAAGTTTGCCGTAGACCTGCTATCCATGACAACATTATCCATTGGAAATTTTTTGAGGATGACTATCAAGTCAAAAGCTTTATAGAATTGAAAGAGGAGTTTTAAAGTACACAAGTAGATCAACAAAACATGCTTGCTAAAACAAAGGGAAATTATAAAGTGTTACAACTAAAGAATAACTCTATACCCAAAGGTATCATACCTCTTGATGAGATTTTTTATCAGAATGATGTGTTCAAGTCTCCTAGGATACAAGCTGATGATGAAGAAGTAGAGAGTTGTAAACTTGGTACAGTGACAATGCCAAAAATGATTAAGCTTTCAAAGTTTCTTTCAGTTGACATGAAACAAAAATATATTGAGATGATGAAAAGGTTCATATATGTCTTTACATGGAGTTATGCTGATTTGAAGAAGTATGACCCTACTATCATTCAACATACCATTCCTATTAAAGAAAATGGAAATCATTTTAAGAAGAAGTTGAGGAGGATTAATCCACTTCTCATACCTCTGATTGAGAAGGAAATCAAGAAAAACATTGATGCCAAAATCATTGTTCCAATCAGATTCTCAAAATGGCTTGCAAACTCAGTTCCAGTAAGGAAAAAAAGTGGAGAAATCAGAATCTGCATTGACTTCAGAAACTTGAACAAAGCCTCTTTGAAGGAAAATTACCCTCTCCCAAAGATGGACCAAATTGTTAAGAACATTTTTGGTTCCCAAAGAATGTCAATGTTGGATGGCTTTTTAGGGTACAATCAGATACTTGTGCATCCAAAAGATTAGGAGAAACCAACATTTACGACACCATGGGGTACATTTATGTATGCAAAGATGCCTTTTGGTCTGATGAATGCAGGAGTGACTTTTCAAAGAGTAATGGAAATTGATTTTTCTGAGGAGAAGGACAAGATCATGGTTATATATCTGGATGAAATAACATTTTTCTCAGAGAAGAATATCACTCAAAGCACCTAAAAAATATTATGTTGAAGTGTAGAAGGTTTGGAATTTATCTCAATCCCGCTAAAAGAATTTTTTCTCTGACTTCAGGTAAGTTAATTGGGAATATTATTTATAAATATGGGATTAAGATTGATCCAAACAAGGTCAATGCAATTCAGAAAGTGGATCTACCTAGAAGCAGAAAGGAAATTCAATCTTTCCTTAGAAGGGTAAATTTTGTGAGGAGGTTTATTCCTAATTTTGATGAGTTTGTAAGAGACATAACAAATATGCTGAAGAAAGGAGCTAACATCAAGTAGATAGTAGAGGAAAATACTCATTTGAGGAGATCAAAAAGGCACTCACTCAAGCACCAGTTTTGATCAGCCCATATTTTACAAAAGAATTTCTGGTTTTTACATTTTCATCAGAAAATACAATTGCTGGCGTTTTGCTGCAGAAAGGATAGCAAGGTACTGAGCAACCCATTTCATTTTTTAGCACAACATTAGCTAATTCAGAGCTAAAGTACAACATATTAGAAAAAAAAGCCTATTCCTTGGTTAAAGCCATCAAAGATTTCAAAATTTACATTCTGCATTCTCATGTCATAGCTTTTGTTCCTAATGTTGTTGTGAAAGACATCTTAACTCAAGCTGATCCTGATGGTAAGAGAGGGAAGTGGATAGCTAACTTGTTGGAATATGATAGAGAGATCAGACCCATGAAATTGGTCAAAGGTCAAGGCCTCGCAAAGCTGATGGCACATTCAAATTTTGAATGTCTTGATATGAATTTAATTGTAGAAATTTCAGAATTATCATATGAAGATGAAGAGTCGATTCCCATTGAAGAGAAGTGCATTCTTTCTGACTGGTACAAATACATTGTTTTTGTCTTACATCATCATAGAACACCTATTGAGTTGAAAAAGTCCAAGGCAAGGTTGTGAAGTTAAAGTATTTGAGGTACTACATCATTGATAAAAATCTGTATTAGAAAGATACCATTGGTATTCTTTTGCATTGTTTGCTGGAAGAGGAGGCGGAAAAAGTGATTGAGGAGTTTCACAAAGGATATTGTGGAGGTCATTATTATTGGAAGGCCAGAGCAAATAAGATTCTCAGAGCATGGTATTATTGGCCTACTATGTTTAAATATGTCTACAAAAAGATTGATGCCTTCCATGAATGCCAAATTTTTTATGGTAAGAAGAAGCTTGTTCCTTTACCCTTGATGCCTATCTATGTTGAGGCACCATTTCAGCAGTGGGGGCTAGATTTTATTGGTGAGATTCATCCATCATCTTCAGGTCAGCATCGCTGGATTCTAATAGCAACTGATTATTTCACCAAGTGGATTGAAGCAATCCCAACTAGGCAAGCAAATGATTTAGTTATCATTTCATTTTTGGAAAATAATATATTGTCTAGGTTTGGCTGCCTTATGAAGATCATCACTGATAATGAAAAGGCATTCAAATCTAAAAATATGATCAATTTTTGTCATTAATATTACATTACACTCAGGCATTCTACAACATATTATCCACAAGGTAATGGCCTTGCTGAATCTTCTAACAAGAGCATTGTGAGGATTATTAAAAAGATTTTGCAGGAAAATAAGAAGTCATGGCATTTGAAGCTGAAGTATGCTCTGTGGGCTGATAGAGTGTGCACAAAGAGATTAATTGGAACTTCACCTTATGAGTTGGTATATGGAGTTGAAGCCATTTTTCCTACATCCTTGGGAGTGCCTGTCATGAAGCTACTTCAAGGATTAGAGGAGGAGCCAAATTCACTTCAGAGGAGAATAAATTAGTTGATAGACTTACAAGAGAAAAGGGAGGAAGTCTATAAAAGTAACCAACAATCTCAAAATAGAATCAAGAAGAAATTTGACAGGAAGATCAAGGAGGAAAACTTTCAAATCCAAGATGTGGTGTTCAAATGGGAGGTCAGGATTGAAGAAAAGGGGAAACATGATAAGTTTGAGAATATTTGGAAAGGTCTATTCAGAGTAGCTACACTCCATGGAAGCAACACTTACATTCTGTAGGAGATGGATGGACAACCTTGTGTTGGAGGGCCTATCAATGGCAGGTTTTTGAAGCACTATTCCTCTTAAGTCCTACTAATCTTTCATTACATTGTATATATTCTATTTTTTATATGTTTTCTTGCTAATGAAGACAAGTTTATCATAAATGT
This sequence comes from Pinus albicaulis, assembly GCA_034641835.2. Taxonomy (NCBI): domain Eukaryota; kingdom Viridiplantae; phylum Streptophyta; class Pinopsida; order Pinales; family Pinaceae; genus Pinus; species Pinus albicaulis. The sequence continues at coordinate 1,982,606,476 of CM076578.1, forward strand.
TGAGCCCGAGGTGAAGGTCATTAGAGTTTGAAGGAAAGCTTGGCAATTTTCAGAGTTTTTGTTTTCAAGAAGATGTATAGCACTGGAACTACAAATTCTTTGGTGTACCATAGGGGCACACCCTCCCAAGTCGAGCCACTGTTATCACTCAGGAAAAAATGAAACATCGTTTTAAATACTCTTAGAGGTTCATGTGTCAAAGGTATGGTCAAAGAATTCATTTTTTTTATTACTTGGTTAAGGAAAATTTCAAAATTTTCTTATTATCTTATCCTAAGGTCCAAACCCACCCCCATTCAAGTCTTTTCATGTCACATCATCCATTATTTCCAGACATATTTTATTTCCCAAGAATACAACTCCAAAAAGGTTATTTTAGCCAAGAATCCCTACTTTCGTAGCAAATTACACAGAAAAAAAACACACTTTTCATTACGAAACTGCTAATACTTTTGTAGCGAAACTGCCTAGAAATACACCAAGTATGCTATGAAAGGATGTATTCCTATCTGTCTTTTCAAAACAACTGCTAGGTTTTAGTCAATGTTGGAAAGGGTTAGGATAGATTCCATTCGAGTCAGTTAGGGTTAAATCATGGTACAATGGTCATGGCTGAAGTCATTATTACCATTTTAAGTATGTATGAGTCATAATTATGCCATGAGTTGTCATCGAACTTTAAAATATTTCCCAATTGAGTCATTTGTCATTCTTCACTCCTCCTTTGCATGTTACTAAGCTCTAGAGAGCTATTTCACTAAGCCCAAGCTATGGCTAGCATTTTCAAAGGTTTGTAGGTATCACTGATCAAGCGAGGCAGAGAAGACATAAAAGTACCATGGCTACAAAGAGGAAGACCAAAAAAGGTGGCCACTATCTTAGATATGAGCCATCAGACATGAACCTGATAAATGAAGACCCAACAGCTTTAGAATTTTTCAAAAGAACAGGGTGTTTGTAGTTTTTCCAAACATTGCAAGGATGGCATGCATAGGTTTTGAAAGAATTTTCCCTAAATTTCAATTGGACAGCTGCAAAAGTGGGAATGTTGAACCTCACTATAACTCCAAAGACTATTACAGCAACAACAAGAATTCCAAGAGGAGAAGAAAAATGGTTCAAAGGTTTCAAATTCAACATGCATGAATGTAAAGAATTTATCAAGCCAAAATATAGTGAGGTTGACCTTGAAAATTCCATTCCAAGGAACTACATGAAAGATAATTTCTCAAAGCTACTGCTTATCATTCATAAATACTTCACTTGTGAAGGGAGGTATCATAAGGTTTATTTGTACCACTTCAAGCTTCTGCTACATTTTCTTGGTAAGAAATCTCTTGATCTACCCTTTTATTTATACAGAAGCTTAGCAAAAAAGGTAGATAAAGTTCAAGCTAAATCTGAAGGAAGTGAAACCTCACTTTTTCATCATGGTTTAATAAAGTTGCTAGTTTTAAATGAGTTGAAAAGAGTAGGCAAATATTGGTCTTATTTTCTATTTGTCATTACTTTTGAAGTGGATGCCATCAACCCTAAAAGAACTCCTAAACCTAGAGGTATAACATCACCTTCAGTGGCAGAACAAAGTGAACCAGTAGGGGCAGAGCAAAATGAACCAGTAATCATGGAAACAGAGCAATTGCAGAAACTTGATACACCTACTATTTCACCTGCATAACAAGAGCCAAGTGTGAGTAAACATGGCAGAAAAAGGATTACAAGAAGCCAAAAAGTGGCTAAGGGAAATTTATAAGACATTCTGCATGTTATCGATATTGAAGAGACTCCCATAGTCTAGGCTGAGGATAGAGATGAGGGAGGAAAGAAGCTCAAGAAAGATAAATTGGCAAAGAAGTTAGAGTTTGAAGGTGAGGATGTAGGTTTTATATTTTATGTTAGGAAACCCATGACAAGACATGCTAGAAAACTCTTGGAAAGTAGTAAAGAATTTCAGAAGGTCATTGAAACTACCCAGCCATTACCAAGAATTATTGACCTTTCATCACCTACAAAAGAAGAATCAATCATCAAGAAAAATAAGGAAAGAAGAAAATTATTGAAAAAATAGAGTTTGAGGTTCTTGAGGAGCAGTTGAAGTTAGCAAATCATGAAATATCAGTCTTGAAGAAAGAGGAAAGGAAACATAATGTCCAAAAGGTGCAGTTTGAGAAAATGAAAGAGATTTGGGAAGAGCAGGTTGATAGTGTGTCAAAGACCTTAAATGATACACAACAATTAATCAAATGTACTATGCCATTAAGGAAATAGGTGAAGCATGTTAGAAGAATGAATCTACACTTAAAATATAACAACAAAAAATTGAAGGACCATGTTGGCTCAAGGGGTCCTAACCCAGGTTCGGAGGTGAAGGTTTTCCAACAAACCCCTATACTACTAGCCCTTTCGGCAGTGACCCGCTTGCGCAGGTCAAAGTATCACCCGAAGCAGTATGGGAGGATGTTGGAACCAGGTTTCCACACCCTGAGAGAGAGTAGATAATAAAGTAGGTCCGAAATTATCAGATCTACACCGAAGGTTGATTTGCAGGGTTCCAGAACGTAACAATACTATATTTCTTATCAAATCTTCTCTAGAAGGTTCACATCCACGTGCGTATCATCAATTACAACCATAAAACAACATAATCACAGCCAATATTATCAACATAGATAGTTCGCATTTATTAACAGAGATGCAGTTAGTAAGTGCAACAACAGTTTTATCATAGTAATATACTAAATGCAAATACTTTCATATCACAAAGATAAAACAGATGAGTTCGCATCTTACACAGACAATATTAGTTCGCATCAATCATAATAGAACATATCTAGACAACAACATATGTTCACCAATACTTCACATATGCTAGTTATAAAAAATCCTCTTACATTCCCCAAAAACCACTTGTGCACACAACCAATAGGGTTCGCACATAGCAGGACAGAGGATATTCGTGCACACAGCCAACAAGAGTCCTAACCTAGACAACCCAACCCAAGATCTAACAATTTGTATTTTCCATCAATCTCTATTCTTTCTCTGCCTATCGACTAAAAAAGGTTCAACTATTTATACTATTTTAGCCTACGCATCCAATGGTCCACAAACCATGGTTTACAGACTCTTGGTCTACCCTTGACCCGCTTATAATGCATTAGGGGCTTTGACCCACCCCAAAACCCCTGCGTTAGACTAAATATAATAAAAAATATAGAAAATGGACCAGATTTGTAGCTTTGTATGAGATCTTCTTCCAACACTCCCCCAACACACTCTTGTGACTCATCCCGAGTCACTAAGATGGTGGGGTTTCCACCTTCACCTGCAATATTTTGATTGCTTCCGCTAATGGGGGCAACATAGCTTCGCTTTGGGTAGCAACATTCTGGGCGATGTCGACCATTTTTTGTGAAATTGGGCCTTCTTTCGTAGCAGTGACACTTTCCAGGGTCTGGTTGAGTTGCTTCATGGCTACATCAACATCCTGCGATAATTTAAGAGCATCAGCAACCCAAGGCTTGAGGCGGTCATTGAGGGCCTTCTTCTTCTATTGAATATCTTCTATCTCAGCTTGGAGGTCTTGGCTGGTTTGTAGTCATGCCAGGTGCTGAGCAGGAACCAATGTGGGCAGGGTGCCTTCTAATGTTTCAAACGTCTCCTCTTTCTGTCGCAGGGCCTCAGTTATTTCACGTAGGAGTGGATCGCATTGGACCTTGGTCAATAACTGCATGGAAGTTTCCAGTAATTGAGCACCCTACTCAATCTGCCCTGTGATAATATTCGTAGCGACAGTGACCAACACAGATCGCTAGGCCCGCACGTTCGGAGGTGTTTCAGGCTGCAATTTAGCCTGCAGATTGGCAATCTGCTGCTCCATCCATGACTTAACCTTCGCAACCTCTATTCGGGATGCCTTCAATGCGGAAACCAACCCCTCAACCTTTGCCTGGGGCGTAGCAGTAGCTAGAATATCTGTTGGAACTTCTGTGCAAAGCTGGTGAATGAAGCTCTCGAGCTCTTTCTACTGCGTGGTGGCAAGGGCGAGTGTGATGTTGATTTTGATGATCGTTTTCTAAACCAAGCCTAGATGTTGGTGAATCTGTAGGTCCCGGTGCCGAATCACCTAAAATATACCCATGTGGAGTCCCTGCAAAGCATCCTAGGGTAGTTTTGCTAAGTCCAGGTGCACGTCCCAGCAACTATGGAACTACTTGCTTAGGTCAAGTGGACTAATCATAATGGTAGTGCCAGGCAAAGGGTAGAGGTGGATTTCTTCCGTTGGGAGCGTAACACTGCTGGTGGTTTGTGGCATCCGTACCAAAGTCACACTGGTGTGTAGTGTGTCTGTCTTTAGTTGCAGCTCGCGGAGCTCGGCCTGTAATGTAGCGAGTGTATCCTTCTATTGTTCCTCGAGAGCTTCCCATTGATCTTACATGTCTAGAGAGACTGCATCAGTAATTTTCTCAAGGTCACCATTGGTCAAGGTGATAGTTTCATTGTGTGTTGTCCGCCGAGCGCGCTGCTTCTTCCAAGGTCCTCTGGTATGTTGGTGGTCCTTTGTTTTGATAGATTGGCTTACCAAAAGACAAGGCAACATCAGAACCAATCTTTAGAGTTCTAGGATCTAGTCCTCCTGTTCTCAGAGAGGGATCTCTCAAATTATTTGTTTGCAAAGGTATATCTTGTTTGCTTTTAAGTATTGATTTTAGACTAGTTATTAATTGCAAGTGTTTGTTTGGTTTGTTTGTTTGGTTGAATTTGCACAACAGAATATGAAAGGTTTAAGTAGTATAGGTAGAAAGAGGAAGCATCAAATTCATTAGGCAATGGAGTCAAGAAGAGGTTTATGACAAACTTATCAATGGATGTGGGATATCAAAGGGCAAATCTAACTTGGCCACAGGATCCTTTTATTTTTGTGAATGAGATGGGCATTAATGTTTTGGAAAGTGAAATTGAATTCTCAACAAAGGGAACTTAAGAACATAACTTGAACAATAAAGATGTATTTGATAGACATGGATAACCATGAATTCTACAAACCCCACTTTAAGAAATTAATGATTTCAAGACAACTTTCAAAATAAAATCTAAGATTCGGGAGCACATCATATTTCCTCAAAGATTTTATTTCAAAGGACTTAGAAAACATAAAAGATTCACTGTTAATTGCAGTCATAGAAGAGGGAGCACCTAACACGTCTATGATCACAATTATAAAGACCTTTAAAACCATTTTTCAAGTAGGGACAAAGGGTATGATCGAAACAGACCTCCTTGGCTAACTATAAACAATGATACTTCAAAGGGAGACTTCAAAAGCAATTTTCAAGTGGTAGCAGACAAGCAGGGTAAACCATAAATCATGCTAAAACCAAATATTTAAACTATTAGAGAAATAAACAAGCATGAGGACTAAAGAGCAATATTAAAGACTCTAAAATACCTCAGCAGAAGAAAACATAAAACAGTGAAGGATAAACAGGTCTAAGGTGCTTCCAGGAGGGATTTCTTAGCCTAAAATTTTCATCCTACTGTAGTAAGAATTTATGAAGCATAATGAAAATAGGAAAAACAACACATAGTTCAGAATACATCACCAATAGCCAAGCTCAGGGATCTAATGATAGAGCCTTCTCAAGAACAAGTATATCAAAACATAATACATCTTCCAAGACTTCAATTTCTTCTTCAACTTCAGACAAACTATGTATTATTTCAGAGAGTTTCAGTGTTACAACTAGTGACCAACCAACCAAATTCTCATCTTCTTCAGAAGTATTTATAGAAGAAATGAGGAGGTGGAAGAGTTCTAGGATTGAAGTGTAATTAATTCTACACTAAATGCAACTCCTAGCCTTGAAAACCATGCAAGGCATAAGGCAGGAAAGCATTGAATTACAACTATGTTTCATTATCTCTGTTTTCTGTTTTTTAGGCTCAACGGGCGAAAAGATTGACTTTAAGGCTCTTTTCATCTTTTACAATAACTTTACTGACAGTTTGAAATATCTTCCTTTGTTTGTAATAACTATCATCTGCCTTAGTTTTTAATGCTATTGGCTGAGATTTGATTTGGATTTTCCTCTGAGGCAGAGAGGCTGTAGGTTGAAAATTTGGTATTTTGGGATTTAATTAGCCCCTCTGATGTTTCTTTTGAGGTGTCCTTCATTGTTTTTGTCTTCTTTCACTTAACACTGATTTACTTTAAACACTGTGTTTATGCCTGATTTAGGCCTTTGATTCCTTTAAACTCTGTTTAGAGCCTTTAATCTTCTGATTATGCATTGATCCTTCAATTGATTGATGCTTAGTGTGTTTTGTTGCTTGTAGGTGCACAGAGGGTTTGTTGGAGTTTTTTGTCCGAAAAGTCGATGATCATGACTCATCGACCCTTCCAAAACATGATATTTAAACCTCTGATCTCCTTAATTTGCATTCAGGGCTATGAGGATCGTCATCCTCGGCCCATAACACTGTAATTTTCCTACGGGAGGGTTTTATCTTGAACTTCATTAAACCTGCACAAAAACACACAAACGTTATTTAAATCCTACGAATTCATGGTTTAAACTGCTTAGGAGGGTTAGTGGAAGCATTTTGGAGTGATGCAGAGGAAGTGCGAATGCAAGCGATGGGGGAAAAATCCTGGCAGAGTAGCTAACCAGGTAAATGGAGGTTTGGGTGCGAGGACGAATGTGGACCATTGGATTTAGAACAATCAACGGTTGAGATCTCACGATGGAGCGTTTGGGAGAACAAATGAGAAACAATGAAATGATATCGTGATCTAATGTGGGCCGTTCAATCTTAGAGATCGACGACCGAGATTAAAAGCCAAATGATGTTGCGGAGGGTAGGCGGTATGGCAGAAAACCAAGAATGGTTTTCGCACGACGAAATGGGGGGAGGCGGTATTCAGAAAAAAATGTGATTCCATACAGTGTCTGACACGTGTATTTTGAAAATCGCCCATTTCGCAAATTTTTTTTGTGTTAATGTTTAGGCGCAAAAAATTTGTGAAATGCAATGTAAGCCGTTGAATGATCAGTTGTAGATCAGATGTTGCAGATAGCATGCAACGGGGTTGAAAGCTGTGGGGTTAAAAGGTAAGTGGGGTCCACGGTGACGTGGGATATTTTGTCGTGGAGTGAAACTTTTGAACAGCGGGGTTAATGGTGAGGTGAAGCGTGACCTGTTGATTTGGAAGAGATCAAAGGTTGGAATTAAGAGCGGGAGTAAAAAGGCTATTGGGTGAGGTCGAAAGGTTGGATGCAATCTTAGCCATTAGATCTGTTGATCGGACGGTTCGGAATTTAAAGAAAAGGCAGAGAGTTTTGAAAGGAGAAAAGGAACGGGAGGTGAAAAGGCAAAGGAATGAAGGCCCGATGGCCATTGATCTTTGCAGATCAACAGCCAAGATTTGTTTAAATCATATCATCGGGGTGATGAAAATCAACAGAGAAAAAGGTTTTTTGCGATGCGATGAAGTGTGAACCATCGGATCTGGTGGAATGAACGGCTCGGATTACATCACATCGGAGATAAGAAAAGAGGCCAAAGCAATGGGGTGTTTGAGTTTTCGATGCGTGATTAAGCACTGCCCGTAGGATCGATATGAGAGATCAACAGTCAGGATTAAATCTGTGGGTGTGATGACGGAGGGCTATGGGTGGAGCACGATGAGATCTTAGCCGTTGATTCTTGTGGATTCGATGGCTGAGATTAAATCAGGGGGATCAGCATCAGAGGAGGAAAAGGAAAAGGATAAAGGGAATTTGTGATTTCCGATTGCGATGGAGCGGTGAGGCATAGTGCTCGATTGCGGCTCCGGGTAACATAAGGAAAAGGGGCTGGGGCTTAAGGCCGAAAGGGGCTTAAGGCCTTAGGAGTGCAAAACACTGTTTTTAGGCCAAAACAATGAGATTTTTAAAGCCAAAACAAGGTTTTGATAGATGAGAGAAGGGTTTTTAAAACCAAATAAGGGAAAATACAAGGTTTAAAAAAGGGTTAGGATGATTTTGAAGGTTAAGATGAAGTTTTTTTAAGGATTTGTGAAAGGGAAAAAGGGTGAAAAGGGAGAATTGAAAATGAAGGAAAATGGAGTTTTCAAGCAATCCTTCTCTTTGGTAAACAATAGGTATTTTAGGATTAATAGTGAAACAGCAGTGAAGATTAACTCAAATGGTAATCATCAACATGAAACTTCAAAAGATGATAAGTTTTCAAAGGAAACTATCTCTTTGAAGGTTTAAAAGACAAGCTCAACCACCATTGAGTATGACAAAGTTTATAGGTGGCTAACAATGGCTCCACTTGGGGAGGACAACTGGTTATTTAGGTGTCTAGAACCTCAACTATAAATCTTTGGCTTTCATTAAACCAGTGCCTTAATCCATTGGGCAGCAACCTTTCTTTTCTTTTGGCTGACCACCTTTAGATCTGACAATCTTTGCAGCAATCTAAAACAATGAAATTCTATCAAAACAACATCTCTACCTACCCATTCCTAATGATCCTAACATTTTTTCTTCTTCAGAGTGCATTTGGACTGGAAAAATCTTTTCATAAACATTTTATTCTTCTGAAAAACAGGAAATTAATCTATTTCTACTCTTATTTCACCATGAACTTAGTTTAAACAGTTGAGTTCATAAATTCTCTATCTAACTACTATCTGTCAAGATTAAACTGTCTGACAGACCTTTATTCTCTAAATTCTAAAATAGAAAATTCAAAAGCAGCCAAGCCAAGATTAAGCAGTCTGACTTGCTGCAAATCTTTGCAATAAAAAAAAGCTACAGATAGATTTTATTTGCAGAAAAGTAAAACAGAATTTGTGAAGGCTTAAGATCTGAAAACTAAAACATCCTTCATTATTTATTCAGCTCTGATTTTGATTTTACTTGAGCTATATTTTCTCTCTTTCTGGTCCAAGTTTTGAGCATATTGGAACCAATTTGTTTTCTATATTTGGCTCAAGATTTAATCTAATTAGAGCCATTCTTCTTTTGAGATTCACAGGTTCAGATTTTGAATTTGTTTGAATCTTTGTTTCCTCTATCCTAATCTACCGTACTGATAAGCCAAGATTAAGTTGTTTGGCTGATCTAATTCACAAACCTATTAGCAGTAAATTGAAAAGCTAATTAGTCATGATTAGGCTGTATGACTAACTAGAAGTGTGTTTTTAGGAGTGGCATTTGAGCTTGCACACTTTCAGAGTTTCTCTCTTTTTTGGTATGGGGTTGTACCTTTCTTGTTTTTATTTTCCCTCTTTTCTTTTTCTATTGGTTTTGTATTTTTATTTTTCTAACTTTGAATGCAATGATCAAAAAATGATATTTACAATGAAAAGAAAAAAGCTTTGAAACTCATGATTCTTGGTAGAAGTAATGCTTAAGCATCCTGCCATTGACAGGACCTTCATATAAATCTTCTCCATTCAACTCTTTCAAGAAAAATGCATTGTGACCCCTCTTAGCATGAATTATATAGGGTTCTTTCCACAGATTTTCAAACTTGCCATGTTTTCCCTTCTCTTCCCTTCTTGAATCCCATTTAAGAAATATATTTCCAACTTGGAAATTGTTTGCCTTATTCCTTTTATCAAATATTTTCTTGATATTTTCTTGGACTAGTTGTGTTCTTTCATAGACTTCTTCTCTGGACCGCTGTAAATGAATTTTTTGGTTGATTCTTCTTTGCATATCATTTTCTTTAGTTTTTACTTCTTGAAGGAGTTTTATGACTGGAACTCGTAATGATGTTGGGAAGACTGCATCCATGCCATAGACCAGCTGATAGGGGGACATATTTATTGACTTCTTTGTAGTTAATCTATCGGCCCATAAGGCATGAACCAGCTTACTGTGCCATGATTTCTGATTCTGCTCCAACATCTTTTTGATGATATTGATGAGGCTTTTTTTAGAGGATTCAGCTAATCCATTTCCTTGAGAATAATAGGCAGCAGAATGGCCCAAGGTGATGTGGTATTTGTAATAGAAATCAACCATTCTCTTAGAATTGAAGGCATCAACATTATCTGTTATGATTTTTCTAGGACAACCAAATCTGGATAGGATGTTTGTTTCAAGGAACTTGATAATTACAGAGTCAGTAGCATTCCTAGATGGTATGGCTTCTATCCACTTGGTAAAATAATCAGTGGTAGTGAGGATCCACTTATGCTGGGCTAATGAGGATGGGTGAATTTCCCCAATGAAGTCCAAGCCCCATTCCTGGAAGGGTGCCTCAACACTGATGGGATGTAAGGGTAGGGGAAGGAGCTTTCTTTTTCCATCAAATATTTGACACTTATGGCAAGACATGACTAAATTTTGAGTGTCTGGGAAAAGGGTGGGACAATAGTGACTAGATCTGAGGACTTTGTTTGTTGTGGTCTTCCAGTAGAGGTGTCCTCCACATTCTCCTTCATGCAGCTCATGCATGATTTTTCCTGCATTATCATCAATAAAACATTTAAGAAAAATTCCAACATCATTTTTCCAATATAATACCCCATCTAATATGCAATAATTCAAAGCCTACTGTTTCAAAAATCTAGCTTTAGTTTTAGACAAAGAAGGAGGGGCATTTAGATATAAAAGCACATAAATGATGTCAGCATACCAAGGAGAATTCAAAAATGTTTCTTCAATGAAAGGAGCAGTGAATTCTTCTATTTCTTCCAACACATCCACCATATTCATATCTAGCGCTTGGAAGTTTGACTCAGCCATGAGTTTTGCTAATCCCTGCCCTTTAATCAGTTTGGTGGGCCTGATTTCTAAGTCATATTCAAGAATAGTAGCAATCCATTTTACTCTTTTACCATCAGGGTCTTGACTTAGAATATCTTTGACAATAATATGTCGAACAAAAGCAATTATGTGAGAGTGTAAAATGTAGACTCTAAAGTCCTTTAATGCTTTCACCAATGCTAAGGCTTGTTTCTCCATGATGTTATATTTGAGAGGAGCATCTCTTAAGGCCCTACTAGAAAAGGATATTGGTTGTTCTTGCCCCAAGTCATTCTTTTGAATTAATACTACAGCTATTGTATGTTCAGATGCAAAAGAAAAGATATAAAAGTATTTGGTGAAATCTGGACCAATCAAGACTAGTGTTTGAGTGAGAGCTTGTTTAACCAGTTCAAATGATTGTTTAGCTTATGTATTCCATTTCACACCTACCTCTTTCTTAAGCATGTTTGTAATGTATTTTAATAGCTCAGCAAGGTTGGGGATAAACCTTCTCAAAAAATTAATCTTTCCAATGAAAGATTGTAATTATTTGAGTCTTCTTGGATGGCTGATTTTCAATATGCCATCAATCCTTTTAGGGTCTACTTTGATTCCCTCTTCTGAAATTAGGTGACCAAGAAGTTTACCTTCTTGGAGACCAAAAAGTGTCTTTTTGGGGTTCAGAGATAAGCCCAATCTCCTACATTTCTCAAAAAAATTTCTTAAGTGAATCAAATGTTCTTCATCAGTCTTTGAGAAGACAGTTATGTCATCAAGGTAAATGATTATAAAATAGACAATATATTTAGAGAAGGCTATGTCCATGGCCCTTTGGAAGCTGGCCCCTGCATTCATCAAACCAAATGGCATTTTTACATACATAAAGGTGCCCCAAGGTGTAGTAAAGGAAGTTTTGTGTTGATCACTTGGGAGCACTAACACCTGATTGTAACCAGGGAACCCATCCAACAATGATATTATTTTAGATCCAACTACTCTTTGAATTGTATGGTCCATATTGGGTAAGGGGTAGTTGTCTTTCAGGGAAGCTCTATTTAAATTTCTAAAGTCAATGTGGAGCCTGATTTCCCCTATCTTCTTTCTAATAGAAACCAAGTTTGACACGCAATCTGAATATCTAAGTGATACTATGATCCCAACATCATACATCTTCTCAATTTATTTCTTAACTGAAGGCAATAAAACATGGTTTATCCTTCTTAGTTTTTGTTTGAAAGGCTTCTAATTTTCTTTAAGAGGAATTTTATGTTGAATGATGCTAGTGTCATAAGATTTCAGATCTTTGTATCCCCAAGCAAACACATCCCTAACTTCTTTGAAAAACTCTATGTATTGCAATTTGATGTGAGCTGGGAGAGTGCTGGATAGGTTTATCATCTTGGGTTCTACTAGGCTACCTATGTTATGTTACTCTACATCTGTTTCCATAGGCTCCATTCTTGGTTCTTTGGCTACATCATTAAAGTCAAAAAGGTGTTCTAAAGGTGTGAGACCTCTTAGAATTGTATCATTCTTGCATTGTAAAACATCCAAGTCTTTCTGGTCTTCGTTCTTAATCAATTCTGCTTCAAAAATATTCTCACAGTGATTTATATCAACAAAATATGTCATTTCTATTTTTGGGATTTGTTCATTATCCAAACAGTTTTATTCTTAGTTGGTTTCTAATGGTGGTATGGCAAAATCATTTTCTGATTTTAGGAATTCATCTATGTGTTTGCCAGTGTCAAACACTTGCCAGTGGTCCTCATTTTTAGGCATTGTAAGCCTGTTTTTAACCTTTATGTTAAGATTTTCATTTATCTAAGGTACTTGGCAATTGCTAACAGTGAAGGCAAGTTCATTTTCTAGGTGATTTTGTGCTCTTGGAATCAAAATGAGTTCATATTTTTCAAAGGTTTTTAATAAATCAAGGGAAGCATTTCGATATTCTCTAAGTCTTGGGTTTTTAGCTAAATATTTTCCTTTGATTTTTCTTATGATAAGTTCAGAATCTCCTAGGATTGATGTTTTTTGAGCTTCTAATTGTTTAAGCAACTGTAAGCCAAGGAGAAGTGCTTCATATTCAGTGGTATTATTTGTGCATGGAAAATTTATTTTATATGAATAACCTTGATTTGTATTTTGAATCCATACACCTACCCCTGCACTTGTTTGATTACAAGACCCATCAAAGTTTATTGTCCAAAGTATTTTTGTCTCATTTTCATTTTCCTGTTGCTGTTGTTTGCTAATGTTTTGTATTTGATTTGAGGGAAATTCTGATTGTTCTGGTAAACTGATTTCTTCTTTGTTTTCCTTTTCTTATTGAGTGATTTGGTCTTCATTGTACAAGATAAATAATCTAAACTTGATTGAATGGAATATATTGGAGAGTTGTTTGGTTTATCTATGTTTCTCACCATATATTTCATGTGGGATTCCCTGTATAATCTTCTTCTTTGGTTAAAAACTGGGATGGTGGCATAAGACATATCCATTTGAAGGCTCCCCTGAAGTTTGGCTCCCGATGATTTTGATAAAAGCATGCCATATTTTGGGGGAATGTCAGCTACCACTATGTCCATTACTAGACTCTTAGCAGGGATCTGAGATAAGTTTACACATAAATATTTGATTAAACCTGAGCATTTGACTCTACTTGAATCAAAGGAATACAAATCTGTGTATGGTTTAGTAATCTCTAATCCTAAGCTTTCTGTTACTACCTTGGGCATAAGATTATGTGAAGCTCTAGAGTCTAACATGGCATTGTGTAATATCCTATCATGTATATTCAAACTGACATAGAAGGGAGGGACAACTCCTTCTTGGTATTTTCCTTCAACTTCTGGACCAAACAACAACTCAGGTTTGTCATCTGTCAAGTTTAAAGTATCCGTGTCACTTCCTAAGTTCAAAGCTTTCAAAACTTGATTTTTGTACACTTCTTGGGTTACTAGTTCAGCTAGAGGTATGGTAATTTTTATTTTTTCAATTTCTCCCTCAAGGCTGAAAGGAGCTATTGATTTTGTCATATTTACATCTGTTTTTTCAATTGAATTCTTTTCAGAAATTCTGATTTGCTGAACTTTGTTTGGACTGCTATTTGGGACAATCTTGTTAGGTCCACTAGCTAAAGTGCCAGGGATGCTTTGCTCAACATTTGGTTGGTTGCTCTTCTCTTTGTTTAAATCTATTTTCTTTGCCAAAATGTTGGGTTTCTCTGCTGTTTTATTAGGCTGATTTTCTGCTTTTTTCCTAACAGAAGTGCTGGTGTTCTTGTCATTTGAATTATCTATGTTCCCTTTGCTCCTAAGATCATATTGTTTTTTCACCTCCATGATTGCATTTTCAAACCCAAATCTATAATCACCAGAATCCTCATAGGTGTTTTCATTTTGATCTGAGGAGAAGAAACCTTGTTCTTCTTCAATGAGGAAAACATCATCCCCACTGTCTGATCCAATCAATTTTACATGATTTTCTCACAACCTTTCAATCTCCCTTTCTTCATCTTGATCTACATAGTTTTGTTGGAAGGGAGGTCTAATTTGTTGGTCATTGTCTCTTTGCCTATCTTGATTATTTTCTCTTCTAAAATTCTGATTTCTATTTCTGTTTTGGGGGTTGTTTTTCTTTTCGCTTGGTGGTACTCTATCATTTAAGTTAATATTTTCAAGCATCCTCTCCATTACTTTTAATAGGTTGTCAATTTTGGTGTTAGAAGCTGAGAGTGAAGGTGCAATGTCATATTTATAGGTTACCCTATTTTCTGATCTTACCCTTGCTCTTTTCTCAATTAAATTTTCCTGTACACTTACAACTCCCTTCTGCATGTCTTCTAGAGTTAAGTAATCTCTCTCTCTTAGTTGATAAGCCATTTCAGCATAGAATCCTTCAGGATATTTTACTAAGGCCATGCCTTGGGGAGGTTTCATGTGAGGTGGAAGAGCATTGTAAACACTTTTAAACCTAGTGGAGTAGTCATGAATACTCTCCCCTTGATTTCTTTTAAGATTACTATACTCTTCCAATATTTGGAGAGGGTTATTTTTGATTTCCCATCTGTTTATGAATGTTTGATGTAAAGAAGGGAGATCATTGATGCTGTTAGGAGTTAATCTTTTAAACCATTTTTTAACTTATCCTCCTAAACTTTTGGCAAAGATTATCATCTTAATGATATCTTCTTCTATCTCCATGTAATCAAAGGCATCATTCATCTTATCTACGTGCTGTTGTGCAGTAGTAGGTTCATTTCCAGTGAAATGAGGAATTTTGGATTGGTAATCATTTGGTAAGGGAATCATAGGTTGTGGTAACACTAATGGGGCATACCATGCTGCCATGGCTGGAAGGAAAGGTGGATTTACAAGGGGTGGATTGAAAAGAGTGAAAGTGGGTTGGAATGGAGTGTTTTGGATAGTGGTGGTATGGATTGGAGTGGAAGAAACACTTGGGCCAACAAACTGGTTTAGAGCAGATTTGTTACAAAAGAGGCTAAAGTTGTGAATAAGCTGGGAATCAAGAGGAGTAGAAGGTGAGGCTTCTCTACCAAAGCTCTGTTGCAAATCTGTAGTTTCAAGATCAGCTTGGTTTAAATCACTTTGAGATTTGGTTCTGAATATTTTCTTTGTATGATGTAAGTCAAAGTGTACATCCTCTAAGACAACAAGGTTTTCAGGGACAGATTTTATTCTTAAGAGGCTCCTATTAGCAACTGATTTTCCATATTTAGAAGCCTGCCACAAAATATTCTCTGGATTGTCAACTATTGTAGGAGGATTAGGGTCTGGATGAGATTTAGTGTTGATCCTATGTGAAGCCAGACTGTTTTTTTTTTAAATGAAAGAGGCTGAAGTTTTTAAGGATTGTTTTGAAAGTTTTTCCTCTCACAATGTCTATTCTAGTATGGGACTAGGTTTCTAAACTTCCTCAATGTTGGTTAACACAGTCATAAAGAGATCTGGAGACCTAGATGAGTAATAAGCCTATTGGGGCCAATGGAGTCGCCAAGTGGAAACTTTTTAGCTTTTGTGAAGGTAAAATGTTTTATGGTTCCACCACCATATTTATTATGAAGCCAATCTAAAATATTTCTGGATTTTGTATATTTCTATGGTTATGAGAGTGTCCTGTATCTGATCTCAACACTTAGCTTATAAGGTGCTCAAACAAACAAAGTCTACTCTATGGCTTACTAACTAATTTTCTTAGAGATTTTTAGGACTAAAGAGTTTATAATAGTTTTCTAAGCTATCATAGATTCAATAGGTCCCACCGTGATCGCCATTATGTTGGTGGTCCTGTGTTTTGATAGATTGGCTTACCAAAAGACAAGGCAACATCAGAACTAATCTTTAGAGTTCCAGGATCTAGTCCTATTCTCAGAGAGGGATCTCTCAAATTATTTGTTTGCAAAGGTATATCTTGTTTGATTTTAAGTATTGATTTTAGACTATTTATTAAGTGCAAGTGTTTGTTTGGTTGAATTGGCACAACAGAATATGAAAGGTCTAAGTAGTATAGGTAGAAAGAGGAAGCATCAGATTCATTGGGCAATGGAGTCAAGAAGAGGTTTATGACAAACTTATCAATGGATGTGGAATATCAAAGGGAAAATCTAAATTGGCCACAAGATCCTTTTAGTTTTGTGAATGAGATGGACATTGATGTTTTGGAAAGAGAAATTGAAATCTCAACAAAGGGAAATTAAAAACATAAGTTGGACAATAAAGAGGTATTTGATAGACAGGGATAACCATGAATTCTACAAACCACACTTTAAGAAAATAATGATTTCAAGACAACTTTCAAAATGAAATCTAAGATTTGGGAGCACATCCTATTTCCTCAAAGATTTTATTTCAAAGGACTTATAAAACATAAAAGATTCACTGATAATTGCAATCATAGAAGAGGGAACACCTAACACATATATGATCACAACTATAAAGACCTTTAAAACAATTGTTCAAGCAGGGACAAAGGGTATGATCGAAAAATACCTCCTTGGATAACTATAAACAATGATACTTCAAAGGGAGACTTCAAAAACAGTTTTCAAGTGGCAGCAGACAAGCAGGGAAAACCATAAATCGTGCTGAAACCAACTATTTGAACTATTAGAGAAATAAACAAGCATGAGGACTAAAGAGAGATTAAATACTCTAAAATACCTCAGCAGAATAAAACATGAAACAATGAAGGATAAATAGGTCTAAGGTGCTTCCAGGAGTCATTTCTTAGCCTAAACGTTTCATCCTACTGTAGTAAGAATTTATGAAATGTAATGAAAAAAGGAAAAACAAAAAACCGTTAAAAATACATCACCAACAACCAAGCTCAGGGATCCAATGATAGAGCCTTCTCAAGAACAAGAATATCAAAACATAATCCAGCTTCCAAGACTTCAATTTCTTCTTCAACTTTAGACAGACTATGTATTATTTTAGAGAGTTTCAGTGTTACAACTAGTGACCAACCAACCAACTTCTCATCTTCTTCAGAAGTATTTATAGAAGAAATGAGGAGGTGGAAGAGTTTTAGGATTGAAGTGTAATTAATTTTACACTAAATGAAACTCCTAGCCTTGAAAACCATGCAAGGCATAAGGCAGGAAAGCATTGAATTACAACTCTGTTTCATTAACTCTGTTTTCTGTGTTTTAGGCGCAGTGGGTGAAAAGATTGACTTTAAGGCTCTTTTCATATTTTACAATAACTTTACTGATAATTTGAAATATCTTCCTTTGTTTTTAATAACTCTCATCTGCCTTAGTTTTTAATGTTGCTGGCTGAGATTTGATTTGGTTTTCCTTTGAAGAAGAGAGGCTGTAGGTGGTAAATTTGGTAGTTGGGGATTTCATTAGCACCTCTGATGTGGCTTTTGAGGTGTCATTTGATGTTTTTGTCTTATTTCACTTTTTAAACACTGATTTACTTTAAACACTTTGTTTATGCCTGATTTAGGCCTTTGATTCCTTTAAACTCTATTTAAAGCCTTTAATATTCTGATTATGCTTTGATCCTTCAATTGATTGATGCTCAGTGTGTTTTGTTGCTTGTAGGTGTGCAGAGGGTTTGTTGGAGTTTTTTGTCCGAAAATTTGATGATCATGACTCATCGACCCTTCCAAACCATGAAATTTAAACCCCTGATCTCCTTAATTTGCATTCAGGGCTGTGAGGATCATCATCCTCGGCCCATAACACTGTAATTTTCCTGCGGGAGGGTTTTATCTTGAACTTCATTAAAATTGCACAAAAATACACAAACGTTATTTAAATACTGCGAATTCATGGTTTAAACTACTTAGGAGGGTTAGTGGAAGCGTTTCAGAGCAATGCGGAGGAAGTACGAATGCAAGCGATGGGGGAAAAATCCTGGTAGAGCAGCTAACCAGGTCAATAGAGGTTTGGGTGTGAGGACGAATGTGGACCGTTGGATTTAGAACAATCAACAGTTGAGATCTCACGATGGAGCATTTGGGAGAACAAATGAGAAACAATGAAATGATATCGCAATCTAATGTGGGCCATTTGATCTTAGAGATTGACAGCCGAGATTAAAAGAAAAATGATGTTGTGGAGGGTAGGTGGTATGGCAGAAAACTGGGAATGCTTTTCGCGCAGCGAAATGAGGGGAGGTAGTATTCACAAAAAAAACAAAATTCCTTACAGCGTCTGACATGTGTATTTTGAAAAATGCCCATTTTGCAAAAATTTTTGGCATTAACGTTTAGGCGCAAAAATTTTGTGAAATGCAATGTAAGCTATCGGATGATTGACTGCAGATCAGAAAATGAAGATTGCAGGTGACGGGGTTGAAATCTGTGGGGTTAAAAGGTAAGCGGGGTCCACGGTGACATGGGATATTTTTTCGCGGAGTGAAACTTTTGAACGACGGGGTTAGTGGTGAGGTGAAGCGCGGCCCATTGATTTGGAAGAGATAAACGGTTGGAATTAAGATTGGGAGTAAAAAGGTTTTTGGGTGAGATTGAAAGGTTGGATGTAATCTCGGCCATTCGATCTGTTGATCGGATGGTTGGGATTTTAAAGAAAAGGCGAAGAGTTTTGAAAGGAGAAAAGGAACGGGAGGCGAAAAGGCAAAGGGATTAAGGCCCGATGGCCATTGATCTCTGTAGATCAACAATCAATATTTGTTTAAATCATATCTTTGGGGTGATGAAAATCAACAGAGGAAAAGGTTTTTTGCAATGCGATGAAGCGCGAACCGTCGAATCTGGCCGAATGAATGGCTAGGATTACATCGCATCGGAGATAAGAAAAGAGGCCAAAGCACTGGGGTGTTTGAGTTTGAAATGCGCGATTAAGCGTTGTTTGTAGGATCGATATGAGAGATCAAAGGTCAGGATTAAATCGGCGGGTGTGATGACGAAGGGCTATAGGCGGAGTGCGATGAGATCTTAGTCGTTGGTTCTTGTGGATTCGACGGCTGAGATTAAATCGGTGGGATTGGCATCGGAGGAGGAAAAGGAAAAGGATAAAGGGAATTTGCAATTGCTGATTGTGATGGAGCAGTGAGGCTTAGCACTTGGTCATGGCTCCGAGTCACATAAGGAAAAGGGGTTGTGGCTTAAGGCTGAAAGGGGCTTAAGGCCTTAGGAGTGCAAAAGACTATTTTTAGGCCAAAACATGGAGATTTTTAAAGCCAAAATAGGGTTTCGATAGATGAGAGAAGGGTTTTTAAAACCAAATAAGGGAAAATAAAAGGTTTAAAAAAGGGTTAGGATGATTTTGAAGGTTAAGATGAAGGTTTTTGAAGGATTTGTGAAAGGGAAAAAGGGTGAAAAGGCAGAATTGAAAATGAAGGAAAATGGAGTTTTTAAGCAGTCCTTCTCTTTGGTAAACAACAAATATTTTAGGATTAATAGTGAAACAACAGTGAATATTAACTCAAAGGTAATCATAAACATAAAAAATTCAAAATATGATAGGTTTTCAAAGGGAACTATCTCTTTGAAGGTTTAAAATACAAGCTTACCCACCATTGAGTATGACAAAATTTATAGGTGGCTAACACGGTAGGCTCACCTGTGCACTTTATCCCGTAAGGGGATGCATTTCCTCTTGCATCACCTCCTTCTGTCCCTAAGTTGGGTTGCAGATCTTTCTGTGTTGCTACTTCGGTGTCCTTCTCATCCGTTCACTTCTGCTGCACATCTTTCTTCGCAGTTGGTTCTGTGTCCTTCCCGATACTTTTACTGGAGCCTCCAATATCATTAAGGGTGACAGGGGGAATTAATTGTGTTTTTTTGGAATCTTTAGGGCCCTGTGCCTTGTCCTTGAAGCCAATATTCCACTGTGGGGGCCAGAGTGCAATAACATTGTCAATTTCTTCATTCACGACCATATAGGGGAGAAAAGTCCAAGCTTTCTCCTTTCAGCTCTGAATCTATATTTTGTGCATGGTCACTTGAAAGGTCACGATGCACTTGTACCTGTCATAGAGTGTGGGTGATAAGCGTGGTTGAGAGTTGATGGTAGCTACCATGCTGCTCTGGAAGAGGACCCAGAAGACTTGATTGTCCTCTATACACTGCGCATCCTTGGAGTCCCACAAGTGCTCATAACAGGCTCCTTCACACATATCTGGGTTAAGCTTAGGGAGTACTGACTCCGTAGGAGCTTCCCAGGTGACCAACGCTATGAGGAACAACAACCATGAGTAGCAAAAGGCACGCCCTAAGTCCTAGGATTCTCGAACATTGGCCAAAAATTTGTCACATAAGTACTGAGCCCAATTAAAATAGACCCCCTTCCCACATTGGCCTGCAGGCTGGATCACATAGGTGGGGATGGTGGCGACTTGGAAATTGTGCATCAACTTGCATGCCAGCAACATCGTGCCCAACTACGTAGCAGGATCATTGATGGATTTTATGATAAAGCCTCAAGTATTCTGCTCCACCTTGTATTTTTGGTGCACAAAATCAGTAGTCTCACCTTCGCATTTCTTACCCACTCACTCCATAGGGTTTGGTCTATTCATCGAGAGGCCAGTAATCCTATGATTCAGTGCAACATCAACAGGATTCTTGTCTTGGATACACAGGAAGCATCCATGAATTAGGGTGAGCAGCTGTCGTGAGAGTCGGTTTGTAATATTTTAATGACCAAAAAGGGGCATCCTGAGCAAGTTCAGGAGCTTGAACCTGGCCAACCCACACACCCAGTGCCAGGAAATGACTGTATCTCCATTTTCGTCATGAATCAAGCTGAGGTATAATGCAGGAGCTAGTTCAGGGAATGCTTCGAAGTTGGCTAGGTCGTGATCGTTAAACTTGACCTCATGAAGCTTACCAAAGGGTTTGCCAATGATGGGGACCTTGCCTGGGGTGAGTGGCATCTGCAGGTAAGTGAACTTGCCATCAAGATTCTTCGGCGTGCACTTTGATGTCCTACGTGGTCAAACAAAGGGAGGTAACCAATGAATTCGCTCGACGAGTTGTGCTTCCTCCTGAGCTGCCTGCGGGGATTTTGCGGTTTGCGAGGAATTTCGTGGCTTTCCTGCAGCCCATTTCATGGCCTTCGGGAGCTTTTCAGAGCTTTGTGCCTTTTATTTTCCTTTCCTCGTGGTTGGGCTCAGAGTGGAGAGAATATGTTCTGCCTCAGACTTGATTTTCACCACTTCCTCAGTCCCCTGTTCTACCGAATTCATTGGTTCAAAATGCTCAGCAAGTTTTTTAGCCGTCATCCTAGCGTGAAAAACAAACTCTAGGTTGCTACTATCTGAGGGGTTAGGTTGCTCAGACAGGAGATACTGTAAACATAGAGTGTCTTGCAGCACCAAATCGTCACGGTAAGATATTCCAAGTATAAGCTATACAAATGATATGGAACCATTTTCTGGTTTGTTTGACTCGTTTTATAGCTAATGCGAGCGGTCAGTGGTTGGGAAAGCTAGACTTGGAACTTGCCATCATATAAATGGTAAAAAATTTCCTGAAATCGCCTCATTAAATTCCAGTTGCCTGCTCCATTCAACGGTAGATTTTGAATTTTACTCAATTTGACTATCCTAATGGCTAGCTTTCACAGCTCTGGTGTGCTTAATGCACACCTGCACTCCCAGTGCTCCTGTGTGCATTCGGCGGGCCCCCCATGCGCATAGTGGTCTAGCTAACATTCCATCTGCGTTTTGAGTGGGTCTATTGTTTTCTTTACTAGTTAGAATCTCCCTTTACATTCAACATCCCTGCAAACTAAAATGTCCTTGTGAAGCAGCTCATTCAGAGGTGCTATGATCAATGCATACTCCTGGCTGGTTTTTCTGTAGTAGCCTATGAAGTGGAGAAGCGAGTGCAATTGTTTCATAGCTATTGGTGCTTCCAGATCCACAGCTTCCATAGTATCTGTTAGCCACCTATAATATTTTGTCAATGCAAACAAGTGGCTAAGTATGTTCCTAAGCCTTCAAGAGAAACATTTCCTTTGTAAATCTATCATTCTTGAAGCCTCCATGTGTCTTCTGTCCTTTAAATAATCTTCACTACTGTTTCCATTAATGAACCCTGCTGTTTGTGAAAGAAACTGCTTTCAAAGGCCTCCATCTTCCCCATTTTCCCTCATTCATATTTCATTTTCTTTCATTCCCTTCATAGATTCCCTTTGATAAGGTTTAAAACCTCTTTTTTAATCTTATTGGAACCCTCAAAACCCTCTGAAAAACCTTTATTTTGGCCTAAAAACCCACTTGTTAGCGTTTAGGCCTTAAGCCCCTTTCGGCCTTAGCCCTAGCCGCTTCCCTGCATGTGACCTCATCCCATGACCAGGAACTAGCCCCCATCTCGCAATTGCAATCGGGGTTTATAGTTTCTTTGTTAAATGTTTATTTCAAAAATCTAATGCGATGAGCCCCTTTTCTCCTCTGATCCGTCGATTTGATCTAGACCGTTGAATCCACAAGAACCAATGGCTAGGATTCAATCATGCTTTGCTCGCAGCCCCCCATCATCGCATCCGTAGATTTGATCTGGACCGTTGAATCCACAAGAACAAACAACCAAGATTCAATATCGCTCCGCTCATAGGCCCTCCATCATTACACCCTTCTATCAATCCTGACCGTTGATCTCCCCTCTGATCCGATGGCTAGCGCTTAATCACACATCGAAAACTCAAATACCTTGGTGCTTTGGCCTCTTTCCTTTTCTCCGATGCAATTTAATCCCAGCCGTTCATTCCACCAGATCCGATGGTTCGCGCTTCATCACATCGCGGTCATCTCTCACATAATCCTCCACCATCTCAACCTCTGATTAAATCTCCACCGTTGATCAAGTTTGATCGGAAGGTCCACATTAATTCCACTCTTAAAACCACGCCCTTCTCATTCTCCCCCATCAATAGATCTCGATCGTCAATCCTCACAATTCGATGGCTTGCATTGACCTCAGCAATGGACCCCACCTCCTTTCGCTCGTGCATCTAACCTTATGTCGTGTTTCACCCACACTGTCAGATATTCCACCCATTATCCAACAGCTCCAAATGCATATCGCATATTTTTTGCGCCCAAGAGTTAATGTTTCAAAATTATGTGAAATGGGCGGTTTTAGAAATCCACGTGGCGATCAGTGTATGGAATCGTGTTTTTTTGGGAATTTTCGCTTTCCCCCTTTTTGTTGTGTGAATACTGCTCTGGTTTTCCACCTTACCGCCCTCCACAACTCAACTTTGGCTTTTAATCCCAGTCATTGATCTCCAAAATTGGACGACTCTTATCATATCACAACCTCGTTCACTTGCATTTTAACGTTTTTCAAAATGATTCCATTAGGCGATCTTCACCGTTGATTTGTTCTAATCTAAAGGCCCTGATCTAATCTCGCCTCCATCCATTTTTCATCCATATAAACTTCTAAATGACTTCATTGACAGATATCCACCATCGATTATTCTAATCCAACGGTCCACGTTCATCCTTTCACCAGATTCCCAACAGACTTGTTTTTCACCTTCCGCCATGATTTGTTGTGTCCACTGTTTTCCACCACTACTCCTCCATCCCCACGAGCCTCTGAAGTAGTCCTCCCTCACTCCCCGTGCTTTTTATAACATGTTTCTCATTTTTTGCAGGCTTTAAAGGTGGTGAATTCTCACTATTTTCACATTCACGGCCCTGGCACAGAAAGAATATCACTGAGCCAAGATTGCAGAGGAAGAAATCTCTTAAAAGAGTTAAAGGCATAATATTGAAGATTAAGAAGCCTAATCCATAGTCAGTGTATATTAAATGCAAATCATTGATCA
The DNA here is from genome assembly GCA_034641835.2 of Pinus albicaulis. Lineage (NCBI taxonomy): Eukaryota > Viridiplantae > Streptophyta > Pinopsida > Pinales > Pinaceae > Pinus > Pinus albicaulis. Next base: position 1,982,630,506 of record CM076578.1, read on the forward strand.
CAGCAGCACAGAGGATATAACAGCAGGACATTCCTTTTACTGAAGAAAGGACCAAATCACTACTACCCATTCTCTTTTCTTCATCAAGCTCCAAAGCAGTTACTATTCTGACAAAGAGTCCACTGTCAGTGCATTAGTTACAAAGCATGGAAGACCTGAAAGAAAAATCTTTGCATTTCTTGTCTCAAAGTACAAACAGAGTACTACAGCCAGGATAGTACTCCGAGAACATACCCTTGGAGTTATTATCAATCTGATGAAGACCCCTAATTCATCTAGAGGGTACCAAAAGTTAATGTAAAGATATTAAAATACAATGGGCTTCGAAAGACACTTCTCCCTCTATTTTAATGAATCATTTAAGTTCTATCTACCACTACTATTGCTCTTCTACCTATAAGAACCCTTGTAAATTACACTGAAAATGTTGGTTGGTTGTTGGGATTTTATTGACTTTTTGAACTGTTATTGAGGGGAAGTAGCTGAGTAGTTTGTAATATAGTAGGCTGGGAAGATAAGTTTGGACTGTGTTAGATCCCTGTAATTTGCAATATTGGCAAATACAAATTGTAGAGAGAACACTTGAACCACTTTGGGATTCTAGGGTCTAGCCCTCTTGAATCCAGAGAGGGATTTCTCTATGTGCAAATATTGATTTATCTTTAAAGCTTTTATGGGTATGATATTAGGCTAGTTATTAAGAACAAGGGTTTTTGTTTGGTTTTGGATGGTTGAGAATGATTTTTAGTTGAGTGGAAAGTCCTAAAATGAAATATTTTCAAAGGTGTGAAGTTGCAAGCAATCAGAACAAGCTTTGGCTAATAGGATAGATATGACACTTGTTTTTAGTCCATTGGGATATGGAGTCATAAAAGGGTTTAATTGTGCAACAATTTCAAGAGTGGTTTTTTGAAGATGGCAACAAGAAATAGTGAAGGAGGCATCCTGAAACATCTTTCTTGATCCTAGTTGGAAAGTGATCACCTAAACTAGGTAGGGGCCACACAGGTGATTTTTGTTGCAAAGTCTATTTTTATACATATGGATCATGGTCTATGAGTTGCAGAATGCTATTTATGGATGGTTGGTAAAGTTGGTAAAAATAGATGGACCTCTATTTTTATACATTGGGCAGAATCTATTTTTAGACTGCCAGTCTAAAAATAGAACAGTCGAATATTATTAACCCTTAATAATATTTGGACTATAAACATTATCTTATCCTCTTGGAGCACTTCAGTTTGATGCTTGGATGTGGCACATGCAGCTGACAAAAGGAAATACACTTTTCCTATGGTTTAGTTGAGCTATTGCATGGTTGACTTCAGTTAGAACTCATGTGGCAGAGTTTGGTGGAGTTGATGAGACAATTGGTGGAGTTGTGTTCGGTTTAACTTAGTTGAACTAGTTGTATTTAGTCTAATTGATAAATAAACTAGCGATGAGTGGTGTGAATTAATTATTAATTAATTCACTAATTATTAACTCATAAATCAACTAAAGAATACATCAGTTAACTGCAATGCATGGACAGTTCAGTGGAGACCAGTGTTAGAGTTGGGTGAAAGGGTGAGTCTACTATCAGTTGTGACTATACTTGTGCATGAGATTTGCACACACATTGATTGAGTTTTCCAATGAGGATTGCACAGTTAAAGCCAAGGGGATTCGAACTTGGATCTAATTCATTCTCATCTTGGATTGCGCAGTAGAGGCAGGCAGACTTGTGGAGGAGATTTGAACCTGTGACTTGTTCAAATCTGAGCTAGTTTGTGTGTAACAATTGGAGATAGTGCTAAGAGCTTGTGAGGAGTTTGTGCTATGTATTGTTACATGTTATATATCATTATAATATACATATAGTTGGGGGTTTTCAGCTGTATGATTTCCCCATTACATACTGTGTTATATGTGTGATTGATTATGTTTTAATGTGCGCATGCGATTGCTTCTATTTCCGCAAATTGATGATCAATTGTAGAAGAGGTTATGTATTATGCATGAAGCTTAAATAGTGTGTAATCAAGATAATCTCGATGAATAATTCAACTATTATTCAAATTTCTACATGGTATCGGAGCTAAATTGATCATCAGATCTATTACAGTGATTACAATTTATTTCGGTAGACAGAGTCTGTAAGCGGGCCAGGTAGCCTCTGGATCCATCCTTTCTTTGAAAGGTGATATATCCAGTAAATGCCCCTACATTCAATATTTGTGCTAGAAATACTTTTTTCTCACAGATCAGAAGCGGTTGAGTTTTGAGCTGGTGGAATTTGAATTTGCAGCAGTGTTTTCTCGGTGTCGAAGTCAAAATGTCTTATCAAGGATTGCGATTGGAGCATGCCCTTGAAGGTAGCTCGAATTATATTGCATGGAGAGATATGATGGAGGTGGTGCTCAATAACAATGGGCTGAAGGAGTTCATAGATGCTGAAGTTACAAAGCCTAGCGATGCAGCCTTGGTTGAGGCTTGGCAAAAGAAGACAGCAAGGTGTTGAAGGATTCTGTTGGAGGGCGTGAAGGATCACATAGTATCCAGCCTGCATGGTAAGGTTTCTCCATTCTTGATGTGGAAAGCTTTGACATATTTATTCCAAAGCAAGAGCGACCAGAGGAAGTTGGCGCTCAAGGATAAACTCAGGAAAATAAAGATGGAGAAGAATGACACTATTCCGGTATACTTGACAAAGTTTGTCCACTGCAGGGATGAGCTTGGGAGTGTAGGAGTTAGTGTGGATGAAGAAGACTTGGTGAGCTTGGCTCTCCTTGGGCTTCCGAAGAGTTGGCATAGCTACGAGGACTCTATCAATGGTCAGGAGAAATTGCCAGGATGGGAGCGACTTTGGTCGGATCTTGTGCAAGAGGAGATAAGGCGGAGTACCAGGGATGGATCTTCATCAACGGTATCTGATGAAGAGGATTGCGCTTTGGCTACCAAAGCAAGGAAGGGGAAGGGCAAGAAGAATGCTTCTCAATCCAGTGCAGATGGTAAAGAGTGTGACATGTCCAAAGTGAAGTGTTTTCACTGTCACGAGCATGGGCATTACACCACGAATTGTCCACAGAAGAAGAAGAACAAGCAGGCTGCTAGAGCTGCAGCTTGTGAGGCTCTTGCCTCGCAATTTGAGCTGGAATTCTCATTGATCGCATGCATGGTGTCTAGTGCATTGGGATCGGGGTGGTATTTTGATAGTGGCGCTTCCTTTCACATGACGAGAGATGTGAATATTTTCAGTGACTTGGTGGAGAAAGATCTCCAGTTGCATGTTGTGTTGGGCGAAAATGGACGATACAATGCGACCGACATTGGTACCATAACCTTTCAGAGGGAGTCAGGTAAACTCATTCTTTTACAAGATGTAGTGCATGTTCCAGGTTTAAAGAAGAATTTAATCTCATTCGCAATGTTAGAGGATAAAGGGTATGAAGTTGTCTTCAGCGAAGGAAAAGTTTTCCTTCGGCACAAGGCAACAAGACAAGTCAAGAAATTTGGGATTCGAGCTAAGAATCTCTACAGACTTGAAGTAGATGGGATGTCTACGAAGCTTCCTACTGTTGGGAAGTGCAAGAAAGACATGCAATTGATGCTTGAGAGGGAGCAAGTTTTGCATGCAGGTAATAGTGAACCTCGGGATGTGGAGTAGCCACAAGATGAGGATCATGGAGTGGAAGAAACCACTCATGCGGATAAATTTCGTGCCAGATGGGCAGAGGGAGTGCATGCAGCTATACCACCAGGTGAGAGGTGGGGCGACATGCATGATTAAGCCCAAGAGGAGATTTCTGGGTAGGATTCATGAGATGGTGTGGATCTCATGAATTTAACCTGGCTACGAGGTGCCCACAGTGCAGCAGTAGCATGATCAGTTGGATTGATGCAGGTAGATCAAAGTGACAGTGTCGGATACCGGAGCGTGAATCAGAGTTAACAGCAAGTGCAGAGTGCATGGGTGCAAGAGTTCAACAGTGCAGTGGTTCCTGATGACATGTGCAGTTGGTAACAGCAGAAGTCGAAGACTTTGATGATAGATGCATCAGATTGATTGAGTTGTTTGGAGCCTATTCAGTTTCAGAAGAGTTGCAGAGCAGATGCATGGAGTTGCATGGCGCTTGTGAAGATTGCAGGGTGAATGCATGGAGTTACATGTCGCATGAAAAGACAGTCCTTTCTTGTTGAGAGGGAGTGTTGAAGATGGCAACAAGAAACAGTGAAGGAGGCATCCTGAAACATCTTTCCTGATCCTAGTTGGAAAGTGATCACCTAAACTAAGTGGGGGTTTTCAACTGTATGCTTTCCCCATTACATACTGTGTTATATGTGTGCTTGATTATGTTTTAATGTCCGCATGCGACTGCTTCTATTTCTGCAAATTGATGATCAATTGTAGAAGAGGTTATGTATTATGCATGAAGCTTAAATAGTGTGTAATCAGGATAATCTCAGTGAATAATTTAGCTATTATTCAAATTTCTACATGGTCCAAGGGGCAAGTCATCTATATCACAATATTTTCGAGATTAAATGATGGAATGGAACAATAAAAGTGTTGAAGGGGTGGAAACAAACAATAATTTCAACTAGGATTTATCAGTCTATCTAAAAAAGAAAAGCCTTTTAAGTAACTATTTAAAACCAACCAAAGGACAGGGCTAACCATAGACTTCTTTGGACAAGTTCGTATTAAAGCTAACTAATTAGACAAACAATCCAGTAATCCACATAATTACTTTCAAAAGGGATGAAAACAGATAAGAAAAACAAAGTGCAACCTAAGATCAGATACGATACTTTTAAATCTAAACTTCTTTTAGCATACTCTTAGGGAAACTTTCAAAACTACCTTTGGAGAAAGAAGCTAGAAAACAGGGCAAACCATCACTTTTCTAGTCTAAATTTACTAAGCATATAATGAAAATAACATTCAAGAACAATGTTTGGTTTAGACAGTAGGATGAGGGAATGCCAGCATTCATAACTACTCGAACTATATTGAATCATTCTTAAATACACGATTTGGAGGAAAACATTGAGATAAAGCTTATCAGTCAGAGAAGGGTACTGTAAACAGTAAGTCCTAACTCTATGCTTGCTATTATTTATCAGAGAATAAGTGGAAAAAATCGCATACATGAAAGGATAACAATAACACAGAAATAAGCACTTCACTAGTGATATAGACCAGGATCCCAAGAATCAGCTTGTATATTGATGTCAATCCAGTTACATTCTTCAAGTCCAATGTTTCAGTTCAGCAATCATCTTCTCTTCTCAGCCTAACTTATTTGATTACAAACAGAGCTTCAAGAGCCTCTGAACACTATTTACATGTAGAAAATTTCGAGCACAAGTATATTTCAAAGTTATGCAACCAACCCTCTATAATGAGCTCCTCAAGAAGATTTTATAGGAAAATGAGGTGGTGGAAGAGTTCCTAGGGTTCGAGTATCATAACTTCTACAGTTAATGCAATTTTCTACCTTGAAAACCATGTAAGGCATAAGGAAGGAATTCAGTTGATCTATATCTCTGTTTCATAACTATGTTCTACTTTCGAGGCTTAGTGGATTAAAATATTTGACTTTTAAAGCTATTTCTTATCCTTGTAATAACTCTGCTGATAGTTTATATTAGTTTCTTTGATTCGTTATAACTATTCAGCTATATTGGGGAAAATATCTTCTATTCTATTCATAACTCGGCCTCTTTTGAATACTTTGAGGCTATACGTGGATTTTGGTAGCTGATAGGATTCAGTTAGCCTCTGATGTGGCGGTGGAGTCATTCTCGGTCTAGTAGATATTATTGTTTTGACCTAAAACATGGCTAATTTGCTTCTGATCTGTGTGTTAGGCATAATTAGGCCTGAATTTTGTCTTCTGTTCCTTTAACTATGCTTAATTGAGTGGATTAGGCTTTTAATTGACGATTTTAGCCGTAATCCCTCAAACTGTGTAAACCATATTTAATTCATTATCTCTACTGTGGCCTGATCCTTTAACACTGATACTCTCTGTCTATTTAAGCTTTATTGTGTCTTGTTGATGTGGAGGTGCTACAGGGGCTTTATAGTGGCATCAACACTCATGAGGCACCAATAAAACGTGATATGGAACCCTGGGGAATAATTTTCTTTGATGAATAAAGGCCTAGGGGATCGTCATCCCTGACCTTTAATTTCCTTTTAAAACTTTTGAAAAAACTATTAAAACCTACACAAACAAGAAAATTTAGAAAATCCTACATTTTTTGGGTTTAGACTACTTCAGAGGTTGTGGTTAGGTCACGGCCGTTGGATGAAAGCATCCAACGACGGAGATTGCTTGCAGAGATGAAAAGGGAGGCAGTTGAAAAAAGCGGTGAGAAGATTAAGTTCGGGCCATCATTCTGCAAAGATCGACGATCGAGATTTATCTGGAGAAATATAATGTAGAGGGCCACATTATAATGAAAGAGTGGAAAATACAAAAGAAATGACTTAAAAAACCTTTGGCGGAGGAAATATGATCAAAAGGAAATTTGGGGTTTCCAAAGGAATCTGGGCCGTCGGATGAGATCGGTCGATGGAGATCAACGGTAGAGATCACTTATGAAGTCCCTTGGAGGAAGGCGGAGGGTGATAGTTCAAAAGCAATATTGAATCCGAGCCGTTGATCTGCAAAGATCAACGGTGGAGAACGAACGTGATGGTATGCAGTGGAAATAGGGGAAAGAAATTTTGGACAAAGAAACCACGGGTTTCGCGCTACAAAAAGGCGGATAGGTGGTTTTCACTTTTCAAACGGGATATGCGTTAGAGCCCGACATGTGGAATTTCAAAACCACCCATATCGCATGATTTTGGATAATTAACGTTCGGGCTAAAATTTACGCGAAACTATGCGTCAGCCGTCAGATCTGGTGTGTCAGATCGAACGGCTATGAGAGAGTGCGATATTGATAAGATGCAAGGACGGAAAGAGGTGGGGGCAGGAGAAGGTGGTTTCAATCTGAGCCGTCATATTAGGGAATGAACGGTTGACATCAAATCTGGAACAGGTAGGACCCAAAGGAGTTGGTCCTATCGCATTTGTTATGGACCCTTGGATTGAAACAGATCAATGGTGGAGATTTAATCTTGGGGTTAAATGGAAGAAAATATGAGGCAGGGAAAGGATCAATGTGAGCCGTTTATCTGCAGAGATCAACGGCGAGGATTTCATTTCAAACTTTATACAACCGGTTTATGATTTTAACCAAGGTGGCCAGGAATAATCTAGACCATCGGATCTAGGTGCATGGACGGACCAGATACAATCGAAGGTTTTGCGATCGGGGGAGGAGAGAGGAAAGGGTGCCGAAGCTTTGAATGATGTCTGTCGATCTGAGGATCAGATCGATGGTGGGAAATGAATCAGAGGAGGTCACAGGCGAGGGAATGGGCTTATGATTAGATCGATGTGGGCCGTTGGATCTTGACCTGGCGGAACAGATCGACGATTGAGAATCCATCGGGGGTTTGCCAATTGGGAGAGGGAAATAAAAAATTGAAATGCGACCAATGAAATATCTGATGCGATATTTGGCCGATTTTTGATTGGTTTAAGATTAATGGTCGGGATTCTTTTAAACCGTGAACCAGTAGAACCCTTTGAAACAAAAGAAAATTGAATTTTTATGATATACAAAGGATATTCTGTATCGGGTAGGGGTTTTATATTATACTTAGCACCCAATTCCGAGGCCTTTGGGTTATATGAAGAAAAGCGGTTGGATCGGGGGTTTATATGCGCAATAGGGGCCAATCGGAATCGGGACAAGGAGGGGGATTTTCAAATGTGCTCGATGAAAAAAATCTGATGCAAGACTTTATTGATCGTCAATCGTCCTTTAGATCAATGGTTGGTTTATGTTAAAAAAAATGAACCGGTGGGTTTAAATATAAACATAGGAAAGTGGGTTTCTATGAAATACAAAGGGAAAATAGGATCGGGAAGGGTTTATATAATGTTTTTAGTGCCTGATTGCGGGCTCCAGGTTTTACAAAGAAAACAAGGGATCGGGGGTTTATAATAAAGGGAGCCAATCGGCATCAAAACTTTTTATGAAACAAAAAGACTTGTGCCAATTGAAAATGCCCCGATGTGATAAGAACTTTTGGTCTTAGCGCTTGGTTCCAGCGCTAGGGTATATGGTGGGGAAGTGGTTTAGGGCTTAGCCCAAAGGGGCTTAGGCCTGTAATGTAAAAAATAGATTTTTATGGATTTTCAAGGTTTCTCAAAGGATTTTGAGGGTTTTGGATAAGGTAAAAAAAGGATTTTTTAACCTCATAAAGGGGTTTTATGAAGGGAAGAAGGGAAATAATGGAAAAGTAGAGGAATTTTATGGGAGAAAAGGAGATAAAAATGAAGGGATTTCTGAGTAAAAAGGGGATATAAAATGAGGGAAAAATGGATTTTTTGCAGTAGTCTTTTCATCATGAAAACAACACATTTTCAGAATTAAGAGGGAAAAAACAGTGAAGATTAATCAAAGAATAAGATGTCTTCATAAATCAAGAACTAACAATTTTGCAATAAAATTGTTTCTTGAAGGCTTCAAAAATGATTTAGCCACCATTTGATATGAAGTTTTTTATAGGTGGCTAACAGTGGATCCACATGGGGATGGTGCCTTCTTGAAGGCATCAAAAACTTCAGACTTGCATTCTCTGCGGGGGCTGATCAGTGCCTCATCCATTGGGCTGCAACTTTCTTTACTTGAATGATCTTCTTTTTCTCTGAAAATGTTAGCAGCCATGAAAGACAATGAAATACTATCAAACCAAGCTTTCTACCTACCTAATCCTACTGATCTAACATCTTTTCTTCTTTCAGAGTGCACTTGGATTGGCAAACTCTTTTACAAACATTTTATTCTTTTGAAAGAAAAAAACTAATTCTAAGTCTACTTCTTATTTCTCCATGAACTCAGATTAAACATTTGAGTTCATATGCTTCTCTACCTAATCTACTATCTGTTAGGATTAAACAATCTAACAGATTTTCATTCTCTAACTTCTAAAATAGAAATTTAAAAGCATACAAGTCAGGTTTGAACAGTCTAACTTGTTGCTGATCCATGGCATAAAACAAGCTGCACATAGATATTATTTTGCAGAAAATTAAATCAAAATGGTGAAGGCTTAATATCTGAAAGTTCTAAGCATGACCTTCTCTTTTCTTCAGCTCTATTTTTGAGTTTGTTCAAGCCGTTTTTCCTTGTTATCTGGTTCAGATTTTGAGCTTGTTTGAACCTTTATTTTCTGTCCTAATCTACCTAACTGAAAAGCCAAGATTAAGTTGTTTGGAAAATCTGATTCACTAACCTATCATTAGTAAATTTAAAACTAATTAGTCATGATTAGGCTATATGACTAACTAGAAGTGTGTTTTTTAGGAGTGGCACTTGAGCTTGCACACTTTCAGATTTTGTTCCTCTTTTTTGGTATGGGGTTGTACCTTTATTGTTTTTACAATTTGCCCTCTTTTCACTTTTTATTGTTCTTGTATTTTTTATTTTTATAACTTTGAATGCAATTATGGATGAAATATTTATAATGAGAAAAAAGATAAAAGGCTTCCAAACATGATAGGATCAAGAGAAGTAATGTTTGAGCATCCTACCATTGACAGGACCCACAAATAGTTCAGCTCCATTCAATTCCTGCAAGAAATAAGCATTGTTACTAGAAAAAGAATGAATGAGATAAGGGCCAAGCCATAAGTTATCAAATTTCCCATGCTTGCCCTTGTCTTCTCTCCTTGAGTGCCACTTTAGCACTTTGTCTCCAATATTGAAATTGCTGGCCTTTGTTCTTCTGTCAAATTTTTTTTTGATGCTCTCTTACTTTTGTAATGCTCTATTATAAACTTCCTCTCTACTTTTCTGAAGATGTATAGTCCGATTAATCCTTCTGATCATTTCATTGTCTTCAGACTGCACCTCTTGAATCAACTTCATAACTGGCACACCGAGGCTGGTTGGAAAAATTGCATCTGTACCATACACAAGTTGGTAGGGTGACATTCCAATATATTTCTTAAGTGTTAATCTATCAACCCAGAGTGCATGTACTAGCTTTTTGTGCCAAGACTTATTTTTTTCCTCCAACAACTTCTTGATTATGTTCACCAAACTCTTGTTTGAGGATTCTGCTAGCCCATTACCTTGAGGGTAATAAGCAGTAGAATGGTGTAATGTCCCTTTTTGGAGATTCTCAAGATTCTATGCCAGAGATGGACTAAAGAGGAATTTACTGGTTATTTCACCTCTGAAAAGAGGGTGAGAACCAGAGGCTACCTGGCCAACTGTAGACTCTGCCTATAGAGCTTGGAATAATCCCAATTCAGGACTCTCAAAAAGGCCTTCAATGAAAACGTTGTATAAGAAAATATGAGCAATGAAAACACAGATCAGGGCTGGGATCCCCTCATTCAAGTTGTATGTGACATGTATATGAAATATCAGCAGAAAAAAATAATTTTAAGCATGTTAAAAAGATCTCCCGAAAACAAGACTCGCTAGAAATCAACCAAAGAGAGAGACTACTGCAAAATGAAAACCCCAGCTACTAGAATTGCGAAAGTCTAATTGGAACTTAGATGAGGTCAGAAAAAGGTATGATATTTCAGTAATATAATAGTAAATCAGAATTACATATGATATTATTTCCCTTACAGCTGATTACAAGAAGAACTAGGGCAAGATCCCTTCAGAAATAAGAGCTACAACTAGAAATAAACTGCATAAATACATAGACAACGTTATTTTCCAGGTGGTTCAGCTATTGTACATTACATATCATATCTAGGATAGATATATGGATTAATCATCAGATCTAATACAGATCTGGATGCTACAAGACTTTAAGAACAAGATCCAATTGGAATTACATCAAAATACTGCATATTATGATGTAGATCCGAATTACAATATAATGTACTGGAAAAAACACAGAAATTTCTGAAGATAAATTTTATTACTGAAATAGAACAGATCTGTAGAGACATGGATCAGAAACCCAGTCCATGGATCACCAAGGGAAGGCAAGCCTAACACTAAGAGATCTCCTCCAAACTGATGGCAAACTGAAATGACAAAGCCCTCTCACAAAATAACGTAGTATGAAGCAGAAACTGCGCAGAGGGTGAAGGAGACTGAGTACATGGAATGAAAAGTATAGATATAATATAAAATATGGACTAGATAACTCCTTGGAGGCTAAAGAACACTCTCCAACAGAGAAATCCTCTAAAAAAAAACTAGATCTAAGCAGATCTACAATGCCACTTGCTACAAAAATAGCAGCTGCAAAACCCTCAATGGGCCAATGCTGCTCATGAAATAAAGAGCTTGGTATCAAACCAGATAGTGGCCAACTTCAGTAAAGAACTCCTCCAATGATCCTCAAAGGAAGAGATGAAATCCCTAAACTGTAATCCCAATCACAATCCTCCACTAAACAGCAGAGAATGGTATTTGTCTAAGCAGACAAATACTTCAGAAATATAATTCATCAACAACCTCTTCATGTGTCTTCTCCTCCTTTTTATAACATGAGATAGCCTTTCCAAACCCTAAACCACTTGGATGAGTTGGTCCTTTTCACATTAGAAGCTCCCTTCTAGAACTGCGCAGTCCCTCTTGGTGATGCATTGAACCTAGACAAGGCCGTTGATTTGGTCAAGGTGGACCCAATCTTTGGCTCAATCCTCTTTCACACCTGCAAGTGTTTATTTACATAGCCCATATTTTCCTTTGTTCACATGGGCATTGATTTATTAGGAGTTTTACATGTCCTCCTTTATTCATAAAACATAAAATAAATCAAAATTCAATGTCTCCTCTTAGCTAATGCTAAGTAGGGACATTACAAATGGCCTAAAGTAATTTGATATTTGTGACAGAACTCAACCATCTTCTTGGATCCAAATGAAGCTGCATTATCAATGATGATTTTCCTAGGACAGCCAAATCTAGAGAGGATATGAGTCTCAATGAATTTAATGATGACATAGTCATTGGATTGCCTAGAAGGGATGGCTTCTATCCATTTGGTAAAGTATTCTATTGCAGTGAGAATCCATTTATGCTAGGTAGATGAGGGTGGATGGATTTCTCCTATGAAGTCAAGTCCCCACCATTGAAATGGAGCTTCAACATTGATTGGATGCAAAGGTAAGGGCAACAACTTCCTTTTGCCTTCAAAAATTTTGCATTTATGACAGACAATGATCATTTTATGGATATCTAGAAAGAGTGTGGGCCAATAGTAACCAACTCTAAGGATTTTGTTGGTTGTTTTCTTCCAGTAGAGGTGGCCTCCACATTCTCCTTCATGGAACTCGTGCTTAACCTTCTCTGCATCATTCTCAGGCAAAAATTTAAGCAATATTCCACTTTCATTTTTCCAATAAAGACATTTATCTATAATGCAGTAGTTTACAACTTTTAACTTTAAAAACCTTGCCTTTGTTTTTGATAAACTAGGAGGTGTATTCAAATTAAGCAAAACATATATAATATCAGCATACCAAGAGGAATTCATAAAATTATCTTCAACAATGGGAGTTGACAATTCCTCTTGTTCATCTAAAGCATTTATCATATTTATATCAAGAACTTCAAAATTGGATTCGGCCATTAATCTAGCTAGACCTTGGCCTTTGATGAGTTTAGTGGGCTTGATTTTTAAATCATATTCAAGTATCACAACTATCCACTTACCTCTCTTACCGTCTAGGTCCTGTGTTAGAATGTCTTTCACAACTAAATTTGGGACAAAGGCAATGATGTGGGAGTGCAAAATGTGTACTCTGAAATATTTTAAAGCTTTGACCAAAGCAAAAGCTTGCTTTTCCATAATGTTGTACTTCAGAGGAGCATCTCTCAATGCCTTGCTAAAGAATGCAATGGGCTGCTCTTATCCCTGTGGAGTTTTCTTCAATAGGATAGCAGCTATTGTATGTTATGATGCAAACGAAAAAATATAAAAATCTTTTGAAAAATTAGGACTTATTAGAACTGGTGTTTTTGTTAATGCTTGTTTTACCACTTCAAAGGACTTCTTTGCTTCCAAGGTCCATTTAACTCCTTGTTCCTTTTTCAACATGTTTGTAATGTTTCTAAGGAGTTCGACCAAGTTAGGTATGAACCTTCTCAAGAAATTAATCTTTCCAATGAAGGATTGGAGTTCTTTGATGTTTCGAGGATGAGAGATTTGCAATATAGCCTCAATCCTCTTTGGGTCTATCTTAATTCCTTCTTCTGAAATGATGTGCCCAAGAATTTTACCTTCTTGGAGACAAAATAGTGTTTTCTTTGGATTCAAAGATATCCCAAACTTTCTGCATTTCTCGAATACTTTTCTCAAGTGTTCTAAGTGTTCTTCATTTATCTTTGAAAAAATAGTGACATCATCAAGGTAAATAATGATGAAGTAGCCCAATTATTCCAAGAATGCAATGTCCATGGCTCACTGAAAAGTAGCACCAACATTCATTAAACCAAAGGGCATTTTCACATACATGAAAGTGCCTCAAGGTGTAGTAAAGGCTGTCTTTAATTGATCATCAGGATGTACTAAAATCTGATTGTATCCTCAGTAGCCATCCAACAAAGAAATTCTTTTAGAACCAACTACCCTTTGTAAAATACGATCCATCTTAGGTAAAGGGTAGTTCTCCTTCAATGAAGCTTTGTTTAAGTCTCTAAAGTCTATACAAAGCCTAATATCTCCTATTTTCTTCCTAACTGACACTAGATTAGATACCCACTCAGAATATTTAATAGGGACAATAATACCAGCTTCATACATTTTCTTGATTTCCTTCACAACCAAAGGTAACTGAACAGGGTTTATTCTACGCAGCTTTTGTTTAAATGGCTTTTTGTTTTCCTTGAGAGGTATCTTGTGCTGAATTATTTCAGTGTCATAGGATTTCAGATCTTCATAACTCCATGCAAAAACATTAGAAAATTCTTTAAACAACTCTATGTATTTGATTTTAATATGAGATGGTAAAGTCTTAGATAGTTTGATCATCATTGGTTTTAGTTCACTTCCTATATTACACTCTTCAACTTTAGTCTCAATGGGCTCCACTTTTGGCTTCTTGGCCACATCATTGAAATCAAACAACTCTTCTAAAGGGGACAGACCTTTTGGAAAACTTTGATTTTTAGACTGCAGAGTTTCTACGCCTTATGTTTCTAACTCTATAGTCATTTCTGTTGTGTTTTCAGGTTTGTTAGACGGAAAATTTACATCAGCTATCTCAGGAGACTGTTCTTCTTCATCAAGTAGATTTTCTTCACTGGGACAGTCTATTTCGTAGTCTGAATCCGAACTTGGTAGTTCAAATTCATTTCTAAATTGCATGAAGTCTTCTATTTGTTTGTCTCCATCAAACACTTGCCAATATTTCTCGTTATCAGGGACAAATGGTCTGAATTTAATTTGAGTTGTACATTTTTTAGTTTCATAAGGTGTTAAGCATGTTCTAGCAGCAAAAGCCAAACTGTGGGCCATGATATTCTTTCTTCTTGGGACAAAAATAAGTTGGGTTTCCTCAAAAGTTTTCAACAAATCCATGATGTCATTCCTGTAGGCTCTAAGCTTGGGGTGATTGGTGCAGTATTCCCCATTCACTTGCATAATGAGTAACTCTTAATCCCCATGCACTTTAATTCTCTTGGCCCTAATTTCTTCAACAAGTGTAAGCCTAAAAGAAGGGATTCGTATTCCGCTATGTTATTCGAACACTAAAGTTTAATCTATAGGAATGGCCTTCCATGTGGTTGTTCTCAGTGTTACATATCCATATGCCTACACCAGCATTTCTCCTAGTGCAGGACCCGTCTAAGTTCATACTCCACAGAGGACTAGTTACAGGTTCATTGGCTTGGTTACCATCCTCTTCAACTAGTGTGCTTTCGGCTTGTTCTTGAATGTCAGCACTTTGTTGAATTCGTTTTAATTCCTCAGATTTTTCATTGTGTTGAGGACTGCTTTCTTGACTCTCAAGGTTTAAAAGCAATGGATGCATGACTTGTAGCTCTAGACCCATTTTTGGTTTGTTGTTGTTTTCGAATTTAGCAAACTGTTTTGACTTTTTTGTGTTGTCTTCCTCCTCCTCTCTAATTGACATTAATTCAATTAAGGTCACCTGTTCACTGAATGTTTCATCATTGAAAAGGATAAATGAATCAAGGCCTGTATTAACAGAATAGAGAGGATATTTTTGTGGTCTCTCTTGGCTAGTAACCATGTATTGCATATGAGACTCCCTGTAAAGTCTTCTAGTCTGATTAAAAACATGGATGGTCGCATAGGTCATGTCCATCTGCATAGTTCCTTGTAACTTAGCTCCCCAAGATCTTGATAATAGCATACCATATTTTGGGGGTACATCAGCCACAACAATATCCATTAATAAACATTTGGCTAGAATTTGTGCTAAGTTTACACATAGGTATTTGATTAAACCTAAACATTTCACTTTGCTTGAGTCAAAGGAGTAAAGATCTTTGTAAGGTCGAGTAATCTCAAGGCCTAGGCTCTCCATTACAGCTTTGGGCATTAAATTTTGAGAGTCCCCTGAATCATGCATAGCATTATGTAAAATATTTTCATGAACATTTAAGCTAACATAAAAAGGAGGAACTGGTCCCTCTTGATATCTACCCTCAATCTTAGGACCAAAAATGAGCTTTGGTTGATCATCGTTAAGATTGACAGTATAGTTATTCTCTTCTATGTTAAAAGCCTTCAAAATTTGGGATCTATATACATTTTGGGTAGCTAATTTAGTGATGGGAACAGAGATTTTGATTTTGGAAATTTCTTGCTCCAAACTAAAAGGCATCTGATTCTTTGAAGTGCTCGTTTTAGCCTTATTAACTGCCACTCTTTTAGTAAAATCGGTTTGCTGATTTCCTTTATTTACATTTGTAAAAATTGTTTTAAAAGAGTATTAGCTGAGATGCTAACACTACTAAGGTCTGCACTTTGTTTTTCATTGTTTTGAGTGCTTTTCTCTTTACCTTTATCAGAATTTTCAGTCACTGTTTTGTCTTTCTTCTTTGTGACTTTTGGTTTACTTACAGTGCTGCTTTGTACAGATTTTTCAGAGGTTTTAGTCTTGGGAGTTTGTTGATTGCTTTTACTCCTAAGTTCATATTCCTTTGTGGTTTCTATGATGACATTTTCCATTTCTTGATAGTAATATTCATCTTCTGGTCTCTTGTCATCACAGGGTGTATACAGACCTTGTTTTCTATTGTAATGGACTTCAAAGTCACCATTATCTACTCCAAACATATTTATATCATCTTCCTCTATTTGATCTATAGTTTCTACAACCTCACTTACATAATTTTGATGAAATGGAGGAGTGATCTGTTGATCATCCTCCCTTAATCTGTTTTGAGGTTGATTTCTCCTAAAATTCTGATTCTGGTTTTGATTTTTGTTTTGAGGAGCTGTTTGGTTTTGACTTTCTTGAGCTCTCTCAAGTATGCTCATATTTTTCATCATCTCCTCCATCATTCTTTCCATCTTTGAGATGGATGTGGAAGGTGTAGATTCCTCTCTAAAGGAAATTCTCTTCTCATTCTTCATTCTTGCTCTTTTCTTCATTAAATTAACTTCCACAGCAAGAGCTCCTTTTTGCATATCTTCAAGGGTTAAAGGATCTCTCTCTCTCAGCTGATAGGCCATTTTAGGATCAAATCCTTCAAGAAACTTGTTTAGAGCTGAGCCTTATGGAGGTTTTAGGTCTGGGGGAAGAGCATTGTAAATGCTATTAAACCTAGTGCAATAGGCCTGTACACTTTCCCCCACGTTTCTTTGGAGATTCTTGTAATCAGAAAGTATTTGAAGAGGGTTTTTCCTTACTTCCCATTTGTTTAAGAATATATGATGGAAGGCTTGGAGATCATTAATACTATGAGGGGTTAAGCCTTTGAACCGTTTTCTTACTTCTCCCCCTAAACTCTGAGCAAATAATCTAAGTTTGACAGTTTCGTCATCAATTTCGTTTCTGTCAAAGTAGTCATTCATCTTATCCACATGTTGTGAAGCAGTAGTGGCATTACTAGCATCATACAATGGTATTTTGGACTAATAGTCCCGTGGAAGATTGACTAAGGGTAAAGGAAGGACTAAGGGAGCATACCATGTTGCCATGATAGGAGGTGGAGGTGGATTTACAAGAGGTGGATTAACAAGAGGGAAAGTGGGCTGAAATGGAGTGGTTTGGACAGTGGATGTATGAAGAATAGATGTGGATGGACCAGGAATAGATTGTTGAGCTGACCTTGGATGAGAGACACCTAAATTGTGAAGGAAATGTAAACCAGGTGGTGTAGTTTCTCTACCACCAGGATGTTCACTTGTTTTCGGGGATGAAAGTGAAAACTCTGAATCTAGCTGATCTAAATCATCAAGTGACCTAGTTCTAAATGGATTTCTTAAGTCAACTTGTGATTGTTGTAGAGCTGCAAGGTTTTCAAGAACATAATTAGCTCTAAAGGTTGATCTGAAAACAGTTGAAGATTTAACCTCAGGAGACTTCCTAAGGATTCTTTTAGGGTTATCAACTATCTCAGGAGGGTTTGGGTCAGGGTAGGCTCTAGTATAAATCTTTCTAGGAGCCACTATGCTGTGTTTTTGAGACCCAATTAAACAAGAATAGTTTGACCAAATATGACAATATTTAAGAGGTTAAATGATCTTTTAAACAAGAAAAATTTAATCCTAAAGTCCTCTAACTGAGTTTGAATGATGTTATGATGATTATGGGTCTTCCCAGTGGAGTCTTAAGGTCTTTTTAGGATTGTGGAGTCACCAGGTGGAATTTTTTAGCTCTTTTGGAGGTAAAAGGTTTTATGTTCTACCACCATGTTTATTCGAATACCAATATGAAATATTTTTGGGTTTTCTGAGTTTATTTCAGTCCTATGGGTTCTAAAAGTATCCCAAATCTGTTTCAACACTTAGATACGGTGATGAGACAAAGGAAGTTTACTCTTATGGCTAAGCTAGATGATCCTTCAAGGTTTGATAAGATCTTATGAGAATCCTAATATTTCCTTAGTTTGTCACTGATTCAAATTTTTTTTATTATGATTACCATTTGCTTGGTAGTGCTTGAGGAGGGCTACTTGTACTCACTGAACACTGAGTGTTTGGCCAGAAATTTTATGCCTCGTGGGTTAACTGGCTAATAGAACAAATGCCATTAAATCAAGAGGTTTCCTGAGGTCTTATGAATGTATTTAGATTCTCATTAACTCATAAGTCCCCAATGGAGTCGCCATAAATGTTAGATCCCTGTAATTTGCAAGATTGACAAATACAAACTGTAGAGAGAACACTTGAACCACTTTGGGATTCTAGGATGTAGCCCTTTTGAATCCAGAGAGGGATCTATCTATAAGTGAAAAGATTGATTTATCTTTAAAGCTTTTATGGGTATGATATTAGGCTAGTTATTAAGAACAAGGGTTTTTGTTTGGTTTTGGATGGTTGAGCATGATTTTTAGTTGAGTGGAAAGTCCTAAAATGAAAGATTTTCAAAGGTGTGAAGTTGCAAGCAATGAGAACAAGCTTTGGCTAATAGGATATATATGACGCTATTTTTTAGTCCATTGGGCTATGGAGTCATAAAAGGGTTTAATTGTGCAACAATTTCAAGAGTGGTCAAAGGGGAAAGTCATCTATATCATAAGATTTTTGAGATTAAATGATGGAATGGAACAATAAAAGTGTTGAAGGGGTGGAAGCAGACAATAATTTCAACTAGGATTTTTCAGTTTGTCCAAACAAGAAAATCATTTTAAGTAACTGTTTAAAACCAACCAAAGGATAGGGCTAACCATATAATTCTTTGGACAAGTTTGTATTAAAGTTAACTCAATAGAAAAACAATCTAGTAATCTACATAATTACTTTCAGAAGGGATGAAAATAGATAATAAAAACAAAGTGCAGCCTAAGATCAGATAAGATACTTTTAAATCTAAACTGCTTTCAGCATACTCTTAGGGAAACTTTCAAAACTACCTTTGGAGAAAGAAGCTAGAAAATAGGGAAAACCATCACTTTTCTAGTCTAAATTTACTAAGAATATAATGAAAATAACATTCAAGAACAATTTTTGGTTTAGAGAGTAGGACGACTGAATGCCAGCATTCCTAACTGCTCGAACTGTATTGAATCATTCTTAAATACATGATTTGGAGGAAAACATTGAGATAAAGCTTATCAGTCAGAGAAGGGTACTGTAAAAAGTAAGTCCTAACTCTATGTTTTCTGTTCTTTGTTAGAGAATAAGTGGAAAAAATGGCATACATGAAAGGATAACAATAACACAGAAAGAAGCACTTCACTAGTGATATAGACCAGGATCCCAAGAATCAACTTGTATATTGATGTCAATCCAGTTACATTCTTCAAGTCCAATGTTTCAGTTCAGCAATCATCTTCTCTTCTCAGCCTAACTTATTTGATTACAAACAAAGCTTCAAGAGCCTCTGAACACTATTTACATGTAGAAAATTTTGAGCACAAGTATATTTCAAAGTTTTGCAACCAACCCTCTACAATGATCTCCTCAAGAAGATTTTATAGGAAAATGAGGAGGTGGAGGAGTTCCTAGGGTTCGAGTATCATAATTTCTACAGTTAATGCAATTTTCTGCCTTGAAAACCATGCAAGGCATAAGGCAGGAATTCATTTGATCTATATCTCTGTTTCATAACTCTGTTATGCTTTCGAGGCTTAGTGGATTAAAATATTTGAATTTTAATGCTATTTCTTATCCTCATAATAACTCTGCTGATAGTTTATATTAGTTTCTTTGATTTGTAATAACTATTCAGATGTATTGGGGAAAATATCTTCTGTTCTAATCATAATTCGACATATTTTGAATAATTTGAGGCTACAAGTGGATTTTGGTAGCTGAGAGAATTCAATTAGCCTTTGATGTGGCAGTGGAGTCATTCTCGGTCTGGTAGATATTATTGTTTTGACCTAAAACATGGCTAATTTGCTTCTGATCTGTGTGTTAGGCATAACTAGGCCTGAATTCTGTCTTCTGTTCCTTTAACTATGTTTAATTGAGTGGATTAGGCTTTTAATTGACGATTGGATTAGGCTTTTAATTGACGATTTTAGCCGTAATCCCTCAAACTATGTAAACCATCTTTAATTCATTATCTCTACTGTGGCCTGATCCTTTAACAATAATACTCTCTGTTTATTTAAGCTTTACTGTGTCTTGTTGATGTTCAAGTGCTATAGGGGCTTTATAGTGGCATCAATGCTCATGAGGCACTGATAAAATGTGATATGGAACCGTGGGGAATAATTTTCTTTGATGAATAAAGGCCTGGAGGATCGTCATCCTCGGCCTTTAACTTCCTTTTAAAAAATTTGAAAAAACTATTAAAACCTACACAAACAAGAAAAGTTAGAAAATCTTGCGTTTTTTGTGTTTAGACTGCTTCAAAGGTTGTAGTTAGGTCACGGCCATTGGATGAAAGCATCCAACGATGGAGATTGCTTGCAGAGATTAAAAGGGAGGCAGTTGAAAAAAGCGGTGAGAAGATTAAGTCCGGACTATTGTTCTGCAAAGATCGATGGTCGAGATTTATCGGGAGAAATATAATGTAGAGGGCCACATTATAATGAAAGAGCGGAAAATACAAAAGAAATAACTTAAAAAACCTTTGGCAGAGGAAATATGATCAAAATGAAATTCGGGGTTTCCAAAGGAATCTGGGTCGTCAGATGAGATCGGCCCATGGAGATCAACGATGGAGATCACTTATGAAGTCCCTTGGAGGAAGGCGGAGGGCGATAGTTCAAAAGCAAGATTGAATGCGAGCCGTTGATCTACAAATATCAACGATGGAGAATGAACACGATGGTATGCAGTGGAAATAGGGGAAAGTGGTTTTGGACAACGAAACCATGGGTTTCATGCTGCAAAAAGGCAGATAGGTGGTTTTCACTTTTCAAACACGATATGTGTTAGATCCCGACACGTGGCATTTAAAAACCACCCATATCATGTGATTTTGGAGAATTAACGTTCAGGCTAAAATTTACATGAAACTGCGCGTCAACCGTCAAATCTGGGGTCTCAGATCGGACGGCTGTGAGAGAGTGCGATATTGATAAGATGAAAGGATGAAAAGAGGTGGTGTAGGAGAAGGCGGTTTCAATATGAGCCATTAGATCAGGGAATGAACAGCTGAGATCAAATCTGGAACAAGTAGGCCCCAAAGGAGTTGGGCCTTTGTTATGGACCGTTGGATTGAAACAGATCAACGGTGGAGATTTAATCTCGGGGTTAAATGGAATAAAATATGAGGCAGGGAAAGGTTCAGTGTGACTCGTTGATCTACAGAGATCAACAGTGGGGATTTCATTTCAAACTTTATACATCGGGTTTATGATTTTAATCAAGGTGGCAAGAAATAATATGGACCGTCAGATCTGGGTGCATAGATGACCCAGATACAATCAGAGGTTTTGCGATCGGGGGAGGAGAGAGGAAAGGGTGCCGAAGTGATTGAATGATGGCCATCGTTTTGAGGATTAGATCGATAGTGGGAAATGAATCGAAGGAGGTCATAGGCGGGGGAATGGGCTTATAATTAGATCGATGTGGGCTGTCAGATCTAGACCTGGCGAAACAGATTGACGGCTGAGAATCCATCGGGGGTTTGCCAATCGGGAGAGGGCAATAAAAAATTGAAGTGCGACCAATGAATCTCCGATGAGAGATTTGGCCGATCATTGATTGTTTTGAGATCAATGGTCGGGATTCGTTTAAACCGTGAACCAGTGGAACCCTTTGAAACAAAATAAAATCAAATTTTTATGAAATACAAAGGATATTTTGTATCGGGGAGGGGTTTTATATTATATTTAGCGCCCGATTGCGGGGCCTTTGGGTTATATGAAGAAAAAAGGAGGGATCGGGGGTTTATATGCACAAGAGGGGCCAATCAGAATCGAGACAAGGAGGGGGCTTTTCAAATGTGCCCGATGAAAAAACTCTGATGCGAGACTTTATTGATCGTCGATCGTCCTTTAGATAAACGGTTGGTTTATGTTAAAAACAATGAACTGGCGGGTTTAAATATAAACATAGGAAAGTGGATTTTTATGAAATACAAAGGGAAAATAGGATCGGGAAGGGTTTATATAATTTTTTTAGCACCCGATTGCGGGCTCCAGGTTTTACAAAGAAAACAAGGGATCGGGGGTTTATAACAAAGGGAGCCAATCAGCATCGGAACTTTTTATGAAACAAAAAGACCTGCGCCAATCACAAATGCCCCAATGCGATAAACACTTTTGGCCTTATCTCTTGGTTCCAGCGCTAGGGCATATGGTGGGGAAGTGGTTTAGGGCTTAGGCTTGTAATGTAAAAAATAGATTTTTATGGATTTTCAAGGTTTCTCAAAGGATTTTGAGGGTTTCGGATAAGGTAAAAAACGGATTTTTTAACCTTATAAAGGGGTTTATGAAGGGAAGAAGGGAAGTAATGGAAAAATAGAGGAATTTTATGGGAGAAAAGGGGATAAAAATGAAGGGATTTATGAGTAAAAAGGGGATGTAAAATGAGGGAAAAAATGAATTTTTTACAGCAATATTTTCATCATGAAAACAACAAATTTTCAGAATTAAGAGGGAAACAATAGCGAAGATTAATCAAAGAATAATATGTCTTCATAAGTCTTCAAGAACTAACAATTTTGAAATAAAACTTGTTTCTTGAAGGCTTCAAAAATGATTTAGCCACCATTTGATATGACAAATTTTATAGGTGGCTAACAGACTGTAACAAGCCACTGGGCTCAAAGTATGTGACTCGTTTTGCACATCAATTGAGTAGGCAGATTCACAAGATCCTGGTCTATATTATTGTTGATGTTTTCCTTACTCTAACTGTCCCCTTTCATGTTTTTTCATGTTATCCATTATTCTCTGATAAAGAAAAACAAGCATAGATTAGGACACACTACTGGAAGTACCCTAAATCTCACTGTCAAATCTTTATCTTTATGTTTTCCTTTGATTGTGTAATCTAAGAAAAAATTCAACATAATTTAACCAGTATAGAAGTTGGCTTGTCCATGCTTACTGATGTATGAATTTAGAGTTTTCTTCTTAGATGTTCTTGTTTGGTTTCAGTTGAAAGAATTGGGAAACTGGGGGATTTAGAGTTAGCCCTGTCCCACTAGGTTCCTTTTCCAATAGTTAGCCTTTCTAAGATCCCTTGAGTTGAGTGTCAAAAGCAGTGAAGGTTGAAAGTATTTCTCTGATCTTAGGCCTTACTCTGTGTTTAATCTTAAATTTTTTCTGCCTTCTGAAAGTGGTTATGAGGACTGCTGGATTGTTTTCCTTAAGAGTATGTTGAAAGCAAGTTATGTTAAAAGTATTTCCTTGATCTTAAGCTACCCTTTGTGTCTTTATTGAGAGTTTCCTTTGAATTATG
Source organism: Pinus albicaulis (assembly GCA_034641835.2). Taxonomy (NCBI): domain Eukaryota; kingdom Viridiplantae; phylum Streptophyta; class Pinopsida; order Pinales; family Pinaceae; genus Pinus; species Pinus albicaulis. The sequence goes on from CM076578.1 coordinate 1,982,654,048, forward strand.
TCAAAATAAGGATAGGTTCAAAGTACTTACCTAATCTTAGACTGCACTTTGGTCTCTTTCTTTCACCTCACTCCTTAATGCTCCATCTCACCGACTATCTAAAAAGATCCTTTGGTATAGATGACTTGCCCTATGGAAACCCTTGGATAGTTTTTATGAAAGTAAACCATTTTATGACTCTATAGCCCAATGGATTGGCACTTTTCTTGACCTATCTTCCCATGCTGAAACATCCTTCTATTTAGTTCCTTTTTCACATTCACATAACCTTCTCAGTTAATGATATCCAACCAAACAAAAAAATCAAAAACCTCTGTGCTTCATACCTAGCCTAATACCTTAAATTGAACCTTAAAGATATATCATTCTTTGAATTTATAGAGAGATCCCTCTCTGGATCTAGGAGGGCTAGATCCTAGGATCCCAAAGTGGTTTGATGTTGTCTTGTCATTTGGTATTGCCAAATATGCCAAATCACAGGAACCACAACATAATGGCGACTTCGCTGGGGATGAAGACCAATTAGCCTCAATTTGCTATAATTTCTAATGGTGGACAACAACCCTCATTAAAAATTTGAAAATCCTCCACCTGGCGACTTCACAAATTCCTAATAGACCTAAAGACTCCACTGGAGGAAGAACCTAAAACATGGCCATACATTCTAGAAGGATAGAACTGTTGGAACACCTAATCCTACATGGGTAGGTGTGGAATGCAAAAAGTCACAATGGAGTCCAAGTGACCTTGGAATATGAAACCAAGAGTCACACCATTGTACTATAAATGTACATCATATGTGTAATGGAAAATAAGAAAGCCCCACGCTTATCTTTCATTGTGTGTTTAATCTCTTGTGTGTGTGTGCATTCTTCTCATACACCATGTGTGTGCTTCAACATGGTGTTTAACATGGTATCAAATCGGGCGATTGCTGGCCCTGCTCCAAATTGACTGAGTCATTTGTGTTTATGCCCTGTGCATATCTACATTTTTGCAGCATTTAGAGAGTTTTTGCAGCAGTGATTTTGCAGACATTTTGCAGCATTCCGGCATTGGTTTTGAGAAAGAGCAGCATTCAGTGATTTTGCAGCATTCATAAGTTTATTTTGGAGAAGAAACGCATCTGAAGGTTTTCTAAATTCTAATGTTTTCTTGCAATCTCTGCATTTTAAATTCTGCATTTGAAGAGCTGTTGGAAACCGTTTAAATTGAATTTCTGAAGAGGTTTCTGGTTTTAATGAAAAAAAATTTCTGAGTTTTTCATTCCACGATTCCTGCAAAATTCTGGATTTTTTACTGCTATAAGTTCCAGAAAATTATGTTCTGTATTTGAAAGAAGAAAGTATTCTAATACTACCATATTTCGTGAAATTTTTGCAATTTTCTGGAAAATTTCTAATATTCTGATGCTGGAAGGAAAAATCCTCTACTATTGCTATTTCTCTCTGCTGTTATTTAAAAAAAAAAAAAAAATACAAAAAAAAAAATCCCTGCAACTCTGCCCTCAGCCCTCCATGCTTCCCACAACTCAACGCACTACCCATATACAGCTACTCTCCCTACCTCACAAACCAACCCTTATCGCTCCACGGCCCCCTCAATCTGCAATCAACCAAAAATTAAAAAAAAAATAAAAAAATAAAAAATAAAACAACTCTGCAATCCGCCCTCTGCATTTCACCTGCTCTCCCCACGGATTTCAACGCACACTATACGCCTTAACCCTCCACTCTGCATCTCTACTACCTCACCCACGTCTCTCCCTAACCCTGGCTCCCCTGCTAACACTCGGCCTTCACACTGCATAATCCCCACGCCACTCAACACATCGCTCTTTCCTACCCTTACTACGCAGCCCTCAACACTCATCGACCCCCTCGCATTCCACTCTACAACCCATTCCCCCTCACTCTAACGCTTCCCCTTACACCTCCAAACCATACCTACGGCACTCCTTTTAAAATTTTAATTTTTTAAAATTTCTTTTTAATTAATTCACCCCCCATTACAATATAATAACCCTCCTCCCTTTCCAAATTAACTTTAATTAATTCCCATTATATTTTAATCCCATTCCCATTATATTATAATCCCATTCCCATTATATTTTTAATTTTTTTAATATATTCCCCCCTCCCACATTTAATACATTCCCCTCCCTTTTTAATTTTCATATTTAATTTCATTTTAATATATCCCCTCCTCTCCCATTTTAATATTTCCCCTCCTTTATTAAATTCCCTCCCTTTTAATTCCCTCCCTTTTAATCCCCTTTCCATTATTTTAATTAATTCCCATTGATTTATTTTTGAATTAATTTTTAATTAATTAAAAAAAAAAAAAAAACAGCAGAGAGAGAGAGGAAAGAGAGAAAATTTGAACAGCAGAAATGAAGAGAAAATGACATGTGTGCAGAATTGAAGAAATGACATGGACTGAACACATAGAGAATTGCAGATTTACATTGTGATTTGTGGCATTGATTTGTGAGGGTGATATTCTAAAGAAATTGACATTTGAAGACAAGTTTGCCATCATTGAAACAACTATTTGAAGAAGAAAATTCAGCTGCCATAAAAAAAAGATTCTTGCACAAGAATTTTCAGCAACACATTTACAAATATTTTGCAGAAATATGTATTGAGCTGACATTGTATTTTGAGTGGAATTTGTAGCTTCTTCATAGTTGGAATCAGTGTATTTGAGTTGTTGGATTGTTGATTTCCCTCCATCATTTGAGGAGAAGATTTTGTACTTGAGATTTCCATAGTTGGAAATTCTTTGGAGTCATTTGTACTTGTTGTTGAATCACATTGAAAACGGGTGCATTTTCGGTTGAAGCCGACACCCTTTCATTTTTGAGCCTAAGTTGTTGAAAATGGCCAAAATCAATGAGGCATTAGTGTTGTTGAATGACCTCATTCATTCAAATGTTCATGATATGATAAAAATGAGCAAGGATGCTCTATGTAACATTCAGAGTTGTTTGCTAGATGCACATGAGAAGATTGAGTTTTTGCAGTTGGAATCTCAGCTTCAGCAAGAAGAACTTCAGCAAAAGAGTCACCATTCTGAACCTGTTTCTGTTCAGAAGATTGTGAAAGACTCTCATCCGAAGAAAGAAGATAAAATTGTAGATGATTCACATTCATTTCCTTGCACTAGAGCAAATGTACATGCAGATGCAGCAGTTCAGCCTGCACTTCCTAAGCCCATCATCAGACCTTGGGAAGAGCTTGTCCACAACAAGCACCGAACTGGTCTTGGATATGACAAGGATGTGTCCTTTCATATTCCGGATTACACAAAGCCCATCATATTTCAGAGTGCCGGATTCCTGTATGACAGTTCACCTGCAGCTGTTCCAGATCCTGTTCCACTTCCACAACAGATTGAGAAATGCCAACACTGTGATCGAGTTGGCCATATGAAAGATCACTGTTTTGATCTTCATCCATGCAAGCACTATGGTCGGCACACCCATTCTTCAGACAAATGCTTCAGACACAAGCCTCCTGCAAGAACAAAGATTCATCTTGGATGGATCGCTTCTTGGCAATGGGCATCAGTAGCCAAGAAGATGTTTACGACACATGTTAGAACTTGTTCACGGATATTGAGCAAACTTGCAGTTGAGTTTTCGCCATCATCTCCCCTTGTCCCTGACAGGGGGGAAAATGGTGGTCATGTACAAGCTTCGACGACAGATCAAGCGAGCCTGAGCCACAATCTCTCATTCCATGTTCAGAGTTGTAGCCAGCAGTTCAAGCGAGCCTGAGCCACAATTCGTCATTCCGGATTCAGAGATGTAGCCAGAGACACGGATGCCCATGAGCATTCCTTCGGTTGGTGGATAACCTAAAACCATCATCTTTGGTTGGTGGATAACCTAAAACCATCATTTTCGGTTGGTGGATAACCTAAAACCATCATCTTTGGTTGGTGGATAACCTAAAACCATTATTTTCGGTTGGTGGATAACCTAAAACCATCATCTTTGGTTGGTGGACAACCTAAAACCACCACAGGTAGTAGACCTCCCTTCTTTTAGGTCAAAGGTCTCCCTTTTTTATGAGGGACAATTCCTCTAGCAGAAGCCTTCAGCTTCTTGCCAGTTTTGGAAGAGTTCCGGGAACTGCAACATGTATTGCGTTCCAGTGTTTGTGGTCATCCTAAAACCACCTCTTTTTTTCCAACATTTCAGAGAGTTGATTTAGCCAAGTGCTGCCATGTATACTTTGCAGATTTGTATTACAACTCTTTTCTTGGACTCACACATACCCCTTCGGATTAAGGGGGGATGTTGGAACACCTAATCCTACATGGGTGGGTGTGGAATATGAAAAGTCACAATGGAGTCCAAGTGACCTTGGAATATGAAACCAAGAGTCACACCATTGTACTATAAATGTACATCATATGTATAATGGAAAATAAGAAAGCCCCACACTTATCTTTCATTGTGTGTTTAATCTCTGGAATTTGGTTTCAAGAACTCATTTTTTTATCTACAACTACGTTCTACCCTACTTTAAGCCTGATCAAGTGTACAAATATGAGATCCACATTAATGATGGGAAAGATCTCAAGCCTCAGTTTTCAGACCGTGAGTAGACCTATAAACCTGTGAAAAACCTAGTGAAACAAGAGCCTCATGCTATATCTCTTATCCCCTATGAAACATCAAGTAGCCATAAGTCTCCTGTTGCACTACCTACACCCACAAAGGTCATAGAAAGATATAAGCCTCTGGTTTTTCCTCTTATCTTCCAACCCATTCCTGCAGAACTTACAAATAAGCTACCCATTTTTTATGGAGAAAATACAAAGATCACTGCTGAGCAACACGTTCAAAATCTTGAGGATTTACTTCACTTATTTGAAATAGAAGAAGATGATGTGCGTATTAGAATGTTTGCCTTATCATTACAAGGAAAGGTTAAGAGTTGGTTTAAAGACCTTCCAGTTGTAAGAATTATCAATTTTCATCAATTCACTCAAGTTTTCCTTGATAAATGGGCAGTCCTGGGAAATGTTTTCCTCATCCTAGAAGAGTACCTGAATTTGAAAAGACAACCAAGGGAGACAGTACAAGAATTTTCAGCCAGGTTCAATCAGGTATACAATGCAATACCTACTAAGATAAAACCATCTTTGGGATGGTCCCTATTGCACTATCTGATTTTTTTTTACCCTGAGGTGGAATTCCATATTAGAAGAGAGCCTTAAAGCCTGGAAGAAATGAAAAACATAACATTTACTATCAAATACAACATATGGCACAAGGAGGAAAAATTAAATGCAATAAAGAAGGACCAAGCAGAGAAAATAAGGCTGATCTCTGCAGAAACCAAGCTGGAAAAGTTGATAGAGACAGCCAACTACTTGCTAAACATAAAAGAGGAATAATATGAGGGTAAAGCTAGAAATTATTATTTTAAAGGACCCACACCTTATCCTTAGGAAAAACAAACCAGATCACTACAAGACATATGCAGCATGCAAAGCATGTATGATAAACAAGATTTTAAATTAGAAAATGAACTTATAGAATATTTTGAAGAAAGACTTGTTGAGAATCTAGTAGATTTGATTGGTAACATTGCTTATAATTATGATTTTTCTAGTTGTGATCTATCTGACGATGATTTTTTCCAAATAAAAGCTAATCCTGCAGGATCATCATCAGTATATTTGTGGGAGGAAGATCATGTCCATCAACTTCAAAAAAGTGATAATCCAATGCAGGCTATCTATGATACTGGTGAGGAAATTTATGAAAGTCTAGTAGCAGGTGAAGATTCATTGAGTATTCACTCTGTTTTATCTCAGATCATCAGTGATAGTTTTCATGTGATTGGGAATCAGTAACCTTTTAGCTCAGAGGATGAGGAAGAAAGCAATGAAGAAACTCTTGAGCAAGTTGAATATCCTGAACCTTATCCTGAAAGGGCTGAGGTAATCAAAGAAGCCCCTACTCAAGAATATGTTAATATTTTCACAGAGTCCAGTCCACTTAAGAAGAACTTACCAGGGTTGCAAGAGGACAACACTGCCAAATATGATGAGTCCTCCAGTTCAGGTTACAATGAAGATGAGGAAGATTTTCTTTCTCAAAGGAATATTTTTCTTGATCCAGTGGAAGAAGAATTAATCCTGGTTGAAACTTACCTGCCAAATGTTGAGATTGCAACAAGATGATGAGCTTAGTGAAAAGAGTCGCCTTCACTAAGTGGGCCTGCAGGCTATTTTTGGCGCAAGTCTATTTTTAGACATGTTGATCATATTCTATGAGTTGCAGGAGGCTATTTGTGGATGGTTGGTCAAGTTGGAAAAATATATGGACTTATATATTTAGACATATTGGGCGGAATCTGTTTTTATATTTCCAGTCTAAAAATAGATATGTCGAATATTATTAGCTCTTAGTAATATTTGGACTCTAAACATTATCTTATTCTCTTAGAGCACTTCAGTTATGTGCACAGATGTGGCACAGGAGCTGACAGAAGGAATTACGCTATTCCTAAGGGTTAATTGGAGCTATTTCATGGAGACTTCAGTTAGAACTCATGTGACAGAGTTTGGTGGAGTTATTGAGGTAGTTGGTGGAGTTGTGTTCAGTTTAACTTAGTTAAATATAGTTGAGCTAGTTGTATCTAGTCTAACTGATTGATACACTAGTGAGAGTGGTGTGAATTAATTATTAATTAATTCACTAATTATTAACTCATTAATCAACTGAAGAATACATTAGTTAACTATAGTGCATGGATAGTTTCAGTGGAGACCAGTGAAGAGGTAGGTGAAAGAGCAGGTTGACTATCATTTGTGACTATAGTGTTGCATGAATTGCAACACACAGTGGTTGGAGATGCCAATGATGATTGTGTCAGCAAGGCTGGAACAATTTGAGTTCATTCAGATCCATTCTTCAGTAGTGATTGCGCATTAGAGGCAGGCTAGCAGGTGGTAGAGATCGGTGCGTGGGATTTTCTAGATCGGACCTGATTAGTGTGTAGCAATTGGAGATTGTACTGAGAGCTTGTGAGAAGCTTTATATGATGATTGTTACATGATATCTATGACATATAATATACAGATAGTTGGGGGTTTTCAAATTTAAGCTTTCCTATAAATTATTGTGTTCATATGTGTGAATTTTTATGGTTTTAATGTGTGCATGCAATTGATTTTATTTCCGCAAGTAATGATCAACGGTAGAAGATATTTTGTATTGTGCATGAATTCAAATAGTGTGTGATCAAGAGAATATTGGATGTATAACACATTAGTTATATAATTTATACATGGTATCAGAGCAACATTGATCATTGGAGCAATTGCAAAGCATTAAAGCGGTTGAGTTTTGTGCTGGTGGAATTTGAATTTGCAATAGTGTTTTCTTGGTGTCGAAGTTGAGATATCTTTCAACGGATTGCGATTGGAGTATGCCCTTGAGGGCAGCTCAAATTATATTTCATGGAAGGAAAGGATGGAGGCGGTGCTGTAGGAAAATGGGTTGAAGGAGTTCATAGATGCAAAAATTCCAAAACCCACTTCTAGCAATGCTGCCGCGCTTGACTCATGGCAAAAGAAGACAAAAAAATGTCGAAGGATTTTGTTGGAAGATGTGAAGGATCACATAGTGTCCAGAATTCATGGTAAAGCTTCCCCATTCTTGATGTGGAAAGCTTTGACAGAATTGTTCCAAAGCAAGAGCGACCAAAGGAAGTTGGCGCTCAAGGATAAGCTCAGGAATATAAAAATGGAGAAAGGCGACAGTATACCCAAGTACCTCACAAAGTTTGTGCAATGTAGGGATGAGTTGGGAAGTGTGGGGGTTACTGTAGATGTTGAGGACTTGTTGAGCTTGGCTCTCCTTAAGCTTTCAAAGAGTTGGCATTCCTATCAGGACTCTGTCAATGGTCAGGAGAAACTGCCAGGATGGGAGCGACTTTGGTCGGATCTTGTGTAGGAGGAGATAAGGCGGAGTACCAGGGATGGATCTTCATCAAAGAATGTAGATTAAGAAAATTGCGCTTTGTCTACAAAAGCAAGGAAGGGGAAGAGAAAGAAGACTGATTCTCAATCCGGTGCAAAAGGAAAGAAGCAGGACATGTCCAAGGTGAAGTGCTTTCACTGTCACCAACATGGACATTACGTCACTAATTGTCCACAGAAGAAGAAAAATAAGCAGGCTACTGGATTTGTAGCTGGAGAAGCCTTAGCCTCGCAGTTTGATCTGGATTTTTCATCGATCACATGCTTGGTCTCAAGTGTGATGGGTTCAGTGTGGTTTCTTGACAGTGGTGTGTCTTTTCACATGACCAGAGACAAATATTTGTTTACTGATCTAGATGAGAAATATCTTGGAGTGCACGTCGAGATGGGAAATGATGGTAGATACAGTGCGACTGGTATCGGGACCATTTCCTTTGAGAGGGAGTCTAGTAAAACCTTTGTATTGAAGGAAGTTATGCATGTTCCAGGATTGAAGAAGAATCTTCTCTGTGTGGCTATGTTGGAAGACAAGGGATATGATGTTGTCTTTAGCGAGGGCAAGGCTTTCCTGTGCAATAAGGCAACTGGTGAAACCCGGAGGATAGGGGTTTGAGTTAAGAACCTTTATTAGTTGCAGGTAGATGGTTGTGCAGCAATGGCAGGCAAGGCAGAAGGAGTGGTGAGCTGGGATGAGGGCGAGCTATAACACAGGAGATTGGGCCATCTTCACCATGGTGCTTTGAAAATTTTGCAGCAGATTTTTACCGGGCTTCCCAAAGGTACACTTTCACAGTCATATCAGTTCAAGGGATGTACTTTGGGAAAATTTGTGAAAGCCACCTTTCATAAGAAGGATAGTCATGCCATGACGATCCTTGAGAGACTTCACACAGATGTGTGTGGACCTTTCTCAGTAGCTTCGACATGAAAGCACAGGTATTATGTGATCTTTGTTGATGACTTTTCTCGGAGGTGCTAGATCTTCTTCATGCAGAAGAAGAGAGAGATATTCTCTAAGTTCTATGAGTTTAAGGCACTGGTAGAGAAAGAGTCAATGAAGCAGGTGAAGGCTCTTAGGAGCGACAATGGTGGTGAATTCATCTCTGGTGAATTCAAGGACTTTTGCAACGCAGAAGGAATTCAAAGAGAGCTCATAGCGCCTCATAACCCACAACAAAATGGGGTCACTGAGCGAAAGAAAAAAACGATTTTGGGTGCTGCGCGGGCAATGTTGCATGATCAGGGCCTTCCCATACACTTGTGGGATAAGGCATGCAATACTGCAGTTTATGTGAAAAATCGTTGTCCTCATAGGATACTTGGCATGAGTACACCCGAGGAGGTGTTTTCTGGTAAGAGGCCTGATATTTCTCATTTGAGGATTTTTGGCTCACCTGTTTACATTCATGTGACGAAGGATACTAGGAAGAAGCTAGAGCCAACCGTAGAGGTTGGGATATTTGTGGGGTACACTGATACACCCCACAACTATCGTGTGTATTTTCCAGATAGTCGGAAGACTTTTGTGTGACGGGATATCAAATTTCATGAGGAGAAAGCCATGAAGTGTTCGCTTGAGAGGGAGCCACACATGCCTAAAGATGAGGAGCTATTAGTTCCTAAGGATGAGCCTCAGGATGTGGATCAGCCACAAGAGGAGGTTCATGGAGTGGAAGAGACCACTCATGCAGCACCAACCATCAGAGGGCGGAAGCGCACTACAAAAGCTGAGCGACTGAATCTTGATGCAGAGAAGATTGTAGGAGCACCTACATCACAGTGCAGACAGAGACAGTCACCTGACCGATATACTGGATACATGGATCTGATGAGCAAGTGTATCATGACATAGACATCCTCTTTCGAGGAAGATGTGGAGGAACCTGCATGGGTAGATGCCATGGTGGAAGAGTATGATTCGATTGTCAGAAACAGTGCATGGGAGATTGCCCCAAGTATGGAAGGGAAATCAGTGGTAGGTTCGAGATGGATCTACAAAGTGAAGCAAGCGGCTAATGGGAGTGTGGATAAGTACAAGGCAGTATTTTTTTCCTGGGGCTTCTCACAGATTGAGGGGATCGACTATGAGGAAACCTTTGCACCTATCACAAGCTATTCTTCCATACATACGATTATTTCTCTCTCAGTGCAGATGGGGTGGCACATTCATCAGATGGATGTGAAGACTGCATTCCTCAATGGAGTCATTGAGGAGGAGGTGTACATAGAGCAGCCTGAAGGTTTCGAGATCTTCAGCAGCAAGTCGCATGTGTGCAGGCTCAAAAGAGCGTTGTATGGGTTGAAACAAGCACCTCGTGCTTGGTACACATGGATAGATAGTTATTTCACCAGACTTGGATTCTCCAAGAGTGAGGCGGATCCGAACCTATACCAGATTGTGGTGGAGGGTAAGTTTCTAATCATTTTACTTTATGTAGATGATTTGATTCTCACAGGTGATGAATTGTTGATACACTCATGAAAGGCTGATCTTGCAAAGGAGTGTGAGATGAAGGACTTGGGCCTCCTTCATTATTTCCTGGATTGGAAATTTGGTAGCGCAATGATGGATTGTTTGTGTCTCAAGGCAAGTATGCCCGGGAGATACTGGAGAAGTTCAACATGCAAGGCTGCAAGCCTATCCACACTCCTCTTCTTGGTGGATGGAGGAAAGAGGATGCTACATCGGTAGAGGTAGTGGATGCAACTATTTACCGACAGTTGGTGGGGTCTCTTATGTATCTAGTCAATACACGACCTGACATATGCTACGCTATTAACCAGCTTTCACGAGCTATGGTTAAGCCTACCAAGCTCTTTTGGAAGGCAGGTAAGCATGTATTGAGATATATCAGAGGAAAATTGGGATATGGATTATGGTACAGACAGTCAGATGAGGTGAAGCTGTGTGGCTTCACAGATGCAGATTGGGCAGGGAGCCCAACAGATAGAAATAACACATCTGGAGGGATTTTCAGTATAGGGTCGACAGAATTTTCTTGGTACAACAAGAAGTAGAGATTCGTGGCACTCATTTAAGTGGATGTCGAGTACATGGCAGCGAGTTTGGCTGCATGCGAGGCTATATGGATGAGAAAGATCCTGGTTGGGTTGTTCGGTTCACACTTAGAGCCTACTGTGATATATTGTGATATTTAGAGTTGCATCAAACTCTTGGTTAATCGAGTATTTCATGATATATCTAAACACATTGACATCCAGCATCATCATATCAGATATTGTGTGTAGCGGAAGATTGTGTTACTTTCTTACATTCCTACAAAGGATTAGGATGTTGATATCTTGACGAAGGCGCTCACCAGGAGAAAATTCGAATACCATAGGGGCAGGATCGGGGTGGCAGATAATCCCTATCTTGTTGAGAGGGAGTGTTGAGTTTGCAACAAGATGATGAGCTTAGTGAAAAGAGTCGCCTTCACTAAGTGGGCCAACAGGCTATTTTTGGCACAAGTCTATTTTTAAACTATGTCTATTTTTAGACATGTCGATCATATTCTAAGAGTTGTGTTGAATCATTAGTTAAACTGAGAGGGGGGAGGGTGAATCAGTTTAACACATACATCAGCTTTTTAAAATTTTCATCAACTTATTTATAGCTTAATTTTCTAACCAACATTAATATGTGAACAATATTAATATGTTGCAGCAAGTATTAAATTAATGAGACACCAAACTTATTATGAGAGCATAAAAAAATTAAGCAGATTGGGTAGATCATATCAACACATAGGCAACACACATAGAGACAGTAGATATAAGTGGAAACTCATAAAGAGAGAAAACCACATCTTATTATTGTTGTGATGCAAAGGCAAGCTCCAACTCCCTCTCACCACTGTTTTTCTGCAGGCAGCAACCTACAGGAGGCTCCAACCTCAGTAAGATACAACTGACAACTATCAAGCTTCAACTTGATAGGGAAGTTCCAACTTCCTTAATTTATCAAAAGAAATGTTTGCTGATTTACCTCAGATATCATCTCTGTTCTGTACAATCTCTTTCTACTCCTCTCTTCCTTATCTTCTCAGCCTCAATTTTCCATACTCTGCATTCTCTATACTCTCTCTCTCTAACCTCTCTATGCATATCAAGGTGATATTACTTATAGAGAATTCCTGATGACTGTTTGTTTTGCTCTAGGAATTCGAAATGGATAGCCATACCTCTTAGTCTTCTATCTTCTCATTTCTTTTCCACCTCACTCAAAGAAAATATAACTGTATGTACTAATTTTAACATTACAGTGGGATATTTGTTCTCTTCCGGAGACTTGCCAATGCATCAAAAACAATATAAATCAATTAAACCATTTACATTTAATTATAATGAGAGATTCATCTCACTCATTCAGCCTCTTGGTTCACTGCATTTGTCTTTTCTGTGACTGTGTTTGTCCCTTTTTCTTCTCTGTATGCCTTTCTATTTATTGTTGTTGCGTAACTTCTGTATGTATGTAACTGCACTTTTTATATCATGCAAATCAATTCTCGGTATAATAATAATAAGTCATTTTTAATATATGCACTGTCGTGTTATATAAATTAAGTAACTTCCAGCGATATAATGATAAAAGATCATTTTAATACATAAAATTCCCTTACGGGCCCACTTGCCGAACTTGCTCAATTATCCGATGCGATGTATCACTTCTTGACTACTTCTGATTGCGATTGATCGCAATCGCAACTTTCAATATAGTGCTCTGATGTTCTGCTTCTTTCCGATGCGATGGCCTAATTTAATGTCAGAACTTAAGCATGTATGCATCACAGTTTATAAGCCCATCGGGTTCAGAACTTCATCGCAATCACAATCTTTTGCTAACACGTTCCGTTGCCAAGTTTCTCCGATTCGATTGGTGAGGGTCCCACAATATAAGACTTTGTTTGTATTAACTCAAACAATAGAGTGCTACAAATAAATGTATATGCTTTGGACCTTTGTAGATAAAGTGCAGCATATGTACCGCACTGCATATATATAAGCTTCTGCTTCCGCTTTAATATATCCTCCAGCTTGGGTAATGATTCTCAGAATTTTATGTAGGGGGGTCCCACACTATATGTATAATATTATCTGTCAACATAGTATTAAGTCTTTCGCTTAGACTTAAACCCAACACTAATGTATATATATATTTATATAACCTCTCGGGTTCCATAGTTCGTTTAATGTTTATGCTCCCAGCATAGGCTTAGCCATGTTCTTTATTTGAACCTTAGTCTTAATGCTACAAATGGTTCCGGCTCTTTTAATTACATAAATCCACGCTTATAGTATTCACTCAAGGTTTATATATATTAATGCAGCTCCTATATCATATGGTGGTTCATGGGTCCCACGCTCTACTGTTCCCCCTTGTCAGTTAAGCATATCCACATTATATACATTGTTATAGGTCTGCACCCTTTATATCATTTCATTCGAATCATCAATCAACTTATAACTAAACCCAACACGACATTTTAATAAAAAACCATTCCATGGAGCCCACATCTGTTTGATAAACTTTGCACTTTTAGTAGGTTCCAATTGACTACACCCTTTGAACACACACACACACACACACACACACACACATATATATATATATATATATATATATATATATATAAAAGTCTAAGTCAATCCTCGACCATGGTTTTAATCCTCGGCATGACATAATGTATTACCTTGCATCAAATATATAATCTGCACATAACCCATTCTTATATGTGCATTCAACTTTAATATATATACAATATTGCAATAGATATCAACCTCGATATATTTTAACACATATACATTCTCGGGGCCCACCTCCATTAACACACCTCTTGCATCCAATGGCTGATAGTTTATCGCATTGACTCTGATGATCCAACGGACGACGCGAAATATCACGCAACTTAAATGCTCGCTTCATAATTCTCCAAAATCACGCGAAAAAAGTTGTTTTACAAAACCGCCTGAGGACACGTGTCCTTCAATGACATATATCACGTTCATTTTGGTAATACAGCTTACCACTTCAATCGACGCGCGAACCCACTGGTTTTACTGTTCATGGTTAGGGTTCCGCTTAAAGTCATGGTTCCATTCCAACAAAAGCTTCGCGCCTTTCTTATTTTCATATGCATATAATCTCTGTTCAACTTATTTCTTCAGAGTTCAATATATAAGTTTACACATATAAAGTTATTTATTCAGTGCTTTTTAGTATGTAAACCCTGTTTCATTAATATGTTAATTCAATGCTACCTCAAGGTTTAATACCCGACTTCATTAGGTTTTTACTGCTAAACGCTTGGTTCCATTTCCCTCAGGTTTCCGTCTCTGCTTGGTCATTTCACTGTTTGTTAACGACTCTGCCTCTGCCTCTGCTGCTCGACTATTTTATCTCTGCCTCTGTATTCTCTGCCTCCTCCTTTGTTGCTCTGCCTCGTCTGGTTTTGCCTCCTCTGGTTCTGCCTCTGTTTCTTGACCATTTTATTTCAACAGTCTCCTTTGCGCTGTCTCTGTAAATAGACTCTCCCTCTGTTTTTATTTTTGCTGTCCCCTTTGCCTCTGTTGTTGTCCTTTGTTTGTCTATGCCTCTGCTGCCTCCTTTGCCATCAATGAAAAAATTTCCAACAGTCTCCCCCTTTGGCATTAATGGCAATACACTTCCTCTGCTTGCCTGTTAGGACCCTTCCTTCTGTTGCTTGCTCTTCCTCCCCCTTTGACATCAATGGCAAGGGGTTGCTCATTTTTTAGTGTGCTTTTAATTCTCACCCATGTTGCACTGATATTGAGGACCTGTTTCATGCTTTCCTTGATAAATTATCTCCCCCCAGAATGATATTTTCATTTCTGTTCTCCCCCTGAAACTATGCTTTCTCTTCATATCAGAGAGTAGCATCTATAGATACTACCCCTACTCTATCTCTCAAATATTCAAATGGTTCTCTAGCAAGAGGTTTGGTAAATATATCTGTTGTCTGTTATTTTTTTGGCACATACTCCAACTTCACTACCTTATGAGCTACTTGTTCTCGGAGAAAATGATACTTGATTGGGATATGTTTAGTTTTTGAATGAAGCACATGATTTTTTGATATGCTTATAGCACTTGTATTATCACATTTGATTGAGATAGGTTCATCAATGCTTACCTTCATGTCTTGGAGGGTTTGCTTCATCCACATGACTTGTGTACAACATGTTGCTGTTGCTATGTATTATGCTTCTACTATAGATAGAGAAATAGATGTTTGTTTCTTGCTTAGCCATGCCACCAGACTTTCTCCTAGATAGAATGCACCTCCACTTGTGCTTTTCCTGTCATCCACACAGCTGGCCCAATCTGCATCTGTGTATGCTGTCAAAGTGAAGCTTTTTCCTTTTAGATACCATAGTCCAAACTGTATTGTTCCTTGTATATATCTAAATATTCTTTTGACTGCTAGAAGATGATTTTTTTTTGGTGTTGCTTGATATCTAGCCACAAGTCCTACTGCTAGCATGATGTCTGGTCTTGATGCTGTCAGGTACAGCAGACTTCCTATCATGGATATGTAGAGTCTTTGATCTATTTCAGCAGATCCATCATCAGCACATAGCTTGCATCCCGTGATCATGGGAGTTGACACAGGTTTGCAGTCTTCCATTTTGAACTTTTTCAACATTTCTTTTAAGTATTTTTCCCGTGAGATGAATGTACCTGTGTTCTTTTGCTAAATTTGAAGTCCTAAGTAGAAACTGAGCTCTCCAATCATAGACATCTCAAACTCTTATTTCATCTCTTCAGCAAATCCTTTTGCTAGTTCATCTTTGTTGCTTCCAAGCATAATGTCATCAACATATACTACAATAATCAGGAGTTCATTTTCATGGGCTTTTATGTATAGATTGTTGTCTACTCCTCCTCTCTTAAAGCCTTGTTTTTGCAAGTACTTATCCAAAATTGAGTACCAAGCACGAGGAGCTTGTTTTAGTCCATATAGAGCCTTGTTTAGTCTGCACACATATTCTTCTTTGTCTGTTAACGAGAAGCCTTCTAGTTGTTCCATGTAGACTTATTCTTCTAGATCTCCATTCAGAAATGTATACTTCACATCCATTTGATATAACTTGAAGTATTGGTAGCGTGAAAAGGCCAAAAACATTTTGATAGCTTCCATTATGGCTACAGGGGCAAATGTTTCATCGCAATCAAGTCCTTTGATTTGTGAATATCCTTTGCAGAAAAGTCTGGCTTTCTTCCTGATCACTTGTCCTTGCTCATTCATTTTATTTTTGAATACCCATTTTGAGCCTATGACATTTTTCTCAGTGGGTCTAGGAACTAATTCCCAGGTATTGTTCTTCTCAATTTGGTCCAATTCTTCATTCATAGCATTCACCCAATACTTGTCCTTGTTGGCTTCTTCAAACTTCTTTGGCTCTATTTGTGATAGCATGGCTATGTATAACTCTTCTGTCTGTTCAGTTAGCTGCCTTCTTGTCTGGACCCCTACTCTCTTGTCTCCAATGATCTGATCTTCTGGCTGGTTCTTTTGAGTGTATATCGAGCTCAGTTCAGCATCTTCTATTATCTTGCTTGTTTCATCATCATCTTGGTTTTCTTATTCATGGTTGTCTGAAGGACTGCTGCAGTCTGTACCTCTTGTCTTGTTTGGAAGTTCTTCATCAAATCTTACGTCAATGCTTTCTACAATTTTTCGAAGAGTCTTGTTGTAGCACCTGTACCCTTTACTTTTGGATGCATATCCTAGAAATATCCCTTCATCTGCTCTTGCATCAAATTTCCCAAGATTTTCATCATTATTCTTTATGTAACACTTGCTTCCAAAGATTCTAAAGTGCTTGATTGAAGCTGGTTTACCATGCCATAGTTCATAGGGAGTCTTGTCACTGCTTGGCCTTAAATGAGCTTTGTTAAGGATATGCATGACTGTGTGTACTGCTTCAGCCCAGAAGGTTTGAGGAATATTACTCTCTTGCATCATGGCTCTGGAAATTTGTTGTACAGACCTATTTTGTCTCTCTGCTACTCCATTCTGCTGAGGTGTCCATGCAATAGTAAATTGTTGCTTTATCCCATGTTCATTGCATAGGTTTGCAAAGTCATAATCTGTGAACTCACCTCCTCTTTCTGATCTGATGCATTTTAGCTTGCATCCTGTTTTATTTGCTGCTAAAGCTTTAAATATTTTTAATTTCTCCAGAGCTTCCGATTTATTCTTAAGAAATGCAACCCATGTCATTCTGGAGAAATCATCTATTATCAGCATGAAGTAGGATTCTCCACTAGGTGTTTTAGTTCTTGCAGGTCCACACAGGTCCATGTGCACAAGTTGGAGTGGTCTTCTTGTTGATAACTCATCTTTGGCCTTAAATGATGTGCGGGTCTGTTTGCCCAATTGACAAGATTTGCATATGGTATTAGAAGGCCTTCTTATTTCTGGCATGTCTCTGACAGCTTTCTTCTTGCTCAATCTGATGATATGATCGAAGCTGAGATGTCCCAACCTCTTATGCCATAACCATGACTCCTCAAGTTTGCTAAGATGGCATGCTTCATCTTCCTCTTTCACTATGTAAACATTACTCTCTGTTCGAACTCCTTTGAGCAGAGTCTTACCTGTGGTGCTTGATCTGACTTCACAGTATTGTGCTCTAAAAAGAACTTCACAGCCTTTATCAAACATTTCACTAACGCTCAGCAAGTTTGCTTTCAGCCCATCTACAAATAATACATCTTGGGCCTTTCCTCTGCCATTATCTAGGTCGATTAAGCCTTTTCCTTTGATTTTTTCCGATTTATCATTGCTAAAAGTAACATTGCCGGATTTCTTTTCATAAAAAGTTATAAACTTGCTTCTGTCTCTAGTCATATGTTTTGAGCAGCCACTGTCCAAATACCACTGGCTTTTTAGGTCTTGAGCAGTTAGAGCCAGGTCACATTTATTCACCTTCTTTTTCCACTGGAAGCATCCTTTTGTTTGGTATCTTTTGTGAGATGATGAACTACATCTTCTAAGAGGACATTTGGAAGGCATATGTACAATTTTATTGCATACATAGCATTTGATTATGATTTTTGCAGAATTGTGAGTATGAGTAAAATTTCCTTGATTCATAAACCTCCTTGAGGTGTTGAGCATCAATCTTTGTCCATATTTTCTGCACTCAATGATTTTATGGCCAAATTACTTACAATAAAAACAGTAACCATAGAAACAATTTGCATACCTGATGTGAGGTTGTCTTCTCCATTTGTTTTCTTGAGGCAGTCTCTTCACTGTTTGCATCTTTTGCTGGTTTGAATTACTCCTCCTTGTATGACAGTATGTAGCAATGTGTCCCAGCTTGTGGCAGACATAACAGGTAGCATTTTTCATAGGAGGGAAGAATCTCCTTTGATGGATTCCAAATTTGACATACTCAGGGGTATATGATCCTTTTTCTGTTGTCTTAGTATTTATTACATTCTTTGTTATTAGAGGTTTCTTCTGATCTCTGTCTCCCTCATTACATGTTTCTTCTTTTGTAGGAATTATTTGAGCTGCTTCATCAGCCTTCTTTGCTTTTACAAAAATGATATATTTTTTTTCCTTTTCATTGTTTTTAATTGATTCTCCTTCATAGCCTAGTCTAGTTTTGATAAGAGGAGATCTTTGAGCATCCAGAATTTCGTTCAACTTACCAAAGCTTGTTGTTTGAGAAGAATTTGTAGACATTTTCCTTTGATAATTTTCTAATTTCTTCCTCAGACATACTACTTCTTCTTCCAGATTCTCTTGTTCCTGAGTTTTATCCTTGATTTGCTGAAGTAACATGTCTTCTATCTTCTTGGCTTCTTCAAGCTCTACCTTCAGCTGCATGAGGACTTCTGAATTTCGCGCTTCTCTTACATACTTGAGGAGAATGTCCTTTTGTTTTCTGCACTTCAGTTTTAGTTTGTCAATCTCCTCTAGGGCACTTCTTAACTCCCCCTCAAGGTCAACTTCACCTTCTTCTTCATCTTCTAGTAGGAGTCCTTCAAGTTCTTCTATGGCCATCAGTAAAAATTCAGAGGTTCCTTCTTCACTTGAGGTTCATCTGAGTCTTCAGATGCACTGCTGTCTTGTTGAGCATAGAAGGATTTTCTACTGAATTTTTTTCCTTTTTTCCAGTTCTTTGATGTATTTTTCTTTGATTCTTGAGCCTGATTCCTAACTTTCTTGTGAGGACACTTAGCAGCATAGTGTCCAACTCTTCCACAATTAAAGAATTTGAAAGGAAGTTTACCTTTGTATTTACCTGAGCCTCTATCTAGTTTCTTGACAAATTTAGCCTCTTCTTCATCAGAGCAAGAGTATATGTCTTCCTTTCCTTATTTATTCTTTTCTGTTTTAAAAGTTGTCTCCCTTGTACTTGGCTTCTTCTGTGGGAGCCTCATATCATAGGCTATTAGATTTCCAAGTAGCTGGTTCATGGTCAAGGTTTCCCAATTAGTTGTTTCTTCTATGGTAGAAACCTTGGGGTTAAAGCTGGGTGGAAGAGATCTTAGAATCTTTTGTACAATTACACATTCTAATATAGTTTCTCTAGGAGCTTTCATATTGTTAACAATTTTTGCAACTCTTACGAAGAAGCTGCCAACATCTTCATCATCATTCATTTTTAAATTTTCAAATTGAGCTCTATCTACTTGAAGTTTGGCGGTCTTTACCTTTTGGCGGTGATATTACTTATAGAGAATTCCTAATGACTGTTTGTTTTCCTCTATGAATTCGAAATGGATAGCCATACCTCTTAGTCTTCTGTCTTCTCATTTCTTTTCCAGCTCACTCAGAAAAAATATAACGGTATGTACTAATTTTAACATTATAGTGGGATATTTGTTCTCTTTCGAAGACTTGCCGATGCATCACAAACAATATAAATCAATTAAACCATTTACATTTAATTACAATGAAAGCTCCAGATCACTCATTCAACCTCTTGGTTCACTATGCTTGTCTTTTCTGTGACTATGTTTGTCCCTTTTTCTTCTTTGTATGCCTTTCTGTTTATTGTTGTTGCGAAATCCTGTATGTATGTAACTGTGATTTTTATATCATGCAAATCAATTCTCGGCATAATAATAATAAGGTGTTTTTAATATATGCACTGTCGTGTTATATAACTTAAGTAACTTCCAGCAATATAATGATAAAATATCATTTTAATACATAAAATGCCCTTACGTGCCCACTCGCCGAACTTTCTCAATTCTCCGATGCGATGTATCACTTCTCGACTACTTCTGATTGCGATTGATCGCAATCGCAACTTCCATTTATATGGTCTGATGCCCTGCTCCTTCTCCGATGCGATCAATCACTGTTCACTTTGAAACGCCGATGTGATGAATTGCTCTGATGCGATGTAACATTGTTTTCTTTGATACCGGAACTCAAACATATATGAGTCATCGTTTACAACATATCAGGTTCGGAACTCAATCGCAATCGCAGCTTTCAATATAGTGCTCCGATGTTCTACTTCTTTCCAATGCGATGGCCTACTTTAATATCGAAACTTAAGCATGTATGCATCATAGTTTATAAGCCCATCGGGTCTGGAACTTCATCGCAATCGCAATATTTTTTTAACATGTTCCGCTGCCAAGTTTCTCTGATGCGATTGGTGAGGGTCCCACAATATAAGACTTTGTTTGTATTAACTTGAACAATAGAGCGCTACATATAAATGTATATGCTTTGGACCTTTGTATATAAAGCGCAAAAAATGTACCGCGCTGCATATATATAAGCTTCCGCTTCCGCTTTAATGTATCCTCCAGCTTGGGTAATGATTCTCGTAATTTTATGTAGGTTGGTCCCACACTATATGTATAATATTATCTGTCAACATATTATTAAGTCTTTCGCTCAGACTTAAACCCAACACTAATGTATATATATATTTATATAACCTCTCGGGCTCCGTAGTTCGTTTAATGTTTCCGCTCCCAGCATAGACTTAGCCATTTTCTTTATTCGAACCTTAGTCTTAATGCTACAAATGGTTCCAGCTCTTTTAATTACATACATCCACGCTTATAGTATTCACTCAAGGTTTATATATTATAATGCAGCTCCTATATCATATGGTGGTTCACAGGTCCCACGCTCTACCGTTCCCCCTCATCAGTTAAGCATATCCACATTATATACATTTTTATAGGTCTGCACCCTTTGTATCATTTCATTTGAATCATCAATAAACTTATAAATAAACCCAATGCGACATTTTAATACAAAACCATTCCATGGAGCCCACATCTGTTTGATAAACTCTGCACTTTTAGTACATTCCAATTGACAGCACCCTTTGAACATATATATATATATATAAGCCTAAGTCAATACTCGACCATGGTTTTAATCCTTGACATGACATAATGTATTACCTTGCATTAAATATATAATTTTCACATAACCCATTCTTATATGTGCATTCAACTTTAATATATATACAATATTGCAATAGATATCAACCCCGATATATTTTAACACATATACGTTCCTGGGGCCCACCTCCATTAACACACCTCTTTCATCTAACGACTGACAGTTTATCGCATTGACTACGATGATCCAATGGAAGACGCGCAATATCGCGCAACTTAAATGCTCGCTTCATAATTCTCCAAAATCACGCAAAAAAATTTGTTTTACAAAACCATTTGAGGACACGTGTCCTTCAATGACATATATCGCATTCATTTTGGTAATACAGCTTACCACTTCAATCGACGCGTGAACCCACTGGTTTTGTGGCCCTCCGATTTTACTGTTCATGGTCGGGGTTCCTCTTAAAGTCATGGTTCCATTCCAATAAAAGCTTCGCGCCTTTGTTATTTTCATATGCATATAACATTTATTCAACTTATTTCTTCAACGTTTAATATATAAGTTTAAGCATATAAAGTTATTTCTTCAGTGCTTTTTAGTATGTAAACCCTATTTCATTAATATGTTAATTCAACGCTACCTCAAGGTTTAATACCCGACTTCATTAGGTTTTTACTACTGAACGCTTGGTTCCATTTCCCTCAGGGTTCCATCTCTGCTTGGTCATTTCATTGTTTGTTAACAGCTTTGCCTCTGCCTCTGCTGCTCGACTATTTTATCTCTGCCTCTATATTCTCTACCTCCTCCTCTCTCTCGCTCTCCTCGCTCCCCTCCGGCTCCGCCCGCCGCTCCACCGCTTGACCGTTTTATTTCAAATCAGCCTATGTTGTCTTCGTAAATAGACTCTCCCTCTGTTTTTATTTTTGTTGTCCACTTTGCTTCTGCTGATGTCCTTTGTCTGTCTCTGCCTCTGCTACCTCCTTTGCCATCAATGACAACATTTCCAACAAGTTGCAGGAAGCTATTTGTGGATGGTTGGTCAAGTTGGAAAAATAGATGGACTTCTATTTTTAGACATATTGGGCGGAATCTATTTTTAGATTGCCAGTATAAAAATAGATATGTCGAATATTATTAGCTCTTAATAATATTTAGACTATAAAAATTATCTTATTCTCTTGGAGCACTTCAGTTAAGTGCATAGATGTGGCACATGATCTGACAGAAGGAATTACGCTATTCCTAGGGGTTAAGTGGAGCTATTACATGGAGACTTCAGTTAGAACTCATGTGAGAGAGTTTGGTGGAGTTGATTGACGAGTTAATGGAGTTGTGTTCAGTTTAACTGAGTTAAACATAGTTGAGCTAGTTGTATCTAGTCTAACTAATTGATACACTAGTGAGAGTGGTGTGAATTAATTATTAATTAATTCACTAATTATTAACTCATTAATCAACTAAAGAATAAATTAGTTAACTATAGTGCATAGAAATTTTCAGTGGAGACCAGTGAAGAGGTAGGTGAAAGAGCAGGTTGACTATCAGTTGTGACTATAGTGTTGCATGAATTGCAACACACAGTGGTTGGAGATGCCAATGAGGATTGCGTGAGCAAGGCTAGACCAATTCGAGTTCATTCAGAGCCATTCTTTAGTAGTGATTGTGCAGTAGAGGCAGGCTAGCAGGTGGCAGAGATCGGTGCATGGGATTTGCTAGATTGGACCTGATTAGTGTGTAGCAATTGGAGATTGTACTGAGAGCTTGTGAGAACCTTTGTTTGATGATTGTTACATGATCTCTATGACATATAATATATAGATAGTTGGGGGTTTTCAGCTTTAAGCTTTCCCATAAATTACTGTGTTCATATGTGTGAATTTTTATGGTTTTAATGTGTGCATGCAATTGATTTTATTTCCGTAAGTAATGATCAATGGTAGAAGAGATTATGTATTGTGCATGAATTCAAATAGTGTGTGATCAAGAGAATCTCAAATATATAACACATTAGTTATATAATTTCTACACCAAACACTCCCAACCAGGAAAAGGATTATTGTGCTTTCAAGAGTCTCACTGAAGATGCAATGATCAAAGTTGTCAAAGATACAGGTAGCCTACCAGTCATGGAAGGCCTAAAAGAAGAAAGTTTACATCATGTGTTCATTGATCCCGTGACAGAGTATATGGAGGTCCTGATTGGCTCAAGTTCCCAAGCATTGATCCTTTGCAAGAGCCAGATACATCAGGAGTGGTCACCACTAGTGGTGGCCTTGGTTTTGAAGACCCACATTCAAAGTACCCTATGGTTATCTTTGACAAGCAGTTAGATTTTCTATCCATTTTTGTTACTTCTTAACTGGATGCACTGGCACTATTGTATCACATAGAGCATTAGAGATTCTCAATTTAGAATAGGGTAGGTAGGAATCTCAATAAAGCTCAGCTTGTGAGCATTTAGTTAGTTGTTGATTTTACTTTGAAGAAAAATTCACAAAAATACAAAAATAGAAAGAGAAGGGTTCAGACAAGCTCAAAACTTGAACCAAAAAGAAGAAAAGAATAGCTCTAACAAGATCAAAACAAGAGCTGAAATGGAGAAAAATGGTGACTCTAAAAAGCTCAAAATTTGAGTCACAATAAGAAAGAAGAATGCTGGTGATTTTAAAATCTGAAGCCTTCAAATTTTGTTTTCAATTTCTGCAAATTTTAGTCCATGTGCAGCTTGTCTTTATGCCATGGACCCACAGCAAATCAGACAGTCTAATCCTGATTTTTTTATATTTAAATTTATGTTTTGGAATATAGAGGATGAAAATCTGTCAAACAGTTTAATCCTGGCAAATATCAGTTTAGGTAGAGAAGCTATGAGTCTAACTGTTTAATCTGGTCTCATGGAGGAATAAGGGTAGAATTATATTAGATTTTTCTTTCAATAAAAAATGATGATGTGAAAGGTCTACAAGTCTAAATGCGCCTTGAAGAAAAAATGTTAGGACAGTAGGATGGGTAGATAGATTTTCTGGGGAAGTATTGTTGCTGATATAATATCCATCATGTTTGTAATAGTTGATCAAAGAAGAAAAATATGGTCAAGGACCAGGCATCTGGTCTACTTCCAAAGATTATTTCTAAGATTCTTGACATCTTCAAGAAGATGCCATCCCCATGTGGAGCCACTTTTAGCCACCTATAATATTTTTTCAAAGAAAACAGGTGGCTAAATATGTTCCTAAGCCTTCAAGAGAAACATTTCCTTTGTAAATATATCATGCTTGACGCCTCCATGTGTCTTCTATCCTTTAAAGAATCTTCACTGCTATTTCCATTAATGAACCCTGTTGTTTATGAAAAAAAATACTTTCAAAGGCCTCCATCTTCCCCATTTTCCCTCATTCATACTTCATTTTCTTTCATTCCCTTCATAAATTCCCTTTGATAAGGTTTAAAACCTCTTTTTTAATCTTATCGGAACCCTCAAAGCCCTCTAAAAAACCTTCATTTTGGCCTAAAAACCCACTTTTTAGCTCTTAGGCCTTAAGCCCCTTTCGGCCTTAGCCCTAGCCCCTTCCCCGCATGTGACCTCATCCCGCGACCAGGAGCTAGCCCCCATCACGCAATCGCAATTGGGGTTTATAGTTTATTTTTTAAACGTTTACTTCAAAACTCCGATGCGATGAGCCCCTTTTCTCCTCTGATCCACCGATTTGATCTGGACTGTTGAATCCACAAGAACCAATGGACAGGATTCAATCGTGCTTCGCTTGCAGCCCCCCATCATCGCATTCGCCGATTTGATCTGGACCATTGAATCCACAAGAACCAATGACCATGATTCAATCGCGCTTCGCTCATAGGGCCTCCATCATTACACCCTCTGATCAATCATGACTGTTGATCTCCCCTCTGATCCGATGGCCAACACTTAATCACACATCGCAAACTCAAAGATCTCGGTGCTTTGGCCTCTTCCCTTTTCTCCGATGCAATTTAATCCCAGCCATTCATTCCGCCAGATTCGACGGTTCGCGCTTCATCGCATCGCACTCGTCTCTCATGTAATCCTCCGCCATCTAGACCTCCGATTAAATCTCCACTGTTGACCAAGTTCGATCGGACGATCCACATTACTTCTTCTCTTCAATCCTCGCCCTTCTCATTCTCCCCCATCGACAGATCTCAACCGTCGATCCTCACAATCCGATGGCTTGCATTGACCTCAGCAATGGACCCCGCCTCATTTCGCCCGTGCATCTGACCTTATGTCACGTTTCACCCGCACTGTCAGATATTCCACCCATCATCCAATGGTTGAAAATGCATATCACATAATTTTTGCACTTGAGAGGTAATGTTTCAAAATTATGCGAAATGGGCGGTTTTAGAAATCCACGTGGCGATCAGTGTATGGAATTTCATTTTTCTGGGCATTTCCACTTTCCCCCTTTTTGTCGTGCGAATACCACTCCGGGTTTCCACCTTACTGCCCTTCGCAATGCAACTTTGGCTTTTAATCCCAGCCATTGTTCTTTGAAATCGGATGGCTCTTATCATATCACAACCCCATTAACTTGCATTTTAACTTTTTTCCAAATGATTCCATCAGGTGATATCCGCCGTTGATTTGTTCTAATCTAACAGCCATGATCTAATATTGCCTCCATCCATTTTTCATCCATCTAACCTTCTAAATGAATTCATTGACAGATCTCCACCATCGATTATTCTAATCCGATGGTCCACATTCATCCTCACACCAGACTCCCATCAAACCTGTTTTTCACTTTCCACCATGATTTTCGTCACATTTTCGTTGTGTCCACCATTTTCCACCACTGCTCCTCCATCCCCACAAGTCACTGAAGCAGCCCTCCCTCACTCCCCTTAGTTTTTATAACATGTTTCTTGTTTTTTGCAGGCTTCAAAGGTGGTGAATTCTCAATGTTTTCACAGTCACGGCCCTGGCACAGAAAGACTATCACAGAGCCAATATTGCAGAGGAAGAAATATATGAAAAGGGATAAAGGCATAATATTGAAGATTAAGAAGCCTAATCCACAGTCAGAACAGATTAAATGCAAATCATTGGTTGCAGCAGCGCAAAGGATATATTAGCAGGACATTCATTTTACTGAAGAAAGGACCAAATCACTACTATCCATTCTCTTTTCTTCATCAAGCTCCAGAGTAGTTACTATTCTGACAAAGAGTCCCAAAGAATTGTCAGTGCATTAGTTACAAAGCATGGAAGACCTAAAAGACAAATCTTCGCATTTCTTGTCCCAGAGTACAAATAGAGTACTACAACTAGGAAAGTACTCCAAGAACATACCCTTGGAGTTATTATCAATCTGAAAAAGACCCCTAATTCATCTAGAGGGCACAGAAAGTTAATGTAAAGATATTAAAACAGAATGGGCTTCGAAAGACACTTATGCCTCTATTTTAATGAATCATTTAAGTTCTATCTACCACTACAATCGCTCTTCCTCCTATAAGAACCCCTGTAAATTACACTGAAAATGTTGATTGGTTGCTGGGATTTTATTGACTTTTTGAACTGTTATTGAGGGGAAGTAGCTGAGTAGTTTGTAATATAGTATGCTGGGAAGAGAAGTTTCTACTATAACAAGCCACTGGTCTCAAAGTATGTGACTGGTTTTGCACATCAATTGAACAAGCAGATTCACAGGATCCTGGTCTATATTATTGGTGATGTTTTCCTTACTGTAATTGTCCCCTTTCATGTTTTTTCATACTGTCAATTATTCTCTGATAAATAAAAGAAAGCATAGATTAGGACATACTACTGGAAGTACCCTAAATCTCACTGTCAAATCTTTATCTTTATGTTTTCCTCTAATTGTGTATTCTAATAACAAATTCAACATAATTTAACTAGTATAGAAGTTGGCTTGTCCATGATTACTGATGTATGAATTTAGAGTTTGCTTCTTAGATGTTCTTGTTTGGTTTTAGCTGAAATAAGTGGGAAACTGGGGGATTTAGAGTTAGCCCTGTCATACTAGGTTCCTTTTCCAACAATTAGCCTTTCTAAGATCCCTTTGAGTTGAGTGTCAAAAGCAGTGAAGGTTGAAAGTATTTCTCTGATATTAGGCCTTACTCTGTGTTTAATCTTAAATGTTTTATGCCTTCTGAAAGTGGTTATGAGGACTGCTAGATTGTTTTCCTTAAGAGTATGCTGAAAGCAGGTTAAGTTAAAAGTCTTTCCTTGATCTTAAGCTACCCTTTGTGTCTTTATTGAGAGTTTCCTTTGAAGTATGTCAAAATAAGGATCGGTTCAAAGTCCTTACCTTATGTTAGGCTGCACTTTGCTCTATTCCTTTCACCTCACTCCTTAATGATCCATCTCACCAGCTATCTAAAAATAGCCTTTGGTATAGATGACTTGCCCTATGGAAACCCTTGGATAGTTGTTATGCAAGTAAACCCTTTTATGAATCTATAGCCCAATGGATTGGCACTTCTCTTGACCTATCTTACCATGTTGAAACATCCTTCTATTTATTTTCTTTTTCACATTCACATAACCTTCTCAGTTAATGATCTCCAACAAAACAAACAAATCAAAAAACCCTGTGCTTCATACCTAGCCTAATACCTTAAATTGAATCTTAAAGATATGTCATTCTTTTCATTTATAGAGAGATCCCTCTCTAGATCCAGGAGGGCTAGATCCTAGGATCCCAAAGTGGTTTGATGTTGTCTTGTCATTTGGTATTGCCAAATCTACCAAATCACAGAAACTACAACAGTTTCCACCATCTTGAGAGAGTTTCTGTAGGAAATGCATCTATCATTCACGCACCCATTCTCCGTCTTGTGAAAGTCTAAGTAGCCTCGGATTACCATTACAGTTTGTTCCCTATGTAAGTGAGCCAAAGGGTCAAAGCGCAGGAGTAACATAGTCTGACATGCCCCCATTCCTGGAATGTGGCCTTATGCTCATTCCACCACTTTGTAGGTGCTACGTGTAGGGCGAGATTGAGGGCCCATAACCTTCGTTCCTTTGGAACTTCAACTTCGAATGCTTGAAAAAATTCCTTAATACTACAAGAACCATCAAAGTAGGGAAGATATCTTAAATCCGAAGATATACATCGGAAATTCCTTGAAATTCTGAGACATCGCAGCGCGGATACATCGTGCAACCGGTTTTGCCAATTTTCCAGTTCTTCGTCAGACTAAGAAAAACAGTCTTTATCCTTTTCCCAGCAGAGCATACTGTCAGTCGTAGGGTTGATCCAATATTCATCCTATGTATTTAACTTGTAGATGTGATCTACCCCCTAATCGATACACACTGCTTCCGCATACCTTTCTCCTTATGTGGGGTCTAAAGGGACTATCACCCGTATCCCTCCATTCTCAAATACCATGCTTCTCTTCTTCAAGTTAATAATACTGTCCATGTCGATGGACCAATGTAACCCTAGGAGCACAGGGTAAGGTTCTACATCTTCCACAATTTGAGTGATCTCGAAGTCGGCCCGGACCTTAACTCCTGCAATATCCACTACAATTTGTGATAACCTTCCTAACAGTATGACCTTCTGTTGATTAGCCATGCACAGCTAGATAGTGGACCAGTTCAACTTGGGTTCTCCCATGCACTAACAAGTTTTCTTGGGAAGTACGTTCACATATGACCCTAGATCCAAAATAAATTGCTCCATTTCATAATCCCTGATTTGCATTGTGAGCTGCATTTCCCTACCAGTGTGTTTCTTGTACTTGTACAATGTGTTTACATCCTTAAATTCTAGGGGCGGGTTGGCTTTCTCGACACATCTGTTTAATAGTTCCTGGAGGTTTTCAATGACCTGTTGGTTGCGTAGTAGTTTCATGCATGCTTTTAAAAATGGTCGGACCCCCTCCCCTTCTTTGGTGGCCACAGGGACCTGGGAAGTAGATGCTTCTATGAAGTCATGCTAAGCTGCAATAAAGGTTGCCCTTTCCTTTTGTAGGTCTAGGCCCTCTGATTTGATGATTTCTTTTCTAATCAGAGGCTCATCCGTAGCTTTTTCTTCAGCCACCCCGGTGGTTAGGCGGCTATGGGTTATGATATTAATACCTGGTCCCTCGTTCTGAGGCTTTGTTGTAACCCTTTGCACATTCTGTGTAGGGGTCTGTTGTTTCTCCTGCACCTTTTCTATCAATATTGGATAGTCTTCAATAACATGGTCCAGTTGTCTGAAATATCAGCAGGACTGCCTCGTAGGGTTCGAGAAGTCCCTTGCAAAGTGTCCTACTTCTCCACAATTATAACAAATTAGTTTCCCTCATCCCTGACCTGCGCTGCCACCTCTACCTTCTCCCATACCCCTAGCTGGGGAGCCACCTATGCCTGAGAGGGATCTTGGCAAGGACGGGCTCGACGGTACCCTATATAGATTCCCTTTATCGATCATCAAATCATACGTCTGGGAATTGCGCTCATCATGTCCTACAGACCTGCAGAACCTACACCATTGCTGCTTTACCTCTGGAACATGTAAGGCAAGGCAGGGGCAATGGTTTGTGTCATGCAGCCCTGCAACACGACAATCATCACACCATAGGGCTGGCCCACTTGACCCTGCATTTTACCTAGGGCACAATGGGCTAGGTCCCCTGTCTTGCATAGAGTCTGCTAATAGAGGATAGTTATCTTTGGTGTGACCATTCATCCTGCATCATATGCACCATCTTTCAAGGCTAGCCTCTACTCCTCACCCCTTTTGCAGGTTCTGGATCTCCATGTGAATCGCCTCCAACTATCCTTGGATCTATTGGATGCCCAGCTGGGTATCATCTCTAGGCACAACTTCTAACTTCATAGTGCCCTGCAAGGATTTTTCCTATGTTTCGAAAGTTTGGTGACCCATAGGTATGTGCAGGTGAGGCAACAACATAGGGATGAACTATTCCATGTGTTTCCTTCTCTGATTAGTTTTTTCAATCGCTAATTAGCTTCCCATACAGACTCAAATGGACCTTGTTTGAAATCTTTCAAGTTGTTCACTATCTGGGAGTAGGCCTCAGGCTTCTTTAACTATTGCTTCAAGGCGTTCTTGATGTCCTCAATGCTCTCATTCGCATGCTGTTCGAGGTATCCCATGTACCAGTCCAGGGCCCTTCCTTCAAAAGCAAGGGACAACTGTGCTCTTTTCAAAGCATCACTCGCTACATTTTGCGCAGTCCATACAGAACCTGCGACAAACCAGAATCGATCCATATCTTCATCTCCCACACCCTTGAAGGTGGGTAACTTCATCTGTGAGGCCATATCATCTTTCGGTGGTGGCGAATATGAGTTATTTCCCTTACGAGGATTTGAATATGGTGTTGAGGTGGGGCTATGCGCAGTAAAATTAGTCACTGGACTGTAGATAGATCAATCTCCCTCTTGATTAGTTCTATAGTACTTACCACAGTGCATTCTACCCTCACTTTGATTAGAGCTCATTCACTCAGTATGGCTACATAGGATAATTTTCTCACACAATAAGATCTCAATTAATAATGACACAGTTTTTAGAAACTTACCCCAGAAACCATTGAAGAACCTCCACTCCGCTTTTGAGTAGGACACAAATTGATCGATTGCAAATTCAGTCAAAAATCCTCCTATCACATTGTCCACCCAATGATCTACTGTGCGAGTAATGGTATTTTCATTATTTTCCAACTGTCCGATTAGTTTTGGGGTCCACTACGTGACCCGTTCGTCTTTCCAAAACTTCTGAAAATCGACCAGCCTTGTGAGCCACTCTTGTAGCTCGATTGAAAAAGTTACGAAGATAATCTCATATATTTCCAAGACTTATTTTTCCACTCCTCTGTATTTAAGTTCATACTACGATTTTCTTTTACAGCGAATTCCTGAACTTAATTTTCAAACCACTCGTTGATTTATTTCTTTTGAGGCCTCCAATATGGCCTTGGAATTACCAAATCTCTCCTTCAAAATGCTCTTGGTCCCGGCAACGGAACCATTTGTTGGCTCGAGGGGTCTCGACCCAAGTTTGGAGGTGAAGGTTTGCCAACAAACCCCTATACTACTGGCCCTTTTGGCAATGACCCACTTATGCAAGTTAAAGTCTCACCTGAAGCAGTATGTGAGGGTGCTGGAACTAGGCTTCCGCACCCTGAGAGAGAGTAGGTTATAACGCAGGTCCGAAATTATCATATCTACACCGAAGGTTGATTCGCAGGGTTCTAGAACGTAACTAGACTATAGTTCTTATCATATCTTCTCTAGCAGGTTCGCATCCACGTGCGTATCATCAATTACAACCATAAAACAAAATAATCAAAGTAAATATTATCAACACAGATAGTTCACATTTATTAGCAGATATGCAGTCAGTAAGTGAAACAACATTCTTATCACAGTAATGTACTAAGTGCAGATACTTTCATATCACAAAGATAAAACAGACGAGTTCACATCTTAAATAGACAATCTTAGTTCGCATCAATCATAATAGAACAGATCCAGACAATATCATGTGTTCAGTAATACTTCACATATATTATTTATCAAAAATCCTCTTACATTCCCCAAATACCACATGCGCACACAGCCAGCAGGGTCCGCACACATCAGGATAGAGGATCTTCGCACACAAAGCCATAAGGAGTCCTAACCCAGTCAACCCAACCCAAGATCTAGAAATTCATAATTCACATCAATCTCTATTATTTCTGTACCTATCAACTGATAAAGGTTGAACTATTTATAATATTTTATCCTACACATCCAATGATCCACAAACCATGGTTTGCGGACTCTTGGTCTACCCTAGACCCGCTTACAATGCATTAGGGGCTTTGACCCGCCCCAAAACCCCTGTGTTAGACTAAATATAATAAAAATATACAAAATGTACCAAATTCAAAAAATTTTAGAAGACCCTGTTCCAATAGACCAATTTAAAGACCTCTAAGATCAGTTAGAATTGATTCATGTGGAGATGGAGAAGAAGGGGTTAAATATGACTGTAGTTGAGGAACCCATAGCTCAACTCATCATTAATGAAGAGGAAACACCTCAAGGCTCTTAATTTTGAGCTTGATTATATTTTAAGAGGTTAATGGAATGTTGAAAAAAAAAATTATACAGCTGGAAGGTACCTTTTTGAAACAAGGTCAAAATCTGGAAATTACCCAGTTTTCCACAGTTTCGTAGCGTTTCCTAGGCTTGAAGCTAGGAAAACGCTACAAAAATTTATGCAGCTATCTTTTTTCCTTTAAAACCACTTCTTTGTAATTTTCAAGAGGGGAGAATGGTGATGATGAAGTGTCATGACATGATGGACACCATGCAAGGGAACATAAATAGAAATTTTGAGTGAAGAAGTCATTTTTTGGACGCTACGAAAGCACACTACAAAACTACCCTGTTTTCGTAGCGAGTTGTCTTTGAAGGTTTCTGAGCATTTCAAAAGAAATTTTGGGTAGGTGGACACATCCAACAGGTCAAGGGACCTTTCCAGCAAATATTTATGACTTTAAGACCATGAAATGGAGATAGTTCATCAGTTGAAGCCTTTGCTGAAGATAGGGTCCTATTTTCCTGAAAAATAGGGTTTGTTTCCATATGTTGAGGAGGATATTTAAGATGTCAAGTAGTGATGAGCTATGTCATAGCTTCTTCAAACATGTGAAGCATTAATTGTCAGATATGTAACTGTTTTAAGATATAATGTAGTTTGATGTAATAAATAGGAATTTGAGTCCTATTTGGAAAATGATTGTTTTAGAGTATAGTTGTCATTTTGTGATTAAAAGACATGTTTTTCTATTATGTAAGGTGTCATTAGAATAATTTGATGAATCTAGCCAAGAGGAAGATCATCTCAGATGTAAGAAGGTCCATTTATAGGCAGATTATCGAAGTTGTAAAGACTTGGAGATTTTTTTCATTACTGCTGCTTTATCTAATTTGACTTATATCAGTAAGTTACAGAGGACTTCTTCTTGAAAAACCTAAGATTCTCATGGAGTTTTTAATGCCTTTATGATCTATATGTTTATGTGTACCACTTGCATTAGATTTCATCTTTATTACTTAGAATTCATATGTTTATGCTCTGACTTCCTTTATTGATGAAATGATTGTGTTTCCCTATGTTCTATGTGTGATTTTCCTTTGTTAAAAACTCTTATCTACCTCAACTTCCATGTAAAGAAACTTTGCCACTAAATCTACTGATTTGTTGACTACATAAGCCCAATGGTTGCAAACCTATATTATTTTCAATATACATACATAAAAATCAAGTTACTTTTCAAATAGAGTTAGCCATATAGTTTCATCATTATCTAATATCATAAACCCCTTTGAGAGAGCCCTCTCAGACTGAAGAGGCTAAGCTTTAGCCACAAGCTGGTTTGAAACAATTACATAGATTTGTCTGATTATCAGCAAATTAGGTGAAATTTTTTGATAACAAAAATCATAGATGCAACTCTGTACCTACAAATTAAACCCATTGTAGTTGTTGATCTAGATATTCCCTTGTTCTTTCCTAATTTTCATTTTCTTCTTGCTCAAAATCCAAAGTATGCCCAAAATCCTCCAAGAGTGCTCCAAGGAACTCTGAGTGTGCAAGAGTATGAGAAAGAGAGAATATAAAGAGAGTTCCAAGTTAAGATTGAAAAAAAGTTGAACTAATAAAAGCCATGAACTAATGCTCATAAGAATTTTTATCATTAAGGCCTCTATTTTCTTCATTTTCGAATATTTTCCTTCATTTTCCTCCTAACATGAAGCATGTGACCTTTCACCTTCCTTTTCTCCTAATTTCATTTTTTTTCATAAATAAAATGCCAATTAATGCCTCTTTTCCTTTCCCATTTCCATTTCCAATTTCCATAGTTGTTAATTAATCACCAGTGATCCCCATCACTATGTCTTTTACCCAAATATTCAGCTTTGAATACATGTCCCATGACCTTGGTCTTATTTTATCATTTATTATATTTTCTACATTGATTTTTAGCCAGGGCTATTATAAAACCCTCCCCCTTGGGGGAACACCATCCTTGATGTTCAATGACACTTATGAACCAATAAAACATGTGTGTCCCATGGAGCTTTATAAGACATATCGATGCAACATTTACATCATATCATACTAATGAAAAGAAAACCAGCATATCATGAACACCATAGCGCTTACTGGAGCTTTATAACATAGATCGATGTGGTATTTACATACATATACATATGCATATATAGACATAACAAAAAAACAACACCAAAACATATACTAAAATGCATTTTCTCAACCAAATAATACATAAGGATACATATCCCACATCTGATCAAGCATCTCCCATGTACATTCATCGGGCCCAAAGTGCTTCCACTGCACTTTAACTTTCTCGATTGCTCGATTTTGGAGCATGAGCATATTTCGCTGCAAAATTCACTAAGGTTCCGGCTGGAATTCTCCTTCAGATTTCACCTGAAATACATACTTTTCAATCACGTGATAAAAATATTTCACATGTTTCTTAAGAAATGACACATGGAATTTCACTGTCGGAGGCAGTGCAAGTTGCTAGGATAATATTCCAATCCTCTCAAGAATCATGAAAGGCCCAAAATACCTAGGTTCTAACTTCGCACATGACCCAATCCTCAAGGAGCTCTTCTTGGGTTTGATGTGAAAGTACACCTATTCCCCAACCCAAAACTCCTTAAATACCATGTGTTGATATGCATAGATCTTTTCCTTGGCTTTTGATGCCCTTAAATTCTTCTTGATAACTTGAATTTCTTGGTTCATATTTGCAAACATATTTGGTAAAATCAATACCATGTTCACTGGATCACTCCAACTGATGGAAGTATCACAATTCCACGCATATATTGTCTTAAACAAACTCATCCTCAGTGACTCCTAGTACCCTTTGTTTTAAGAAAACTCAACTAGTGTAAGGTACTCTTCCCACCTCTATTGTTGATGCATAACATACATTCTCAACATGTCCCCCAAAATCTTGTTGACCATCTTTGTTTGTCCATTTTTCTGTGGATGATAATTTGTACTGAAGGCTAAATTTTCATCCAAACCTTCAAATAACTCTTTCTAGAACTTGGAAGTAATATAGGAAACTTTTTTTTACACAATATTCTTCATAACACCATGCAACCTCACTATATCCCTAATGAATACCTATTCTACCTCACTAGTCAAATTAGTAGACTTCACTAAAATTAAGTGTGCTACCTTTGTCAACCTTTCAACCAGAACCATAATGGAATCATGTTGTCTATATTTCCATAGAAAACTTGCAAATAAATCCATGGAAATGACCTCCAATGTCCATTCAGGAATCATAATCGATTGTAGTAAACCACCTAGATGTTTACACTCTGCTTTAACCTATTGACAATCCAAGCATCTAGCCAAATAAAATGCCACTTCCTTCTTCATATTCGGCCAATAGTAGAACTTATTCACAATTGTCAACGTTTTATGATATCCCAGGGGACCTGAATATGACTTAGCATGAAATCCCCCAAAGATAAGCTTCTTGAGCTCACTATTGTCTGACACATATACCTTGTCCCTAAATATGACCAAACCATCTATTGTGAGATGATAATCCACATCATGTTCACATGTATTCTTAAAAAACATGTGCCTAATCTCTTTGTACCTATCATCATGTTGTCCTTCCTGTAAGATGAGATCATGTAAAGTTGTCCCATAAGAACTCATAATTAGTATATGATTTACATGTATCTACCTTCTAAGAGCATATGCAAACCTATTCTCTTTACCCTTAATGTACTTGATCTCAAATTCAAACTCACTAATCGTGGCCAACAACCTACCTTTCCTAGAATTCAGATTTAGTTGGTAAAATAAGTATCTCAATCCACTATGATCACTCATCAATATGAACCTCATACATAGAAGATAGTGTTTCCACATCTTCAAAGCATGGATTATTGTTTCCAACTCAAGATCATGCGTTGTAATATCCAAAGATGGTAACAACAACAATATTAAACAATATTTCTTTAGAAATAACAAAGTTCAACAAAGTAAGAGGAGGAGGCCAATATGGAGGCTCAAAATTTACATTTATATCAGAAAATTGGATTTAAAATGAGGCCCATACAATATATAATAGGAAATATAAGAAATCCCTCAAAAGGAGGTGCTGCAATCACATATATTCACTGCAAAATGCTTGACAACGTTATTTTCATTAGGTTGCAACAGATGTTGATTACAACTTAGATCTAGAGAAAAATAATGCATGAACAGTCAGATATATGATATATCCATACACTATAGAGTCTCTACTTTACACACCCCTTTGGGGTTTCAGCAATACATGAAGCACAAGTAATAGATCTGAGATCTAAACTATATATCTGCAGAAATATTCAGAAATTCTGAAGTAAATACAGGAGTATCCAGATCGGATCTGAATATAACATGGATTAGATCTAAAACCTGTGGATCACCACAATGAAAGGTAGACTTCGAACACTAGAGATCACTCCTCCAAAGTTATTCCAAAAGGCTTGACAACAACACCTACAGAAAAACACAGATTTGGAAGATGGACTTCACTGTAGGGTTCAAGATCAGTTTGGCCTGATGCCAAGATGTGGATCTAAAGCTCCAATGATCCAATACACTCTTACCAGGGGGATAGAAGACTTTCCCACTGAAAAGAGGCACCAAAATGGCCTAGATATGAGTATATCTAGCCTCCACTAGCTACAGCTTATAAGGACAACCAAACCCTCAACAGGATCTGCGTTGTAGTTGGAAGGTGAAGCTTGGCCAAATGCCTAATAGTGGACAAGATCAAAAAGACTCTTCCAAGAAGCCTTTCAAGGAAAGAGGTGGGATTCCTGATCAGGAACACCCAGTGCTAAAAAACACTATTCTCAGCTAAACAACAAGAGAATGGTATATGTCTAAATAGACAATATATTTAGAAATATAATATCTTCAACAACCTTCTCCTGTTGTCCTCCTCTTCCTTTTATAAGATATAAATCTTGAAAAACCCTAAACCATCTCAATTATTTAGCTTCTTTCACATGTGCCACCTCCAACTAAGACTGCGTTGTGCATCAATAAGGTTCATCCCCTCTAGACAACGATGTTGATGTGGTCATGGTTGACCCAGTCAAATGTCTCAATCCCTTTCACACATAAGGGTTTTTTATTAAGATGGCCCATATTTATCTTTGCTCACATGGGGAATTGATTTATTCACTGTTTTAGGAGTTTTTATTGTCCTCCTCTACACATTTATTCATGCAACAGGAAAATGAAACAAAATTTTATATTCCCATTAGCTTGGGATAATTGGGAATATTACAGTCCTCCCCTCCAAAATGTTGCTTGTCCTCAAGCAACTGATAAGGTGAGTGTTGCAATGCTTCTCCTCCTCCATTGGTGGTAGCACCACGATTTAAGCTTTCTGGATAAGCTAAGTGTTCACCAATTCAACCCTCCATGAATTTTTCCTCCAAAGTCATTATGAGATGTGCATAATCCATCCCAAAAGGAGTCAAGAACTCAAATGAAACAAACATGGTTGAACCAATACTCTCCCTGAAACATGTAGCATAAGGTACATAGAGAGTCTCCATCCCATGTGGTACATGCAAACTTCCCATCCTCCCTCCATAAAATCCCATAAAAATTACAACTATATCATCCAAGTATGGAAGCAAAACTACATATATACAAACAGAAATTTGAGCATGAGGAGATGGGACATAGTCCCACATATGGTACCAGCGCAGGGCATATCCTACCTGCACCAGATCAAGGTGTGGTAAGTGGTTTCCCCACCACTTACCTGATGCACATGTCATCTCACCATGGTTGAAAGTGTGAGATATGTTTGGTGCCTTTGAGAAGCACCCATCATGAAATAAAATATCCCTTTGCACAACAAGGGTGTGGCCAAATTCAAAAATTTTAGTGGCCCAATGTTTTCCATTGAATTTACATGATAAATCACACCTCCTTGGAGTCATGGTCTGCATAAACATGGTGAAAGAATATGAAAAATCAAAAAATGAAAATTGCTTTACATGATCAGATCCTTCACCAACAATGTCTCTCATACACATGGAGTTGTGCATGGATCTTTCTCTTCTTTCAAAAGAAGGGAGAGATGGTTGAAATAACTCTTGCATAGAGTCACATGGCTGCCCAAACTCCACATATTTCATGCATTCTTGAAAACGCTAATGTAGTTATTCTTTCAAGCCTTCCCAATCAAAGCTTCTCATGATGATGTTGAAGATCTCCATGGAGTACATATGGCTGAAACAGAACTCTTTGTATGCTCTTTGCATTAAATTTTGCTTGAGCTTAGAAGCTCTAGACAAGAAGATCCTACCATGATGATAGATTACTCCCTCATGGAATATATATCCCTCTTCATGCAATTGGTCATTAAGCATCATACAAGTGTGTAGATCTTTGGAATAATACACCAACAATTGGGATTTCCAATAACGATCTAGACTGCTCAATAATGACAGCGTTGATGATATGTCAACAGAAATTTATATCATGTTTCTGATCTCCTCCTTCACACCTCATATGCCAAATATGTGTGTTTGAAGGCCATTCCTTCCATTCTTCTCCTCCCACAACGCAAATCCAAAAATGAGAGGGGGTGATGATGATGAGGGAAGAAAATATCCCCCCTCCTTGAGCTTACCAAAGCCTCCCAGCACTGTAGCTTTGTCTTCAAGTGCTCCAATCCTTCCTAGATCTAAATTTGGAGCAATAAGTTGTGAGGTCTTCCTCAAAAAATCTAAATCAGGTGGCCTCCAAGGTGGTTTTCCACTAGATAAGAGTGTCCCATACAAAAATATCATGAACATAATAGATGGGACAGTGAGGTCATTTCTTCCACTACGCAAATCCATCTCTATATTCTGTGTGGAATTATTATGTGAGGGGAAAGTATGCATGCCTTTGATCATTTTATTTTCACCACTCTTCTTGCCCACCCATTCCATTTTCAAAGCCTCCCAATTAGCGGTGACTTTCCCTAATGTAATCAACCATTGAACACCCAAAATAACATTGGTGTCTGGTATGTCAGCCACAAAGAAGTCATCCAAAAAATTGTAGGACCCATGGTGAATGAAAGTGATGGGACATAATGCATGAATTTCATTATTCTATCTCATGGGACCAAAATAGAGAATCCCTCAAAAGTATTAGTGGGTGTTGCCCTCCTTTGCACAAGATGGGCATCAATGAAATTGTGGGTAGCCCCACTATCAATCAATACAAAAACCCTTTGATTCATGATTTAACCTTGAACTCTTAGGGTCAAGTACTTAGGTACTGCTCTCAAAGATGCAAGAATTCCTCCAATAGGAGAAAATTCTCCATTCCCATCTCCCGATGGTGTTGGATATCCTTCAACATTGTCAGCGTTGTGACCCCTTCTTGGTTCATCATCTTCATCTTCTTCAAGATCCGAGAAGACCTCTATATAATGTGCTTTACCAGCAGCACATCTATGTCCAAGTACCCATGGTTCTTGGAAAGTGAAGCATAGCTTCTTTCTCCTTAGATCTCTCCAGACTTCATCATCAAGAGGCTTCTTGTATAAGCTCTCCTTTGAAGGAGGAACTTTCTCTTCCTTTCCTTTAGAAGGAAAAGAGGGCTTGTGCTAAAAGTTTTCATTTTCTTTTGGCAAGGCATATTGAAGGTCTCTAGTCCTCTGAATGGCATCATGCAACGTAGTGGGGTTGGTAGACTTTACCAACCCATGAAGAGGTTCATCTAAGCCATAGATGAACATGTACACACTTCTTGCTGCAGACTAGTCAGGAACCATAACAGATAATCTCAAAAATCCAAAAAATATAAGACTTTGTATTACCTGATTGCTTCAAGTTTGCAAGGCTCATGAAAGGTGCCTCTAGATCCTTTTTTTCAAACCTTTCGACCATCCTTCTAGTGAAATTAGAATAAGTAGTCACATTGGCATGACCCAATGTAGGCAAGCCATGAAACCACCAGTTGTGTGTTTCACCTTCAAAGTGTAGTGCCACAATCTTGATAGTTTCCATATCAGGACCTTGTTCAATTGAAAGTAGATGTCAAGTTTTTCTACCCATGCTTTTGAAGAACAAGTGGATGACCCATCAAATTTGGGTAAAAATAATCTGCCCATAGAGTGATGTCGATCATGATTCTGAGTGAATCCACCATCTCTATGTTGATGCCTTGGTCTTCTTTTGTCCTTGAGGTGAAAAAACTCTTGAAAAATCAAGTGATCCTTGAATTTATGATTCTAAGATTCATATTATTTAAATTAGTCTTCAAGGGATGCTTGCTCTTGAGGCCCTTCATTTTCCACAACCAAAAAAGTAGGCATGGTAGAGCATTGTGGAGCTTGTGGCTGGTTCACTAGTTGATCATTCCAGTGATGAGACATGCCAGATATTTCTCCAAGATGAAATCTCTTAGGATATTCCTTGATTCTATCCATTCTCATCTCTTTGATCTCTCCAGAAAGATCTTGCATGGCTTTCAAAAGGATATTTTCAAAGTCCTTTCCTTCTACATCACTTCCAGATTCAGGGGCTTTACCCTTGCCTTGATCATCATTGGTGTAATCAAATTTCTTCTGTCTTCTCTTTAGATACCTCTTCTCTCTATCAGTAAGAGGCTCATCTTCTTCTGAAGACATATTGGCTTCTTACAGGCTATGCCAAGACAATTGATCCAATACCACTATAATATCCCAAAATGGGAACAACAATAATATTAAATAATATTGCTTCAAAAATAACGCAGTTAAGAAAAGTAAGAGTAGGAGGCCAATATGGAGGCTCAAAATTTACATTTATATCAGAAAATCAGATTTACAATGAGGCCCATATAATGTATAACAGGAAATAGAAGGCTGAAATAGAAGAAATCCCACAAAAGGAGGTGCTGTAATTTCATATATTCACTGCAAAAGGCTTGATAGCGTTATTTTCATTAGGCTACAATAGCTGTTGAATAAAACTTAGATATAGAGAAAAATAATGCATGAATAGTCAGATCTATGACAAATCTGTACACTATAGAGTCTCTACTTTACACACACCTTGGGGTTTTCA
The DNA here is from genome assembly GCA_034641835.2 of Pinus albicaulis. Classification (NCBI taxonomy): domain Eukaryota; kingdom Viridiplantae; phylum Streptophyta; class Pinopsida; order Pinales; family Pinaceae; genus Pinus; species Pinus albicaulis. The sequence goes on from CM076578.1 coordinate 1,982,695,568, forward strand.
GCAATACATGAAGCACAAAGAGTAGATCTGAGATCTAAACCTGCAGATCTGCAGAAATCTTCAGAAATACTGAAGTAAATACAAGAGTATCTAGATCAGATCTGAATATAACATGGATTAGATCTAAAACCCATGGATCACCACAGTGAAAGGAAGAATCCCAACACTAGAGATCACTCCTCCAAAGTTATGCCAAAATCCTTGACAACAACACCTACAGAAAAAACGCAGATCTAGAAGATCGACTGCACTGTAGGGTTCAAGATTAGTTTGGCTTGATGCCAAGATGTGGATCTGAAGCTCCAATAATCCAATACACTCTTACCAGGGGGATAGAAGAATTTCCCATTGAAAAGAGGCACCAAAATGGTCTAGATCTGAGTAGATCTAGCCTCCACTTGCTGCAGCTTACAAGGAAAACCAAACCCTCAATAGGATCTGCATTGTAGTCGGAAGGTGAAGCTTGGCCAAATTCCTGATAATGGACAAGATCAATAAGACTCTTCCAAGAGGCCTCTCAAGGAAAGAGTTGGGATTCCCGATCAGGAACACCCAGTGCTAAAAAACATTATTCTTAGCTAAACAACAAGAGAATGATATATGTCTAAATAGACAATATATTCAGAAATATAATATCATCAAAAACCTTCCCTTGTTGTCCTTCTCTTATTTTTATGAGATAGAAATCTTGAAAAATCCTAAACTATCTCAATGATTTAGCTTCTTTCACATGTGCCACCTCCAACTAAGACTGTGATGTGCATCAATGAGGTTCATCCCCTCTAGACAACGTTGTTGATCTGGTCATGGTTGACCCAGTCAAATGTCTCAATCCCTTTCACACATAAGGGTTTTTTATTAAGATGGCCCGCATTTATCTTTGTTCACATGGGGCATTGATTTATTCATTGTTTTAGGAGTTTTTATTGTCCTCCTTTACACATTTATTCATGCAACAGGAAAATGAAACAAAATTTTATATTCCCATTAGCTTGGGCTAATTGGGAATATTACATGCATCACATAATTATGATCATGTTCATTAAATTTTAATTGATTCATAGCATACTACATGTCCTTCCTACATCAGAATGCCACCAAGTCCTCTCTTGCAAGAATTTGTATATACCAAAGACTCTTTGTCTGGATCTTCAATATTTAGAACATGAGCATTTGTGAACAATTTCTTCAATTGCTCAAAATTTTCTATACATTCCTTTGTCCATTAAAACTTATTCCCTTTCCTCTGCAATTATGTAATAGGATATGAAATCATTGATAAATTCCCAATGAACCTCCTATAAGAACCTGCAAACCCCATGAATGATCCGACCTCATCCACATTCCTAGTAGTTTACCAATCCATGATGGTTTTTATCTTTTTTGGATCCACTTCTATGCCTTCCTTGGAAACCACATGCCCTAAATAATGTACCTTTTTATGAAAGAAACTACATTTTATAAGCTTGGCTTAAAACTGATGCTCTCTTAGCAATCTCAATATTGCAACTAAAGTGTTAGACATGCTCTTCCTCATTCTTAGAATATATCAGTACATCATCAATGAATACAATAACATTTTTTTCCAGATAAGGACACAATACACTATTAATAAAGCACATAAAAGTAGTTGGGGCATGTTGGCTCAAGGGGTCCTGACCCAAGTTCGAAGGTTCAAGGTTTTCCAACAAACACCTATACTATTGGCCCTTTCGACAGTGACCTGCTTGCACAGGCCAAAGTCTCACCCAAAGTAGTATGGGTGGGTGTTGGAACTAGGTTTTCGCACCCTGGGAGAGGGTGGGTAAGTCAATCATAACTGCGTTAACCCTAATCGTGACCTAATCTATTATTACCAAGCCTAGATTCCCTTCACATCCATGCGTGCCACAACAATATTACTCACAGAAATCAACAGATTAAGAATTTATATAACAATACATAGCTAATTCAAATATTCATGTATGAAGAAAATAGAACAAACCCAGATCGCAGCATAAATAAGTACACAAGTAAGTTCGCAGCTTAAACCAATAAAAAAACAACATATACTAAGTAATCAAGAAATTACAGATTCAGATCACAGCGATTCTAGTAGATTCAGATAGACAACAATACTTCCATATTCATTAATCTTCCAGATCTTCGTACAAAACCCCAAAAACCCAACCTATGCACATAGCAGCAGGGACTGCACACAGTAGGACAGAGGCCCTCCATGCACACAGCAGCAAGAGTCCTTACCCAAAAACCCTGACTAGATCTATCGATTTGCACTTAGCAGCAATCTCTTATCATTCTTATCTCTTTCTACAACTCAAAAAGTTTCAACTACTTATACTATTCTAGCCTATGCATCAAATAGTCCACAAACCATGGTTTGTGGACTATCGGTCTACCCTTGACCCATTTAAAATGTTGTAGGGGCTTTGACCCACCCCAAAACCCCTACGCTATACTAAATATAATCGGAAATATACAAAATGGACCAATTTCGCAGCTTTGTGGGAGACCCTATTCCAACAGTCCCCCAACACAATCTTGTGACTCGTCCTGAGTCACTGTGCTGGTAGGCTCATCATCTCCATATTCACAGTTGCTCCGACCCCGTAGTCATTTGATATGATATGGTTTGATCCGACTGCCATTGACATATCCTGGCAGTACATCACCGTGCAGGGTAGCTAGCCAAACAACTCCACCATCGGTGATTTCCTTAATAGTATAGGGGCCAAGCTAGTGCTGCCGGAACTTCCCTGGATGTTTTGTGAACTGGCTATCGTATAAGAGGTTCAAGTCATCCTGCGTGAAGGTCTTTTGGTGAATATGTCGATCATGCTAGGCTTTATCGCGGGCCTTCTACACTTGTTGATAGAAATTATCCAGGAACCGGTCTTCCTCCAAAGCCATTAGTTGTGCTAAGTGTTCCTCCATGATGTCAGGGTCCACCATGTTTGTAACTGTGGCGATACATAGTCTAGGAATAATGTACTCCATTGGCATAATGGAATCCTTGCCATAGACCATCCTAAAAGGAGTTTTCCCAGTTAGATCTTTACAGGTGGTTCGGTAAGCCCATAGAACTGGCAAGACGTGAACGTCCCAATCACTGCGATCAGCATTGCAGACCTTTGTTAGTGCTTACTCCAATATTTTATTAAAGGCTTCAACCACACCATTTGCCTGTGGATGATACGATGTGATTTTTGCATGATGGATTCAGAACTCCATGGTCAAAGCCTGGATTTTTTCATTAACGAAGTGCGTGCCCCTATTTTTCATGAGGATCTTCAGACACCGAAATCTGGTCAAGATATGTTCAAAAATAAAATGCGTAGCGGTATCCGCTGTACAATATTTTACTGCTTGTGCTTCAAGACACCTAGTTACGTAATCAGTGTAAGTATTGATGTAGCACACTCTCGTTTTCTTTCGTGGTGGGTTGATAGGTCCTATGAAATAAATGGCCCATTTGTCGAATGCTTGTAGAGCCATTTGCAGTTGAAGGGGAATTTCATCCCGGCAGGATAGCCTCCTTGTTCGTTGGCATGTATTGCAGGCTTTACAATGATCATGGGCATCATGATACAGGGTAGGCCACCATAACCCAGCTCTCAAAACCTTTTGTGCCATTTCTTTCCCTGCGTAGTGACCTCCTACTACTCCGTCACGAGTTTATGCCAATATAGCGTGCCTTTCATGCTCCAAAACATATCTCTAAAATACTTCATCCACCCCCATTTTATATAACTAACCTTCAATGATGGTGAAATCTGTTGCTCGAGCGATGAGCTCTTTCTTCTGTTGCACTGAATACTCCAGGGGAGATATCTCGGTAGTCAGGAACTGAATTATATCAACGAAGTGGGCATCGAATACCTTAATATAAAATAATTACGCATCAGGTAATTCATCTTCTAAGTTGGTTGGCTCTTCCCCACTCTCTATTTGTGATAGGTGATCCGGCCCAACATTCAGATTTCCCGGCTTAACAACAATTTCAAAGTCATACTCCTGAAATAACAAAAGAACTGGGGGCCAGATTCCCCCCCCCCCCCCCCCCCCGCCCCCCCAACAAAACCAGCTTATTTACTAGGTACTTCAAGGCTAAATGGTCTATAAACATTTTGAAGTGTCCTCCTAATAAGTAATGCTGATATTTCTGCAAAAGCATACACCATGGCCAACCCCTCCCACTCTGTAGTGGAGTAATTATGTTCAGCGCCTAAGAGTTTCTGACTTGCAAAGGAAACCGGATGATCAATGTCTCCTTCTCCTATCTACATAAGGATAGCTCCGAGGGCAGTTCCCAATGCATTGAGGTGGACATGAAAGACCTTTTCCCAATCAGGAAAGATTAGAATAAGTGTCTAGACCATCTTTTCCTTAACTAGTTAAAAGCTCTTTTGACACTCGTCATCCCAAAAGAATGAAACATCCTTTTTGAGAAACTTTTCCATAGGGGTCATGATTAGTGTGTAGCCTTGAATGAATTTTTGGTAGTAGTGTGTGTTCCCAAGGATCGAACGCAGTTGTTTCTCCATTTTTGGTATGAGCAAGTTGATGATCACTGCAATTTTGGCAGGGTCCACCATCAGCCCTTGGCGGCAAACTATATGGCCGATCAGGGTACCAAAGGGTACACAGAAGATACACTTTTTGATATTTAAGGAAATATGATGCTTTCAGCAGGCATCCAACATCATACGCAAGTTAGATACGTGTGCCTTCACAAGGCTGAAGATGGTCCAATCATGGAAGTATACTTCTAGGAACTTGTGGATAAAATCTTTGAACACTGCAACCACTACTCGTGAAAAAATAGCAGGGGCATTCTTGAGACCAAATGGCATGAAAATATATTGAAAAGAGCCCCATTCCATGGCAAACGTGGTTTTTATGTGGTATTTAGGAGAGATTATAATCTGATGGTACTCAGAGAATCTGTCCATAAAAGAGTATGCTTCCTTTCCCCCCATGCTATCCAAAATTTCGTCTAAGAATGGTGTAGGGAATGGGTCATGAAAACAGGCATCTTTCAGCTTGCATAGGTCCACGTAGATCCGAATCCCCCCTTTAGCCTTTTTCTCCTGAACCACTATTGGGCTAACCCAGTCTGACTGTTCGACAGGTTCGATGATACCTGCAGCGATCATTTTATCAAGCTCTTCCTTCACTTTTTGCTTATAATTGGGGTTCAACCTACAGGGTCGTTGTTTTACGGGTTGGGCATCCGATTTGAGAGTAATATGCATGAATCCTAAGGCCCCTGTGATTCCCTTTAGTTCTGAAATTTTATTGTGAATAAAACATGGTACTCGGTGAGTAACTCAGCCACTTTTCTTACTGTATTTTCATCCCAATATTCCCCAATCTTAGGCAACTTTGGATGTTCTTCCATCCCATTATTAACTTCATGCAACCTGAGGGGCTTAGTGACATACACCTCTTTTAGTGGGGGTCCTACAACGAGGCACTCTCCTTGTGATTCTGAGAGAGAAACAGATCGCGGGTCTTCACTTTCTTCCCTTGCCAAGCTGCAGCAATTGACAATATCCTGCATTTGCGATTCCCATGTTGGTGCCTTGAATGCTTCAGTGGAGCTAGGTTCTTTGAACACAAATGTATCTATACCCTGTAGAGCTTCATCAAGTGCTTTTGACCCCCCTATGAGTCCAAATGTCCCTATGAATTCATCCCTTAGAATTTCCCAGTTGCGGGTGTGTTGATGTAGATTCGCATCCAGGTACCACACAATCGGGGTTGGACCTAATGGGTGAATGAACAAGTGAACCATTCTTCCATAGCCCGGTCACCACATGCCTTGATCTAGGCCATCAAGTGGTTACGCGGATCACCTGGGCCAAGGAACATCTCGATCCGCACATTTACTAAAGGCTCAAACTGAAGGAGCATCATGTCCTTACAGTCCTCCTAGTCCCGGAACACCCCTCTGTGCATCTCCCACCATCTTGCAAGTGTTCCATGCATTTCTATATTAAGGGCCCATATCCTCCATTCTCTAGAAACCTCGGCTTTGAATGTGTGAAAATATTCCCTAATGCTACCAGAACCATCAAATTAGGGTAGGTCTCTTACCTCCGAGGAAATGCAGTGGAAGTCCCTGGTGACTCGAAGGCATCGCAGCGCTGATACATCATGCAACCGATTTTTCCAATTCTCCATCTCCTCGTCAGAGTTAGAGAAGAATTCACTATCCTTTTCCCAGCAGAGTACTCCTTCCACTATGGGGTTGATCCAATCTTCGTCCTGTGCAGTCAACTTGTAAATGTGATCCACCTCCTCTTGATCGCATACCGGCTTTGTATATCGTTCACCTTCCACAGGATTTAGTGGTCCTATCACCCTTGTGCCATTATTCTCAAACAACATGCTTCTATTTTTGAGGTTGATGATACCTCCCATATCTATGGCCCAGTCCAATCCCAAGAGCATGTTGAATCCTTTCTTAAACTAAAAGTAAGCCATGGGGGGGGGTGGGGGTGAATCAATTTAATCAATTCATTGTCTTGTAATACTTTCATTTATAATTATTTATATCTTCATTTCATGATTAAATTAATGTACAGTGAAACCAAAATCTTAATTAGTGAGCAGCAGGTATTAAACAAATTAAATACAGAGTATCAACACATAATCATCATGAACATAGACACTAGATATAAGTGGAAACCCATAAGGGATAAAACCACATCTTATTATTGTTGTGATGCAAAGGCAAGCTCCTACTCCCTCTCACCATTGATTTTTTGTAGGCTCCAACCTACAGGAGGCTCCTACCTCAAATTTGCAAGCTACAACTTGCAAGGAAGCTCCAACTCCCATCTATTTTCTGCAGGCTACAACCTACAGGAGGCTCCTACCTGAGCCAGCTACAACTGAATTTTATAAAGATACAACTTGATATGGAAGCACCAACTTCCTCACTCTTTCAAACAAAAACATTTGTTGATTTACATGGATATCAACTCTGTTTTGTTCCTTCTTCACTGCTGTCCACCAGCCTTCATATCTACCTTAAATCATCTCTGAATCTTCACAACATCTCTATCTTCTCCTCCTTCTTCTTACCCTCTCAGCCTCATTTTTCATTCTCTAACCTCTCTATGCATATCTTTGTAATGTTATTTATAGAGATTATCTCATGATTGTTTGTATTCCACAGGGAATTCAAAGTGAATATCCATGACTCTTTCCCTTTTGCCTTCTCATTTCTTTATCTAGCTCATTCATAAAAATATAACAATATGTATACATTTCAGTTTTACAGTGGAGTTTTGTTTGCCTATGGAGAATTTCCTTTGCATCACAAACAATTTAAAATCAATTAAAACATTTACATTTATATTTGCATCTGATATATCTTATTCAACCCTTTTAGTTCTTGGCTCACTACGTGCTAGTATTTTCTACTGCTGTAGTGTAACAAACCCACATTTTCATTCCTGTGCATTTCAAATTCAGATTCTGCAAATCTGAATACCTTCACTGCACACCTCTTCAAATCTGCAATCTTTGTTCACTGCAATTGTGTATTTGCTGCATATATAACTTCTTTACAAGTTTAGCCCCAAATGAATTCACAATCTGGAAATATTTACATGGGGAAGCTTTTCTTATTTTCTGAACTGGGCAATTTAAATAAATGTGGAAGCTTGCCTTTTATTTCTATGGTTCAAACCATATTCCTTAGATTACATTAATATGCAAAAACTCGATTTGTTTCAATAAATGTTTAAACCATGGTCTAAACGCACTTCATGAATTCATATGCAGAGTTTCCTCTATATACTCTACTTCAGACCTTGATTAATTAAATATCAACATATGTGCCAATGCTTTATCAATCCCAACTTTGGTTAAAACGCAGACTTCAATATATATAAAAAAATTGGGGCCCACAACACTTCGACTTTGATTTAAAAAAAAAACCCAACATAATAATGGCCTCGGCTTCCATATCTCACATTCAAATATGTTTATATTAATGTGAACCAAAGTTTGACTTTGATTAAACATAATATATCACCATATGAGCTTTATTATTGGACCCATTACATAATGGTCTACAACATATCAACAAATATATGCTCCCGGATTTGTTATTTCACATCATCCATAATATATTAACATATATTATGTCCTCCATTCAAATGTTGAGAATCATTATAATAAAGTCTCGTTGAACTCATTTGGGATTCATTTGGGTCGACACAACTCATTCAACGCATATCAAATTTATATTGTATATTGGTTCCGGCATATATTAAACCTACAATAAATCTTTGCCATACTGTTGACGAGAAAATTTGTCCAGCCAACAGTAGGGGATCTCCCCGGTAAAAAGTCCCAATTAGACCTTAAACTGTTTGGAGTAGGGATCCCATCCGGGGTGTGGGTCCGGCTACCGCTTAAGACGCCTTCCCTTCCAGTCTCAAAAGAACCTGATTGAATCTGCGGGCACACACTTATTCATAGGATACGAAATACATGATTGATGTATTGAACATGTCCACAACACTATGCGTAGCAAGAGAATAAATAAAACATATACGCCCGAAGAGATGAAGTTAACGGCGCGTCTCTGGGGTTATGCTTGCAAGGTATCTGACCATAGAAGAAATAGTTCTTAATGGCAAGATCCCCTTTTACTTCCTGAAAGTTAAAACGAAATGCTAATAGACAAAGGTATTAACATCCATTTAGAAAGCAATAAAAATTGAACATCATTAACACAAACATAGATAAACATGATGCATAAATGATATTACAGAAGATGCAGTTTCATTAATCACAAGATGTTCTGAAACTGTCCAAAGAATACACAGAGTGTTGTCTCAGCAAAACACATCATCCGACAAAGGGGTTTTAACAAGTATTCGTATTCATATGTCTAAGAAAATGATCTTCTAGTACAATGCAATGTAGCTCTTGAGTTTCCAAAAAAGAAAAGCCCCTTTACAAGCTCCCGTAGGAGTATTTATAATGCCAAAACTGCCCGTTGGGCTTCCTTGATTGTTCACCTTCTTGACCGTTGGGTTGCCTTGCGACCCATTCCTTTTGCGACCTGCGACCTGGCTGTTGTTGCGACCTGCGACTTGAGGTGTTGTTGCGATCTGCGACTTGACTGGGTCGCGAGGTCGCAGGTTGTAAGAGAATTGCCAAGATGCGACCTTGCGACCTTACGACTAGGTCGCTGGGTCGCAGAGTCGCAAAAGGTGGAAAAACATAGATATGCGACCTTGCGACCTTGCGACTAGGTCGCTGAGTCGCGGGGTCGCAAAAGGCGAAAAATTGAAGAGATGCGACCTTGCGACCTTGCGACTAGGTCGCTGGGTCACAAGGTCGCAAAAGACAGAAAAACCAAAGAGATGCGACCTTGCGACCTTGCGACTAGGTCGCTGGGTCGCAAGGTCGCAAAAGACGGAAAAACCAAAGAGATGCGACCTTGCGACCTTGCGACTAGGTCGCTGGGTCGCGGGGTCACAAAAAGGCGAAAAATCAAAAAGGTACAGCCTTGCGACCTTCGGTCCTCCCTTCTGCATTTCTCTTTCAGCGTTTTGTAACCTTGTTCTTCCGAGGCTAGCCTTAGCCCTCGCCATGCGTGAAAGCAGCTTTGATCTGCCGGTGATGTTGATCATCCACATAATACTAGGTTCCGAGGTTGATTTGAAACACAGCTTCGCATCCTCCGGAGGGAGTTCGCAGTCTTCTTAATTTGGATGGGCATTTCTATTTCCTTGTATTACCTGCAAGACAACAGAGTGGATCAGTATCTTTTCATATAATCTGCAGATATGCAAATTAAATCAGCCACATGTGACCTGTTAAATCAGCCTTACTCATACAAATATTTTATGCATGTTGAGGAAATTATGAATATATCAACGTAGATGCATAAAAGGTATATTGGCACATAAAACCAGGATATTTTAAAGATCAGCTTGGCCCCATGTATGGTCCTAGATAAAGTGGGTATTGCAGAGAAAGAGGCTCCCTCAGATTGTCTCCAGGTACACCACCATGAGTAAATCAGAATGTGGCTGCTAAGTGTTTAATATCACCCGCTTTGCTGTAGAGAGGATGAACTTCCATTGTTGCATCCAGCTTGAAATTATCTGTTTGTTGAGCTGGGGTTTCTCTGTGCTATATGGGGCGCCTTTCAGGTTCATTTCACCTTTTACCACATCGCAGCCAGCTACTCATAAAAAGATGCCCAATACGTGTTTCAAGAATGCATCTCTATGTTCAGATGGGCGTGGGCGTTTGCCATTTGAGGGAGGTCACATTTTGGGGCGACTCTGCGACCTCTGGACAGTTGTGACCTCCTCCCTGTCGTTTCAACATTTGGAGTGGTGTGTTTCAGCACCTATCGTGGAACTCCTCTGCAATTCAAGCACTCCGCTTTCGCTTTTCTGTCCAGCGATGCGTTGTAGTCTCATCACCATCTCTTTCATCTTAACCTGCATGCAAACAGATGCATCGACCTGTCTCTTTTACCGTGGCTCGTTCTGGTGCAACACTCGATTATCATCATTCCGCTTCCATGGTGAGAAGCTCAATCTGGCATGAGCCTGCAAATGGAAAATGTGCTGAATGAAATTGCATGGGATGTGATGATTAGGTTTCTTAGTGCATTGGGACAGAGTACAGGGAAAACGCCATCGAAAAATAGCTCTGTGGAGATAGCTAGACGTTGTCAGTAATGGCAACATTGAAAAATTAGATCCCAGCGAATCTGCAGAGATAATGTCTTTCTAAAAGTGACCAGTGCAGTGGATTTAAGGAGTGATTTTCTCCTGGAATATTGCCATCTGGGTTACAGAAGGCAGCAAAAATCACTCGGATTCTATTTCAGCACTGCATGGTCTGTCCATGATAGTTTCCATGCAGACTTGGGGATAAACGCATCCAAAATTTCATTCGTGCAGACCAATCAACGTATTAAAATCACGATGCCACGTTTCATTGTAGTGAGAACTCCACCATCGGCATGCTGGCCTCCAGCTGTATGTGGCGAGGTGGCTCTGCCCCACGTTGAAAGGCTGACTGCAACGTATATATATTGTTCCAACGTTCCGTTTGGCTCCATGCAACGTAAACGGTGAACGCTTGGCTCCATGTAACGTGTATGTGTGGTTCTGCGTTGGGTTTCCAACTAAGGTTGACCGCCATCTATGCCTGGTCCACGTGAATTAACACTACCCCATCGACACGTTGGCGTCCATTCGAAACTGTCTGCTTCATATTTGCAATGTAACATGACAGCCACCAAACGTTTTAAACTTACATACTGTACTTGCATAACGTTCTAACCCGTGTTATTACCATAATGTTTGATAGGTATATACTTTTACCGTAAGCTGAAAACGCCTTCGAGCCTTTGAACTTATCCATGATGCCTTCTCTTTGTTTATATTATTCTCGCAGCGCTCAAAGCATAGATTATCATCATCGCACTATAGTTGTTTTGATATGCCACCGTGGGTTTTGTCTCATGTTAAACACCGCTTTGGATGACTATGTATCCACTCTGAATGTTTCATGACAGTTTGGAACCCACCATCAGGATGTTTGACTCCAAAAATTCCTTTGACCAAATATTTATGTCTTCCCCAAAGAATAAAACTCCGCCCCAATGAATACAACTCTTGCACATCGCTCCACGTTTTCAAAATAAGACACGACCATTATATATTCACCTAATACGTAGACTTCAGCGTGGAAAAAGTTCGTCCATATATAAGTCATGCAACGTAGACATTGGTTTCGTTCCACCATTTCAATCTTTAAAGTTGACCATCGTATATATATCTGCCTCGAATGGATTAAAAAATCATATGTATTTTCCCCTTGGCATAAATATACAACGCAACTTTGATCCCTCGCCTGCGCGCCCTTTATAAAGTTATGCCTTGGTGAACGTGCCATGGTTATCATAATATGTCACGCACTTCGCGCCATGTTCTACACCAAGTCTTTTAACACAAGTTGAACAACTCGGCATAAACACATTCGAGCCCAGTAGTAATGTTCTTCATATAGTTTTATATGATTTTGATCTCCCTTATGGTTTGGAAACCATATGTTTTCACGCTTTAACTCAATGTGTTAAAAATGTCACCTTGGTCCATGGATTCGAAACCAACTGAATTTTGCCTTGGTTTAATTGTACTAAACCATAACTTTGGTCCACACATTGGCGCCTGCCTTGTAGCTTGGGGTCCGACAACAACTTGCTTCTCAAAGGTACATCTAGATATCTGAAATTTCGCCAACACTATTAATGCACCCATTTCCTGAACAATCATCTCTACCTCTGTACTTTGATGGACGAGGAGGTACTGAAAGGAGCAAATTCAAACTGAATCACCAAATTGACAGTGATGACCTCTTCGATGCTTATCAAGACGCATGAACCACTTCATTCAACTGCGGAAGATAGAAGAAACCCCTTTTGCTGTGTCATTGTCTTGCCAACATCAAACTATGCGTTCTTGAGATGGCACCTCCATTAATGACGCGAGAAACCCTTATCTTTTAATATCAATGGTGTTATCATAAGATTTTCCTAGTGCCCAGTGCCTCCTTGTTTCTTTGAGTGAATGAACACATGACACATCATCATCCCTCTGAAAATGTTAACTTGCTCTTCCACCACACTTGTAAGTGCATCCTTGTCATTGAGCTTAATCTTATTCCCTCAGTGCCATGAAAATCATTGATGAGTTTATTTGTCGGGGATTGACCTGCATAAACAACATCACATTAATCAGTTCATAGTTATTCTTCGCAAAAGGTGTCCCTAGATAAAACATATGAGACCAATGAGCATAAGAGAGGTATTCAAAAAACTTGCTTAATGACCCATGGCGAGGGAGCTATTAATGATCGATACAAGAAAGGTTTCTATTCAAACATATGCATGTCAATCTCATTACATATGGCGCGATTGCGACAAGAGTGTTCGGGCGCACGCTGGATGATCCTCCCCACATAAGGCGTGATTGCAATAAGGACACTCGATCATGATGGCGAGACAACTCATGAGGGGTTGGGGATAGGTCACTGGGATGTAGTTGATTGCAGATCGGGTTAAAGACTCCAACGCCTAAGCGAGCAGATGGGGAACCCGAAATTTTAAATATACCCAAAATTTTGGGTGGTGTTGTAGCGGCTACAACAAATGGCGAACCACTGGTAGAATCCAGCATCTCTGTCAATATCACCACAATAGTTTGAGTCCGGATAATGATGCAAGGGAATATTGAACCAGTTCCGTGGGTACCCTTTGTATTACTTTGGCCCTTTACAGGTATGCCTAATCCTTGTGCCTCAACTAAGTCCCGCTAATCAGAAACACATCAAAGAGAAAGCTCACAGATGCCAGTAGCTTGTTGATGATGTGAAGAGCAAGGCACTCGGTTTATTATTCTCAGGATTTTTAAAGTAAGCTTCTGGTGTTGCTCCGCTGCCAGCAGGCCTGGACAGTACCCCGGCGGAGTCACTTCAAGAAATCACAAACGTTGCTCCGCTGCCAGCGAGCCTGGTCAGTACCCCAGCGGAGTCGTTGCATTACCTCTCTGCGCAGGAAGCCTTTCTCGATCCTTTACCCTTATTTGTTTCATGTGCTTACAGCACTTATTTTCATGTGCTCGTGGCACTTATTTTTCATGGGCGGATGAGGGATCCCGACTTATTTTATGAGCAAGAGAGGTTGTTTCTTGTTTTACAGAAACTGAAAGATATCCTGATTTGGGTTTGCCCTTGTGCCAAACCTTCACATCCCATTTACCACAATAGGCGAAGTGCGAAAAACAGATCATTAAAACATCCAAGACTATGCTGGGTCCAAGGCTTAGGCTTACGGGTATGGGCCATTTCAAACTCATAAGGTCTCCTACAAGCAACCGGCTCGTATCTCCCTGGCTAAATGAGTTTAGACTCACAGGCATCTCGTTGAGAATGCGACTTTGATGGCTGGTCCTAAGAGAAAGCTGCCTCTTGAGATAGCCACCACAACCTCACGCAAAAACAATGGGGTTACTGCTTCAGCAATCAGGGAAAAACAAGACTGCAAGGTGATAGGGTTGCAATGAGGGCTTATGCAGCAGTAGGCGACATGACAGAAACGATGTGAGGAAGAAAGAGTACGACGCAATGAAATAGGCGAGGCTTAAGATGCAATGCAACGCCATGTGTGAGAACGATCAACCAGTTGTAGGTGGCAAAGAGGCATAATACAAGCAATGATTATTTATGCAGCAACAAGCAACTGAAAAGGAAATGAAAGAAAATACTTGTAACATGATATTGTCTAAGATATTAATCGTAAACAACAACAAAAAACACACTTTTAAATCATGAAGAAAAATTTGGCAAGTAAACCTAATTAAAAATTTGAACTAACAAATTTTATTAACGGGTCCTAGCTAGCCTACACCTAAAACCCTAGTTTAACCAATGATGCGGTCGGGTTATGTAAAATCAGTTTTCCAGTGTAGCCACCGCATTAATTTGCATCCTGCAATGACAACAATGATCAAGATCAGAGCCAGTATCCAAAAAAGTGTAGTAGCAACAACACTTACCTGAGGAGTAGGTGTAATGACACAACGATCATAGATACTTGCCAAAGAACATGCCAGAAAATATTGTGCAAGCAGAATCCCATTCTTATCTTGATAACCAGCAATATGTTCTTGAAACTCAACATTATTGATAAATGACATAAAATCATTCATGCATGATCCTAGATTTGAGAGGTGATGGGTAAGCCAATTCCTATTTGCAAGCACATTCACCGAAAGGGGATGGTTGACTTGATCGACAATCTCATCATGGTGTTGGGGATCATCAGTTTTATGGAATGGAAACAATACGCAAGTGTCAAGCGAATTATAGATGCATGCACATCCAAGCGTAGAAATTCTAGTTTCGAAAACCCTAGTCCGAGGTTGCTCCTGGGTTTGGTTAAGGGTATGGGGATCTGAATCCACGTTTAAAGGAGCCTGAAATTCTTCACTGCTTTGAACAAACTCTGGACCCTCAAGAAAGGGGCTTTCCAACTTTGACTACTTGGCGAGATTAACAGGTGAATGGGCATGATCATCAATTGTAGTGATTTGAAAGATGTCAGTGGGCTTTGTATCAATTTGGTTGAATGTTTGCGTACTGACAGATTGATAATCCAAAATGTTGGATTCTCCAGATTTGCTAGGATGGGGTGAATTCGACACATTTATGCTGGAAGGATCATGGCACTGGGGAATGGTCATTTCAGAAACGTTCAGAGGAAACTGACGCGTTTCGATTTTCTGGTGGGTACTTGAATCTTCCCAAAGTGGATCATCGAATTCAGGTGTCTTCGTATGGTCAACATAGAGATTTGAGTGACGGTCGTCAGTGGTATGGTTGAATATGTTTTCAAATAAGGAATAATTGCTGCAACCATCGGTTTGGTCAAGTTGGGTACCTGAGATGTTAGGCTCCCCAAGAGTTACCGACTGGGATGGATCAATAGAGGGAACATCTTGAAGTTTTTCAGACGGGGAATCGCTCCTATGGCTGTCTAAAGATCCCAAGTGAGAAAAATCAGATTTAAAAGATTCATCGATTTTGGACTGTGATTGAGAAACACCATCTACGTGCTTATGATTGTCGCCAATACCAGTATAAGGAAATTTTGAATGTCTTGAAGCAATAACTGGTGTGGCGGGGTCGAGAAACAAACTAGGAAATAATGAATGAAAAGATTGAATCACAGGGGCGTTAACCACACGAGGCTTTTCAACACGCACATCCGTGTCGTTCAGAGGACACAATGATTTGACAGGCCTTGTAAGAGAATAAAATTTATGCGGGGTGGGAGTCGATTCATAATACGTATGTGAACCAGATTGATAATCCGAATCTGAACCAGATTCATAATCTGAATGTGAACCAAATTCGTCATCCGAATCTGAACTAGATGCATAATCCAAATATGAACCAGATTCATAATCCGAATCTGAACTAGATTCATCATCTGAATGTGAACCAGATTTATAATCTGAATGTGAACCAGATTCGTCATCCGAATCTGAACCAGATTCATAATCCGAATGTGAACCAGATTTAGGAATAAGTCTAGGGAGACATCGAGTGGGCTCGGGGTAGGCTTCATGAGCCAAAAGAGATAATGAGCCACTGGGGTGTTTAGATTCGACATGGTACATGAAAGACTCAAGGTTAGAACAACCATTGACTTGCGGGTTGTCATAGGGAACACTAGGCTCAGGTCAGGTTGCTAACTGAAATGGTTCAAGGGAAACGAGAATCGCATACGCGAACTGTTCTCTTAACAACCTCCAATCGACATCCTTTTCAGGGAACTCAAAACAATAATGAACAAATCTGATAGAGAACTCATCTAAATATTCCTGAGGTTCCATTCTGATGTCATTTATCTTTAGTAAAACATTATGAAAATCATACATGTGAAAAGCTTGTTGTAATTCCCTGGCGAGCTGTTCAAACGAGTGGATGGAAGCTTCCGGCAATGTGCAGCACCATTTCTTAGCGCGACCTTTGAGAGTGAGGAAGAAAAGCAAACAAAACAAACCCTCATCGTCAATTTTATAGCACTCACCAAAGTCACAAAAATCTGAACAGTGTTGGGTTATGGACACCCCATTTTCACCATCAAATTTTAACTAGGACAAGTGATACATAATTTCATCGGAGATGTAGTATCCAGGGTCATAAAACTCCGACAAACATCTCGGGAGAATGATTTGGGAACGAGCCATTACAGATATGAGATTAACTGCAGGCTCTAAGGACTCAGCTTATCATCTGGCCCCCCCTTTTCGTTAAACATCTGGTCGGAGGTTCAGGCCCTCCTTCTAGCGCCAAATCTGTTGACGGGAAAATTTGTCCAGCCAACAGTAGGGGATCTCCCTGGTAAAAAGTCCCAATTAGACCTTAAACCGTTTGGAGTAGGGATCCCATTCGGGGTGTGGGTCCGGCTACAGCTTAAGACGCCTTCCCTTCCGGTCTCAAAAGAACCTGATTGAATCTGTGGGCACACACTTATTCATAGGATACAAAATACATGATTGATGTATTGAACATGTCCACAACACTATGCGTAGCAAGAGAATAAATAAAACATATACGCCCGAAGAGATGCAGTTAACGACACGTCTTTGGGGTTATGCTTGCAAGGTATCTGACCACAGAAGAAATAGTTCTTAATGGCAAGATCCCCTTTTACTTCCTGAAAGTTAAAACGAAATGCTAATAGACAAAAGGTATTAACATCCATTTAGAAAGCAATAAAAACTGAACATCATTAACACAAACATAGATAAACATGATGCATAAATGATATTACAGAAGATGCAGTTTCATTAATCACAAGATGTTCTGAAACTTTCCAAAGAATACACACAGTGTTGTCTCAGCAAAACACATCATCCGACAAAGGGGTTTTAACAAGTATTCGTATTCATATGTCTAAGAATATGATCTTCCAGTACAATGCAATGTAGCTCTTGAGTTTCCAAAAAAGAAAAGCCCCTTTACAAGCTCCCGTAGGAGTATTTATAATGCCAAAACTGCCCGTTGGGCTTCCTTGACTGTTCGCCTTCTTGACCGTTGGGTTGCCTTGCGACCCATTCCTTTTGCGACCTGCGACCTGGCTGCTGTTGCGACCTGTGACCTGAGGTGTTGTTGCCATCTGCGACTTGACTGGGTCGCGGGGTTGCAGGTTGTAAGAGAATTGCCAAGATGCGACCTTGCGACCTTGCGACTAGGTCGCTGGGTCGCAGAGTCGCAAAAGGTGGAAAAACATAGATATGCGACCTTGCGACCTTGCGACTAGGTCGCTGAGTCGCGGGGTCGCAAAAGGTGAAAAATCGAAGAGATGCGACCTTGCGACCTTGCGACTAGGTCGTTGGGTCGCAAGGTCGCAAAAGATGGAAAAACCAAAGAGATGCGACCTTGCGACCTTGCAACTAGGTCATTGGGTCGCAAGGTCGCAAAAGACGGAAAAACCAAAGAGATGCGACCTTGCGACCTTGCGACTAGGTCGCTGGGTCACGGGGTCGCAAAAAGGCGAAAAATAAAAAAGGTACGGCCTTGCGACCTTCGGTCCTCCCTTCTGCATTTCTCTTTCAGCGTTTTGTAACCTTGTTCTTCCGAGGCCAGCCTTAGCCCTCGCCATGCGTGAAACCGGCTTTGATCTGCCGGTGATGTTGATCATCCACATAATACTAGGTTCTGAGGTTGATTTGAAACACAGCTTCGCATCCTCCGGAGGGAGTTCGCAGTCTTCTTAATTTGGATGGGCATTTCTGTTTCCTTGTATTACCTGCAAGACAACAGAGTGGAACAGTATCTTTTCATATAATCTACAGATATGCGAATTAAATCAGCCACGTGTGACCTGTTAAATCAGCCTTACTCATACAAATATTTTATGCATGTTGAGGAAATTATGAATATATCAACGTAGATGCATAAAAGGTATATTGGCACATAAAACCAGGAGATTTTAAAGATCATCTTGGCCCCCTGTATGGTCTTAGATAAAGTGGGTATCGCAGAGCAAGAGGCTTCCTCAGATTGTCTCCAGGTACACCACCATGAGTAAATCAGAATGTGGCTGCTAAGTGTTTAATATCACCCACTTTGCTGCAGAGAGGACGAACTTCCATTGTTGCATCCAGCTTGAAATTATATGTTTGTTGAGCTGGGGTTTCTTCGTGCTATATGGGGCACCTTTCAGGTTCATTTCACCTTTTACCACATCGCAGCCAGGTACTCATAAAAAGATTCCCAATATGCGTTTCAAGAATGCAGCTCTATGCTCAGATGGGCGTGGGCGTTTGCCATCTGAGGGAGGTCGCATTTTGGGGCGACTCTGCGACCTCTGGACAGTTGTGACCTCCTCCTTGTCGTTTCAACATTTGGAGTTGTGCGTTTCAGCACCTATCGTGGAACTCCTCTATAATTCAAGCACTCCGCTTTCGCTTTTTTGTCCAGCGATGCGTTGTAGTCTCATCACCATCTCTTTCATCTTAACCTAAATGCAAACAGATGCATCGACCTGTCTCTTTTATCGTGGCTCGTTCTAGTGCAACACTCGATTATCGTCATTCCGCTTCCATGGTGAGAAGCTCAATCCGGCATGAGCCTGCAAATGGAAAATGTGCTGAATGAAATCGCGTGGGATGTGATGATTAGGTTTCTTAGTGCATTGGGACAGAGTACAGGGAAAACGCCATCGAAAAATAGCTCTGTGGAGACAGCTAGACATTTTCAGTAATGGCAACATTGAAAAATTAGATCCCATCGAATTTGCAGAGATAACGTCTTTCTAAAAGTGACCAATGTAGCGGATTTAAGGAGTGATTTTCTCCTGGAATATTGCCGTCCGGGTTATAGAAGGCAGCAAAAATCACTCGAATTCTATTTCAGCACTGCATGGTCTGTCCATGACAGTTGCCATGTAGACTTGGGGATAAACGCATCCAAAATTTCATTCGTGCAGACCAATCAACGTATTACAATCACGTTGCAACGTTTCACTGTAGTGAGAACTCCACTGTCGGCATGCTGGCCTCCAGCTGTATGTGGCGAGGTGGCTCTACCCCACGTTGAAAGGCTAACTGCAACGTATATATATTGTTCCAACGTTCCGTTTGGCTCCATGCAACGTAAACGGTGAACGCTTGGCTCCATGTAACGTGTCTGTGTGGTTCTGCACCGGGTTTCCAACTAAGGTTGACCGCCATCTATGCCTGGTCCACGTGAATTAACACTACCCCATCGACACGTTGGTGTCCATTCAAAACTGTCCGCTTCATATTTGCAATGTAACATGACAACCACCAAACATTTTAAACTTACATACTGCACTTGCATAACGTTCTGACCCGTGTTATTACCATAACGTTTGACAGGTATATACTTTTACCGTAAGCTGAAAACACCTTCGAGCCTTTGAACTTATCCATGATGCCTTCTCTTTGTTTATATTATTCTCACAGCGCTCAAAGCATAGATTATCATCATCGCACTATAGTTGTTTTGATATGCCACTGTGGGTTTTGTCTCATGTTAAACACCACTTTGGATGACTGTGTATCCACTTCGAATGTTTCATGACAGTTTGGAACCCTCCATCGGGATGTTTGACTCCAAAAACGCCTTTTACCAAATATTTATGTCTTCCCCAAAGAATAAAACTCCGCCCCAATGAATACAACTCTTGCACATCGCTCCACGTTTTCAAAATAAGACACGACCATTATATATTCACCTAATACGTAGACTTCGACGTGGAAAAATTTTGTCCATATATAAGTCATGCAACGTAGACATTGGTTTCGTTCCACCATTTCAATCTTTAAAGTTGACCATCGTATATATATCTGCCTCGAATGGATTAAAAAATCATATGTATTTGCCCCTTGGCATAAATATACAACGCAACTTTGATCCCTCGCCTGCGCACTCTTTATAATGTTATGCCTTGGTCAACGTGCCATGGTTATCATAATATGTCACGCACTTCGCGCCATGTTCTACACCAAGTCTTTTAACACAAGTTGAACAACTCGGCATAAACACATTCGAGCCCAATAGTAATGTTCTTCATATAGTTTTATATGATTTTGATCTCCCATATGGTTTGGAAACCATATGTTTTCGCACTTTAACTCAATGTGTTAAGAATGTCACCTTGGTCCATGGATTCGAAACCAACTGAATTCTGCCTTGGTTTAATTGTACTAAACCATAACTTTGGTCCACACATTGGTGCCTGCCTTGTAGCTTGGGGTCTGACAACAACTTGCTTCTCAAAGGTACATCTAGATATTTGAAATTTCGCCAACACTATTAATGCACCCATTTCCTGAACAATCATCTCTACCTCTGTACTTTGATGGATGAGGAGGTACTGAAAGGAGAAAATTCAAACTGAATCACCAAATTGACAGTGATGACCTCTTCGATGCTTATCAAGACGCATTTCAAACTCGTGAACCACTTCATTCAACTGCGGAAGATAGAAGAAACCCCTTTTGCTGTGTCATTGTCTTGCCAACATCAAAATGTGCGTTCTTGAGATGGCACTTCCGTTAATGACGCGAGAAACCCTTATCTTTTAATATCAATGGTGTTATCATAAGATTTTCCTGGTTCCCAGTGCCTCCTTGTTTCTTTGAGTGAATGAACACACGACACATCATCATCCCTCTGAAAATGTTAACTTGCTCTCTCACCACACTTGTGGGTGCATCCTTGTCATTGAGCTTAATATTATTACCTCAGTGCCATGACAATCATTGATAAGTTTATTTGTCGGGGATTGACCTGCATAAACACATCACATTAATTAGTTCATAGTTATTCTTCGCGAAAGGTGTCCCTAGATAAAACATATGAGACCAATGAGCATAAGAGAGGTATTCAAACAACTTGCTTAATGACCCATGGCGAGGGAGCTATTAATGATTGATACAAGACAGTTTTCTATTCAAACATATGCATGTCATTCTTATTACATATGGCGTGACTGCGACAAGAGTGTTCGGGCGCACGCTGGATGATCCTCCCCACATATGGCGTGATTGCAATAAGGACATCTGATCATGATGGTGAGACAACTCATGAGGGGTTGGGGATAGGTCACTAGGATGTAGTCGATTGTAGATCAGGTTAAAGACTCCAACGCCTAAGCGAGCAAAGGGGGAACCTGAAATTTTAAATATACCCAAAATTTTGGGTGGTGTTGTAGCGGCTACAACACATACATAACTTTCCACACACCAACACATGGTCGGGCCCATAGCTTTATAACCCTGCCTTAACTTTCGCGCATCTTCATGATGAGAATGTTGTCCAATCACGAGGTTCGATCATCCAACGAATATCGCATTTTTTCCACCTGTGAGGTTTAACACAAAAATAAATTGCGAAATAGGTGGATTTGGAATACCACATGGGCCATGTGTCGATCAATGATCACTATCACGTTTTTTTCCACAATACCATTTACCATTTTGAAACTTTGCGAGACCGCTGGTTTTGCTTCCGAAACTGCTTCAACTATTCACGAGTCATGGTTCCATTTATCTCGTTTTCTCCAGGTTCCGTTCCTAAACTGCACTATTAACCAACGCATTTTCTTATAGGTCCGCCTTCGTCTTTTCACTACGTCTTTGACTGTACATCGCATGGGTTACTGTATAACTTCACCATTCATTGATTTACACCATATCATATGGTCCCTTTCTATTCATGGTTCCATAACTGCTCCTCATATGTTAAACCTCTGCTTCGTGCACATATCATTAACTTCGTTTGATTCTGGCTTCACGCTCAATTGCTTCGGATTTATATGCGCCATTAAAATTTTCCCACTTAAATAATTGTTTTGATTTCATTACAGGATATATGCAATCCTATGCTCGAGCGCATTCCATCAAAACACACAAATATAGGTTCCATATTAACTGATAGAACTCCCCTGTTCTTATTAACGCGGTTGCAACCAAAATTGATATACATTCAATTGCACATTCAGATTAACACAGAATACATATAATTCAGGAATCTCAAGGAATTGAAGCCTCCTTCATACATACAGTGGACGCATAAATTCAACTCACTGACAATGTCTTACACAATTGCTTATTGAAGCTCAAGACCATATTAAGCCATTTTCAACAATTTTATCCATTCCTCAACTATATGCATAGCCTGATCTCAATTTCTTATTACAGAGCTAACACCTACTTGCTTATCGAAACTTGAAGCCCATTCACACAGAATTAAATCAACCATTGACCATATAATTCTGAACAAATTCTTTCATATATATCTAATTGATATTACTTACAAACTTCCTAGTCCTTGGCCAGATCTTCAAATCAAGTGGCCCTTCTACAACACTACTCTGTCTTTCCAGATCTGCAGCTCTTTTTCTCTTTGCTTCATGTTTAATGTTCTCCTTGCCTCTCTTTTTCTATCTCTCTGCTTCTTTGCTGCCTCTGCTACCTCTCTGCTCCTTGTCTGTCTCCTTTGCCATCAATGACAATATTTCCAACAGTCTCCCCCTTTTGCATTGATGGCAATACACTTCCTCTACTTGCCTTTTAGAAGACCCTTTCTTCTGTTGCTTGATTTTCCTCCCCCTTTGACATCAATGGCAAAGGGTTGCACATTTCCTAGTGTGGTTTCCAAATCTTGTCCATAAAATTCTGATCTTGAGGACCTGTTCCATGCACTGCTCACTTGCTCTAGTTCTTTTGTGACAATATTTGGTGACTGATCTCCCCCTGGAATGATGCTTTCTTTTCATGTCAGTGAGTAACATCTGCAAACACTACCCCTAG
Source organism: Pinus albicaulis (assembly GCA_034641835.2). Classification (NCBI taxonomy): domain Eukaryota; kingdom Viridiplantae; phylum Streptophyta; class Pinopsida; order Pinales; family Pinaceae; genus Pinus; species Pinus albicaulis. Next base: position 1,982,718,979 of record CM076578.1, read on the forward strand.
TTTGTCTCTTAGATATTCGAATTGCTCTTTAGCAAGAGGTTTTGTGAATATGTCTATTGTTTGTTCCTTTGTTGGTACATATTCCAACTTCACTACTTTATGTGCTACTTGTTCTCTGAGGAAATGGTACTCAATTGGGATGTGCTTTGTTTTTGAATGAAATACCGGATTTTTTGATATACTTATTGCACTTGTATTGTCACATTTGATTGAAATGGGATCATCTATGCTTACCTTCACATCTTGGAGAGTTTGTTTCATCCACATTACTTGTGTGCAACATGTTGTTGCTGCTATGTATTCTGCTTTTGTTGTAGATAGAGAGATAGAATTTTGCTTCTTGCTTAGCCATGCCACCAGACTTTTTCCCAAATAAAATGCACCTCCACTTGTGCTTTTCCTGTCATCCATGTAGCTGGCCCAATCTACATCTGTATATGCTGTCAGAGTGAAGCATTTGCCTTTTGGATACCATAGCCCATAATGTGCAGTTCCTTGTAGATATCTGAATATTCTCTTGATTGCTAGTAAGTGATTTGTTTTGGTGCTGCTTGATATCTTGCCACAAGTCCTACTACCAACACAATGTTTGGTCTAGAGGCAGTTAGGTATAACATACTTCCTACCATGGATTTGTATAGTCTTTGGTCTATATTTGCAGATCCATCATTAGCACATAGTTTGCATCCAGTGATCATGGGAGTTGACACAGGTTTGCAGTCTTCCATTTGGAACCTTTTCAACATCTCTCTTAAGTATTTTTCTTGTGAGATGAAAGTTCCTGTGTTCTTTTGTTGAATTTGAAGTCCTAAATAGAAGGTGAACTCTCCAATCATAAACATCTCAAATTCTGATTTCATGTCTTCAGCAAATTCTTTTGTTAACTTCTCTCTGTTGCTACCAAACATGATGTCATCTACATATACTACTACAATTAGGAGTTCATTTTCATTGACCTTTATGTATAAATTGCTGTCTACTCCTCCTTTCTTAAAACCATGTTTTTGCAAGTATTTTTCTAGCCTTGAATACCATGCACGAGGAGCTTGTTTCAGCCCATATAAGGCTTTCTTTAATCTGCACACATAGACTGGTTTATCTGTTAAGGAGAATCCTCCGGGTTGTTCCATGTAGACTTCTTCCTCTAAATCTCCATTCAGGAAGGTAGACTTCACATCCATTTGATATACCTTGAAGTCATGGTAGCATGCAAAGGCCAAAAAAATTATGATTGCCTCCATTCTGGCTACAGGGGAAAATGTTTCATCATAATCAAGACCTTCAATTTGTGCATATCCCTTGCATACAAGTCTGGCTTTATTTCTGATTACCTGCCCTTGTTCATTCATATTATTCTTGAATATCAATTTTGTGCCAATGACATTTTTCCCAGTGGGTCTTGGAATTAATTCCCAGGTATTGTTCTTC